>JAVGWX010000020.1:8093466-8460966 GCA_036924085.1 Ariolimax columbianus | reverse complement strand
GAAGGAGTGAAGAGGAAGAACGTGTCTTCTCCACCGCCTCCTTGACTTCCTCACTTACATTCCCAGAATGATCTATAATAATCCCTAGGTCCCTTTCCTGCTCCATCATCCCAATATTGTTCTCGCACATTCTGTAATTATGTTGCACATCTTACATGACGCAACCCCTTCGTGAAGAGATGTGGAACAAGCGGCTCGGACTTCCACAGCAGTTTCTCAAGTGTCATGTGATACGCCTTAAGTATATCAAAGATGTGTGTAAGCGCGATATGAAGGCCCTGATAAGAGTTTGACATCCTGGAAAGACAAAGCTGCAGATCGATGCAAATGAAGATGTTCCCTAAAAGACCGTCTTACTGTTGGTGGAGAGAAGCTTCTACAACACGTATAAGGGAAATGACCAACGCAAATAGAAAGAAAATACAAGCTACGTAGAAAGTTTTGATTACAGCTCCAAGGTCTTATCATCCTATAGACAATCAGACCATTGAAATCGGGCGCCATCTGGAAACGACTTTTGTTGGATAATTCTTTCACTACCAAAAGCATCATCAAAAAATTGGCATAGCACCAGCCGAGATTCGAAGAAGCGTCGTAGCAGGAATCAAACGAGAAAAACAGGAGCACGAGACAAGGCATCAAATGTTTAGACATCAGATAAAGAGCACAAGACGTAAATCTAGAAATGGCCTCCCAAAATCAACACAGCTCATACAGACAAATCCTGAAAGTAGTCGTATCGAGAGGTGGCACGAATTGATGCAGGCCCAGAGATGGAACTTCGGGAGGAACCTGCCCCCGGACATCATCTACCATACACAACATGGAAGTCTATGAACAGACTCCGAACTGGTGTATCACGGTGCAAGAGGAATATGAAACGATTGGGAGACACAGATGATGACACATTTGACTGTGGCGCAATACAGGGCTCGGACCACCTGATGACTTGCCCCAACCTCCAGGAAACATTCAAAAGGTGTGACGTGCTGGAGGCAAAAGACAAGACAATCCATGTCGCTGGATACTAGATGCATTCTGGATAACGGTGTGCCTGGAAGTAAGTAAATATAGACAGACATAACTTAAATAGCTACTTCTTCTTCTGCGTCTTCTGCTTTCGTTCTCAATCTCCTGCTACCAAGCCCTGAACAGGGCTTTGCAAGTAGCAGGATAAAGTTCGGAGAACAGAATAATAAAGGCTACTAACTAAGCCTATCTTTGAATCGACCGTTATTTGTATCTTACGTGGTCGCAAAGAAAGCGTTAACCCCTTGTGGGTAAGAGAACTTTCTGCAAACCCCATTCATAAAGAAATGCTTCCTTTTTACAACAAGAAAAGTTTGTTGCGTAAAGCGGTGAATTACTGGCCCGATATATTTTCTTAAAGACGCTTTACAAAATGCTGATGAAGTTTGACCAGACTATTCTGTTCAAACTGAAACAGAACATTCTGTGCGGCTGGTGAGGATTTTTTATTTTTTTATTTTTGTGGCGTTCGCCTTATTTCTCTATTCCTCAGAGGATAGATGATTTAGCGAGTAACGACATACAGTTTTGCAACTGCAGAAGGATGTTTGCATAGTTTAGCCTACATAGTAAGCCATGATGGATTAGATTTCAGGAACGTGTGGTAAAGGTGGCTACCTAGACAAAGGATTGACGAACACAAAATGAAACCGAAGCGGCCAGTTCTTGAATTGACAAATATTGAGATACACGTGATAGTTATGTCATCAATTATGTTGGGACATGTTTGTTTTGTTTCGCGTTCGCCTTATTTTTCTATTCCCCAAGGCGGTGTACGTTGTATTGTGGTTTTTATTTTGCACCTGTCGGCCTAGTGCATCCGACTTCACTAGCCCACAGATGATACAGGACCCAGATCAACCTCTAGGAAACATGCAATAGGTGCGACATACTGAAAGCAAATGACAAGCCAATTCGTATCGCTGGATACTGGATGTACACCGTGTGATGTGGTGCTGGACAAGGGAAGAAAGTCAGTATCGTGTGATGTGGTGCTGGGCAAGGGAAGAAAGTCAGTATCGTGTGTTGTGCTGCTGGGCAAGGGAAGAAAGTCAGTATCGTGTGTTGTGCTGCTGGGCAAGGGAAGAAAGTCAGTATCGTGTGTTGTGCTGCTGGGCAAGGGAAGAAAGTCAGTATCGTGTGTTGTGGTGCTGGACAAGGGAAGAAAGTCAGTATCGTGTGCTGTGCTGCTGGACAAGGGAAGAAAGTCAGTATCGTGTGTTGTGCTGCTGGGCAAGGGAAGAAAGTCAGTATCGTGTGTTGTGCTGCTGGGCAAGGGAAGAAAGTCAGTATCGTGTGTTGTGGTGCTGGGCAAGGGAAGAAAGTCAGTATCGTGTGTTGTGCTGCTGGACAAGGGAAGAAAGTCAGTATCGTGTGATGTGGTGCTGGACAAGGGAAGAAAGTCAGTATCGTGTGTTGTGCTGCTGGGCAAGGGAAGAAAGTCAGTATCGCGTGTTGTGCTGCTGGACAAGGGAAGAAAGTCAGTATCGTGTGTTGTGCTGCTGGACAAGGGAAGAAAGTCAGTATCGCGTGATGTGGTGCTGGACAAGGGAAGAAAGTCAGTATCGTGTGTTGTGCTGCTGGGCAAGGGAAGAAAGTCAGTATCGTGTGTTGGGCTGCTGGGCAAGGGAAGAAAGTCAGTATCGTGTGTTGTGCTGCTGGGCAAGGGAAGAAAGTCAGTATCGTGTGTTGTGCTGCTGGGCAAGGGAAGAAAGTCAGTATCGTGTGTTGTGCTGCTGGGCAAGGGAAGAAAGTCAGTATCGTGTGTTGTGCTGCTGGGCAAGGGAAGAAAGTCAGTATCGTGTGTTGTGCTGCTGGACAAGGGAAGAAAGTCAGTATCGTGTGTTGTTGTGCTGGACAAGGGAAGAAAGTCAGTATCGTGTGTTGTGAGCGTGCAGTATTAGTTCCTCTTGTTGCACTCTATTGACCGAACCATCACATGTGTCTTGAAATGCGTTCTGGAGATCGCATAGTTCCCACCGTAATTCTAATTCAAAGTGTCCAACTCGCTGCCGGCCCTAGTTTTTCCTTACAACTTTTAATTGTTTTAATTTTTACAACAATTTTTGTTGTTATTGCGATCGCCTTATTTCTCTAATCTCCAAGGCGGTGTGCGTTGCCCTGTAGTTTTTATTTTGCGCCTGTCGATCCAGTGCATCCGACTTCGGCATGCATTTTATGTAAGGGTCTGCTTCCTCCTGCATTTTCCTCGGGGTAACGGCCGGTGCTGTGATGGGGATCGAACCCAGCACCTTCTGGTTGTGAGCCGTGTCACTTAACCACTAGCCGCCACCGTCCTCTTTTAAACCAATGAAAGTAATTCAACATAAAAGAATGGTCCAATCTCTGAACAGAATAGGCACAGGAAGCGCCCGCTGGCAGAGAAGGGTATCGCGGTGTTGTGAGGATGTCTTCGTGTGTGCCCCAACGACTTCACCGGTTACGGGATGTTCTGACCTGACCTGACCTAACACGGACAAACTGTGAACCAGTTGGACGACAAGGAACTACGTACTGTGTATTTTCAGCACAAGATGGAGTAACATACCACACTTCAAATTTCAACACGGTTAAAATTCTTTCCTTCTTTGAAGATCGTGTAATTTTTAAGGGACTTTGGCCACCAAGGTCGAGTGACCTTGCCTCGCCTAATTTCTTACTATGGGGCTTGCAGAAAGGGAAAGTGCCTTGTAACAAGCCAAGAAAACTCTTGGAACTGCAAGAAAATATTCGGCGTAAACTGAGTTTTATGTTTCTGGTAAATACCTTCGTTAATACCTATGGAGAGGCATCCCTTGATGCTAATAGGTACCCATTACAACATTTAATTTACCCAGATAATGTTTCTCTAACACCAACTCAAATGTTATTGAATTACGTTCATTGGTTTAAAAGCTATAAGCGACAGCCAGGGGCAGTGAGCGAGACTGTTTTAATGACGCTCATTAAACTTGATATTTGTTTAAAGGTTTGCCGTTCTGGACTCTACTGGTAAAGACACGGCATTTTCAACCCAAGAACGTAGTCTTTTTGTTATATTAGGACGTTAAACATTCTCGCATGCACACAGTTATATGTTTACATATATAAACACAAAATGGTTTCACTACACAACCCTCGTCTATACGTGCCAGCCTTAACAGCTGGATTCGACTGAACACATTCACCTTCACCGACCAGTGTTCGCGTCTACCCTCCGCCAACAAAAGACCTTTTTTTAAGGGCAAACACACTAATCCGACATAAAGTGAGTGAGTTCTCCACAGCTTTTCAAACACTGTCTTTCATCTTGATTTTCAGGGCATATTTCACGCCCTCAGCGGCCCGCCCACAAACACACGGCCCGCGAACCACACTTCTATAATGTCATCTCGGATCAGTACCCAGCCATTCTCTACCTGCAGCGAATACTCGGGTCCGTGAAGTTCTGATCCTATCATTCGAAGCCAGACACTTCACGACAAAGCATGAAGATACAGAATGAAGGTGACGAGCCAGTTCTAAAACTATTATGCCTCTTTTTTGGAAAATGTATGCCAGACGCACTGCAGAACCGAACTCTAGGGAGAAAGAACAGAACCGCCGATACCTACCAAGCGTGTCGTAACTATCTGTATAATAGAGGTAGCTTTCACCTGCTGACGCAGCGTAGTGTGCAGTCTAGATTTGTATTATACCACTGAGGTGAAGAATAATCAGTGAAACATTGATCAAAACCACCACTTCATGGCCTTGTTATTGCACGTGGATACAGAAAATTATGGCCAGTGAGGTGGGGATCGGAGCTGTAATCCCCATACTGGTGTGCTAACTTATAATCCACGCATTGCTCTACGGTCAGGAAATTCCCGGTCCACCTTTTCAGATATACGACAGAGTGTAAGAGGAGTCACTGAAACCTGCTACAAAAGAAACGCTTAGATTTAACCCTATATCTTCCTCTTCTTCTTCCTCGTTCGTCTACAGACCTCAACTTCAATGACTCTAACGAAGGCAGTAGTCGACTCAAGGTTCTGTACACTTCCGTACAATTTCTCGTTGGAAGAACACTGACTGTTGCCAAATGCTATTCTTTTGTCGGTATACCCTAGAGACGTTTAGTTATGCAAAACATACTGATCAGACATGTTAGTCAGGATCAGGAAAAACATGCTGATCAGAAATGTTAGTCAGGATCAGGAATAAATATACTGATCTGACATGTTAGTCAGGACCAGGAAAAATATACTGATCAGACATGTTAGTCAGGGTCAGGAATAAATATACTGATCAGACATGTTAGTCAGGGTCAGGAAAAATATACTGATCAGACATGTTAGTTATGATCAGGAAAAATATACTGCTCAGACATGTTAGTCAGGGTCAGGAAAAATATACTGATCAGACATGTTAGTCAGGGTCAGGAAAAATATACTGATCAGACATGTTAGTCAGGGTCAGGAAAAATATACTGATCAGACATGTTAGTCTGGGTCAGGAAAAATATACTGATCCGACATGTTAGTCAGGATCAGGAAAAATATACTGATCAGACATGTTAGTCAGAATCAGGAAAAATATACTGATCAAGACCATCATCTCGAATTTCCCGTAGCCCTTCCTGGAAACAGACTGTTTTTATGGCAGCCTGGCTAACGAGGTGAGGGATTGACGAGATGCCCGTAGTAGTGAGCGACACGTAGAGGAAGCCAAGCATAGCACAACCGCCAGGAAGACTCTGGTCCACCTTTAGCAGCACTCTCGGGATGTGAAGAAAGCTACACTATACAGCGGTTTAAATATATATATGCAAATACTTTGGTCACATCAAGAAACACAACGGTCTTGAGAGAACGGTGATGGAAGGTATGGTGCCAGGCAAAAGAGGAAGGGGTAGACCAAGAAGACGATGGCACCAAGATATACATGAATGCTTAGGTATGACTGTGGCGGAAGCTGGTGTTTTGGCAAGAGAACGAGTTTCTTTCAGACAGACTGTCATGGGAGCGACGTTCTACAAAGGACATGCACATGATGATGATGCTGATATATATATATATAAACAAACACACATATGTATATATATATATATAGGAGGAGCAAGAAGGAGGGGCTCAGTAGTCTCGGGGTAAGGTAATATATATATATATAACATGTAACATATTCTAAACATTTTTTGTCAGGGTCCAAAAAGAGTAAATCTGCTCATTGTGGACATTCAACAACAACAACAACAACCCTATAGAAAATAAAACGCGTGCCTTACCAAGGCGTTGAATCGTTGTCTCCTTGGAATACTAGGAATCCTGGTATTCAAACAGGCATGTTCGTCAGGTCTGTTGCCAGGTAGCCGAAGACTTCAGCTATACATATTTTAGAACTTCCTGAGGCTTACTAAGCCTGGGGGAAGGTACAAATAATGTGGGTAGATTTTTAACTATAATTATTTTAATTTTGTTCGGGCCGTGGCTGTTAAGCTTACTATTTTCAATTTCTAACTGTCAAGAGATTTTTAACGCGCTCGAACACGGGAGTCCGATCTCACTAGCGAGGGGAATTGTTACCACAAGATCCACATGAAAAAACTCGATCTCCACCGTGATTCGAACACACGACCTCCGGCACCAGAGTTGGACACCTTACCCCGAGACCACTGAGCCTATCCGTCCGTTGTCACCTATATATATATATATATTATTTTTATTATATATATATATATATATATATATATATATATATATATATAGATATATATATATAGATAGATATATATATATATATATATATATATATATATATATATATATATTATATATATATATATATAAACCTCTGAAACAGAGGAGTAAAGTGTCAGGAGCTCCACACACAAAAATCAAGAGAAAAGAAAGCATAAAACGTTTGGAAAGTTTCAAGCGACACATTGCCTTAAGGATGGTGAGATTATGTAACTAGGTCAAACGGAGACGACGGATCAAGATGCTGAGCAGCGCATCAGCTGCAGCGGTCAGCGACCCACAGGTGACTGCTAGCGTCGGGGCCATCGAACCAGAGCTGCCAAGACGCTTCTACACCTCTACGCGGTGATCCTGGATAACAGGCTGCAACAGATCAGACTGGCTAAGGAAAATGGATCGAAGAGGGAATGCTAACCCGGTACTCAAAAAATGCTTGCTGAAGTCGGATGTGTTGGGCTGAAAGGTGCAAATATCGCAGTCAAGGTGTAAGATACGACAGATTGCATTCCGTTCTCTGGACTAGATTCTGCTAAATATGCCTGTGTCAGGGTTTGGTGGAGGGAGATTGAGAACAAACGAAGCCAAGCCACACTGATACGAAAGATAAACTCCGATTTCCCGTTAACAAGCACTGCGCGTAAAGAAGCCATGCCGGTTGAAAATAAAAAAGAAAAGGTTGTCGCTTACCATACATAAAACGTGTGTGGTGTGGCTGTAACTAACTCCTAGAACAAATAAAAAATGTGCATCTTATGATATCTCCAGTTGGCTCGACTACCATGTCTTGCCACTGGGCCACAATAGCTCATGACGAGAGATTGCAGTTGATGATTGCATTCAACTTCTTTATTTAAGAACAATTAGTCACACCTTAGACGATTGCAAACAGCTATCTTTCCTTCTTTACTTTAGAACAATTAGTTACACCTTAGACGATTGCAAACAGCTATCTTTCGTTCTTTATTTAAGAACAATTAGTCACACCTTAGACGATTGCAAACAGCTATCTTTCCTTCTTTACTTTAGAACAATTAGTCACACCTTAGACGATTGTAAACATCAATCTTTCCTTTTTTACTTTAGAACAATTAGTCACACCTTAGACGATTGTAAACATCTATCTTTCCTTCTTTACTTTAAAACAATTAGTCACACCTTAGACGATTGCAAACAGCTATCTTTCCTTCTTTATTTAAGAACAATTAGTCACACCTTAGACGATTGTAAACATCAATCTTTCCTTCTTTAATTTAGAACAATTAGTCACACCTTAGACGATTGCAAAGAGCTATCTTTCCCGTGACTGACGACGTCCTCGCTTGTGAAGTGCGCATGATGATGACACATTCCTAAAGAGATGGATCTGCTACAAATGCCGCTCGGGACAGAGAAAGAGGCGGTAAGTGAGATAAATGTATTGGCAGAAGGTAACCAACCCTACAGCCACACTGATGCTCTATAACAACTCCACAGCCGAAATTGAAACCCATTAGACCGAGGTGGTATTGGCACCACAACACATACACCTTTTAACTTCATTTCTTTTTACTGGATTAGAAGACTACAGTGGCTGTATATAATCAGTTTCTTTTACATTCACTTGATTTAAAAATACATATGCGAATTCAATCTATTATTTGGTGCATTAATTGACCCTGCCTCCATTATTTCCTGTGGTAATGCATTTAAAGAATTCACCAATGTTTGACTAATAAAATATTTTCTAGTATCTAATCTGGACCTTTCTTTAATTTATTTGTGGCTGTGCCCTCTTGTGGTCGGCTGTATTTTTAAAAACGTTATGTAGACAAATGTATCCATTCGTCTGATCATCTTTTAAACCTGTAAATAAGTTACATCGAATTTTTCTCCTTCTAGACACTATAGGCCGGTTTTTCTGAGTCTTTCCTCATAACTGTAATTCTGGAATCCCACTATCAGTTTTGTCGCTTTTCTTTGTATCATTTCCAGCATGTTTATATTCCTTCTACGATAAGGACTTTACACATGTACACAGTACTCCAATCTAGGTCTAACAAATGCTTTATACAGTTTGACTATCACTTATGCATAGGAAAATCGTGATGTTAACTGTTGTAACATCAGTCATAATCACCAACAGAATTGAGGCGAACTTGACGAACTTGTCTCACGGAAACCAAAAAGCCGTGATACAGTGGATTCCATCGAAATGTAACATTAAGAAAAAACGTGGAGTACGACGGTCTAGTCAAAGAGGCAACAAAACTGATATAGGAAGAATACCTGGCCAACTATGAATAAGCACAAGCCACAATCAATGATCAATACAATGTAAATTGTCAGGAAGAACATCCCAAGTACCACGCGGATGACGGACACTTCAAACTTAATATTTTCTATAGAGACAAATATTATTGCAAATGTTACAGTTGGCGAACTATTTGGCTCAAGTGACCATCAAATTGTCCTTTGGAATTGTGTAGCTATGAAAGGTGATATAATATGTTCACTAACTCGTGACTACTCTAGAACAGATGTACAGAAATTGATAGATGCAGCAAGCCATATAGTATGGATATATTTTCACTGGCGTAGATGTGCAGAAAGATTGGGATAAATTCAAGTCTATACTCGATCACCTGAAAAATGAATTTGTTCCAGGTGGGAGATTGAACCTCAAAAGATAAAAATGGATAACTCGATCCGCGGTTAAGTGTAGAAGAGCTAAGAATAAAGCTTGGAAAAAATATGTAGAGGATGGGAAGTCTAATGAAAGATAATTAAAATATTTAGACATTTTTTAACATCTAATAAAGTATTTTTTAAAACTCTGACAATATCAAAACTGGGAGTTTTTGTTCCTATTTTAGACATAAACATAGAACAAAAGACACCGTAGGCCCACTCCAAGATAATTCGGGAAATATAATGAGAGAACATTTTGAAGCTGCAAATCTACTCAATCGTAACTTCAGCTCTGTCTTCACTAAAGATCTACTCAATCGTAACTTCAGCTCTGTCTTCACTAAAGATCTACTCAATCGTAACTTCAGCTCTGTCTTCACTAAAGATCTACTCAATCGTAACTTCAGCTCTGTCTTCACTAAAGAAGACTGCTCCAAGATTCCAGATCCCGTAAATATCTTTCAAAGGGACATATACACAGAGGGATTACAGTCAATCTACGTTACTGAGGAAATTGGATAAAAGTCCTGGTTATGATAGTATTCATCCAAAATTGCTATTTGATCTCAGATATTTGCTGGCACAACCATTGTCCAAATTGTATTCTCAAACTATTGAGAAGGGGATTATTCCAAGGGAACAGAAAGATACAGGTGTGATCCCCTTGTTCAAAAAGGCCATGAAATTAGATCCAGGCAATTACAGACCAGTGAGTTTGACAAGCATGCTCTGCACAATTTTAGACTATTATTAAAGACAACATAACTATGCATTTTGGACAAGTTTAAAAGTTTAATCTCATCAAGAAGAGTCAGCATGGGTTTACTAAGGGGAGTTCATGCTTAACAAATCTTTTAGAGTTCATGGAAGAGGTTACTAAAATGTTGGATGTTGGAGAGCAAGTAGAGGTTATTTATCTGGATTTTGAAAAGGCCTTTACCAGAGATTGTTTCGGAAAATGAAATCACATGGTATAGGTGGAGGAGTTGCCAATTGGATAGAAAATTGGTTAACAGACAGAAGGCAGAGAGTAAGCATAAATAAGGAGTATTCTGACTTTTGTGAGGTTATAAGGGGTGTGTCTCAGGGATCGGTATTGGGACCAATTTATTTCTTGATATATAAATGATTTGGATAACGATATCGGATCCATGATTGTAAAATTTGCGGATGATACAAAATTATACAGCAGGGTCTCTTCTCCGGTAGAGGTGCATCTATTGAGATCAGATTTAGCTACTATTCATAAATGGTCTGTGAACCGGCAGATTGAGTTTAATGTAGAATAATGTACAGTCATTCACGTTGGAAGATCAAATATGAAACATAATTACATGATGGGAGTGAATAATATTAGAAAGATAGAAAAGGAAAGGGACCTAGGTGTTATAATAGATCATACATATAAGGTAAGAGAGCAAGTTATGGTGGCTGTGAAAAAAAGGCTTATGTAATGATGGGCATGATTAAGAGAAACATTAAACATCGAACCAAGGAAGTGATAGTCAAGCTATATAAATCATTGGTGAGACCTAAATTGATGTACTGTATTCAGGTGTGGAGTCCTTATCATAGAGTTAATATAGACATGATAGAAAGGATACAGAGAATAACTACAAAAATGATTGTGGGATTCCAGAATTATAGTTATGAGGAGAGATTTAGAAAAACTGACCTGCATTGTCTAGAAAAGAGAAGAATTCGAGGTGATTTAATACAAGTTTATAAATTAATAAATGGAAAGGATAAATTAGACAAGTTATTTCAAAGTTCAACCGACTACAAGAACTAGAGGACATAGCTTCAAATTGTTTAAAGGTAGGTCCAAATTGGATATTACGAAACATTTTTTCAGTCAGAGAGTGGTGAATTCTTGGAATGCATTGCCACAGGATCTGGTGGAGAAAGGGTCAGTAAATGCATTTAAGAATAGATTCGATGATCACAGTCATTTTTAAAGTGAAATAAACTGGTTGTATACAAACTATGTAGAGTCTTCTAAACCAGTATAATGAAGTTAACTTAAGTAATAAACTGGTTGTATACAAACTATGTAGAGTCTTCTAAAACAGTATAATGAAGTTAAGTTCAGTTGAGTTAACTGACCAGAAAAGATCAGGTTATCATACTTCGTCTCCGAAATGGCCACAACAGAATGAAACACCACCTGTGCACCAAATATAAGATGGCTACCACCAGCTTGTGTTACTGTGGCCTGGAAAACATGACAGCAGCACATGTACTTCACGACTGTCCGGTATCACACCGATCTGAGAAGACGGATGTGGCCAACGCAGACTCCCATTGAGGAGATACTGTAAGGCAGTATTGATACTATGAAACAGACAGCAGTGCTTATTGGAGAATACGGTCCCGGGCTAAATCGGAAAGGAAAGACTAGCGTCTGGTCAGGCAAAATGTACTGATCAAACATGTTAGTCAGGGTCAGGCTAAACATACTGGACAAGATCCTCACCTTGGCTTCCTAGTAGACCTCTCTGGAAACGGGCTGTTTTCATGGCAGCCTGGCTAACAAAGTGATGGATCGACGTAGTCCACGTAGTAGTGAGTGACACGCAGATGAAGCCAAGCATAGCACAACCTTCATCAGCACGCTCCGGATGTGAGGAAAGCTACTGTAACCTCCCACTTCGTCCATTTCAAGGCGCACAAAAGTGTAACCTACTCAATATGGGAATTCGCAAAAAACAAGTCTAAAGGAGAAATGATCGCAGAAGAAGAAGAAAATTAGCTTAAAATAAACATATTTGTATCACTTCGACAAAAACGTGTAAACAGAATTCAACATCTTTAAAACTTCTGTCTTTACGCTATCAGAAACCAACATGTTATTTTTCCTTCTTGTTTTCATCCAAAAGTTTCGTTGTATTGTGCCAACTATTATGCGGTCTGTGTTTTGTATATCTCTAACACGCTCAAGTGGATTCTGGAAGATCGGTTGACACAAATGGTGTAAAAATGTGCCGTTTGGTGCAGTGAACCACAGAAAGTCACTAGGTGCGTGCCTTTTCTTTGCAGTCAAGACCCGCCCTCATTGGCACAAAAGGTGCGCACAAAATTAAGAGCACCGTGCAAGTCAGGTAGAAACAGGTGTTGTGTTCTCACGAGAGACCTTCAGAAGTAAGGACAGAAAAGAAAAGACACACAAACACACACAGTTTCAATGACTGTTAAAGGAAGTGCCATGGCGTTGTATTTTGTCAGAAACTGTTAAGCAAACAAATCATACGGGCATCGATGGAAAGACGACATATATGTATATATTTATGACATGTTGGGGGACATTTCATATTAAGACCGGCGTACGGCAAAGTTGTGTACTATTTCCTTTACAGTTTATCACATGTATAGACACTTAACTTAACTTAACTTAACGTCTTTATACTGGTTTAGAAAACTCTGCAGAATCTGTATACAACCATTTTCATTTGCATTACCTTGCTCTAAAAGCTATGCGCATCCAATTTATTCTTAAATGCATGAACTGTCCATGCCTCCACTACCTCCAGTGACAATGCATTCCAAGCATTCACCACTCTCTGACTAAAAAAATATTTCCTAATATCTACTCTGGACCTCTCTTTAGTTAATTTGTAGCTACACCTTCTTGTTCTTGTGGGTGGCTGTATTTTTAAAAACTTGTTATAGTCTAATCTATCCATTCCTCTGATCATCTTATAAACCTGTATTAAGTCACCTGGAATTCTTCTCCTTTCTAGACACTGTAGGCTGGGTTTTCTGTCTTTCCTCATAACTGTAATACTGGAATCCAACTATCAGCTTTGTGGCTCTTTTTTGTATTCTTTCCAACATGTTTATATCCCCTCTACGAGAAGGACTCCACACCTGTACACAGTACTCCAATCTAGGTCTAACTAATGCTCTATACAGTTTGACTATCACTTCCTTGCTCATATGTGTAATATTTCCTTTTATCATACTTAACATTGCATTTGCCTTTTTCACTTAAGGCACAATATGTAAAAAATCTAACATTCATGAGTGAAACGGCCTCAGTGATCATTTAAATTAACTTCTTTTTGCTTATGACCAAGCCCGTTAAAAATTCCTTTGCCAGATGGAAATCGAAAAGAGTAGGACAACGGACGCTGCCCTGACAAAATTCAAGTTACCAATCTACTCGTTATTTGTACCTTTTCCCCATGAGATTTGTTAAGAGGAGCTATAAATGGCGCCAAACACGCTGCGAGTCTACTAACCTCTGGTATTTGAGTCTATTAAATTGGACTCACACATCGGTAAAAATCACCCTACAAGAAATTGGTTGTATACAGACTCTGTAGAGTCTTCTAAGCCAGTATAAAGAAGTTCCGTTAAGTTAATAGCAACCTGAGAGAAACAACTGCTGGGACATTACAACAATCATACAAGAAATAGGTTGTATAGAGTTTTGTAAACCAGTATAAAGAAGTTCCGTTAAGTTAATAGCAACCTCAGAGAAACAACTGCTGGCACATTACAACAATCTTATTGAGGTATGTGCGGATTATGATATGAAAATACAAATAGAGAAAATCGAAAGTTATGACGCATGACAAGGACAAGACTAGCACCACTGACCCACAAAGAGCATGTTGTAAAAGGCGACTAACTGTGTAACTTAACCCCGGCCATGGTTAGGTCGTTTGTTAGGAGCAGCATAGATGGCGCCTGACAGGCTGCGGGTCTACTTTGCTCTAGTGTTCGAGTCTATTAAGATGGGCTCGCACATAGTTAAACACCCTCAGCGGCACCTGTTCCAACGCAACGGAGTAGTAAGCTGCTCGAACCTAGCCTACTGAGCAGGAAATCCTCCTTCCGACTACATTCAACTCACGCCAGTTTTAAGAACTGCACAGAAGCATCTGCCCCTGTAGAAGTACAGGTCGATTAAGACTAAAACTCATCATCTGGTTGATCAGTCATGAGACTGATTGCAAGGTTCTCTGAGTATGTCTCTCCATTTGATCATATCCTCTGGTTGATCAGTCCTGAGACTGGTTGGTTGCAAGGTTGTCTGAGTATGTCTCTCCATTTGATCATATCCTCTGCAGCTCTCTTCATTGTAGCATACGTCCGTACTTGAATGCTCCAGCATGTCTGAGATGTAAAGATGAGTGATGGTCGCCGACGTCCTCTCTTGCATTTCATGTTGCCCCTAGTATCTTCTTTAGAAAACTGGTATGCCTCATATTGTGACCTAGTCAACTCAACCGACGTTTCTGTATCATGTGCAATATGTGTCATTGTGCGCCCACTTCAGTGCATACATTGTCATTATATCTCTTTCTGTCCAACTTACTCTCTCCTTATAACTAAGACTAAGACTTGAATCATTTTGAGGAAATCGAAGACCCCAAAAACAATAGGTTGTAAAGGATCCTTGAATTCGTGAAGTCTTGCCAAACACCTGGGAGGCGAGGTGAGAGAAGATAAGCCTGCACTAGGTCCAGATTACTCGAGAGTTACCCTGCGCGAGGATATAACCTCAAGGACGTTTCCGGATTACTGCGGGATTACTTACGGATTAAATCACACTGGTAGCTGTATTTTCGAAGGTGTCAACCGTAGTCTGGGTTTTACAGAAGTTCGTCTGGTTAACTACGAAGGGTGTAGAAGAGCACGATTCACTCCCTTGACAGAAGATCATGACGTAAACATGGTTGTAGTAATTACAGAAGAGAGGTGAAACATTGAGAATTGATAAGTTAACCTGGCGCCGATTTTGGGGTTTTCCACGTTCTGGTGAGCCCGGGAATAAAGGGCGCTGACAGAATCTCGTTAAAGATATCACACGCGGTTGAGAAATGGGCGTTCAGACAATGGAATGGTTGTCTAGTTTCTCGTGGAAGTTGATATACGTTAGAGCCACTCAAATGCTAGTACGCGACAAGTGTACATTTAAATATTATACGTTTTGTTGTATTATTGGAGGAATATGAGGAGGAAGGCTAATGTCTGGTCAGATAAAATATACTGGTCAGACATGTTAGTCAGGGTCAGGTAAAATATACTGGTCAGACATGTTAGTCAGGGTTAGGTAAAATATACTGTTCAGACATGTTAGTCAGGGTCAGGTAAAATATACTGGTCAGACATGTTAGTCAAAGTCAGGTAAAATATACTGGTCAGACATGTTAGTCAGGGTTAGGCACAATATACTGATCAGACATGTTAGTTAGGGTCAAGCAGAATATACTGTTCAGGCATGTTAGTCAGGATCAGGCAAGATATACTGGCCAAGACCCTCGTGTCAACTTCCATGTAGTCTTCCCTGTCTGTTTTCATGACAGCCTGACAGACGAGTTGAGGGATCTTCGTGGATCTCGTAGTAGTGAGTGACCCGCAGATGAAGCCAGGCATGGAGGACCCTGGTTCCCCTTCATCAGCACGCTCGGGATGGGAGGAAAACTACAACAAACTGTCACTTAACGTCCTTTTCAGGCGCACAAAAAAGTAAATCTACTCATTACGGGATTTAGCAAGAACAACAAAATAAACCCATCAATATGGGGATCACTATGCCGATCCCCACCTTGTCTGTCATGCTGCTGTAACATAGTCTGTTTTTATTTATGCTGTCTTTTTCTTGAAGTGCCCTTCATATTGAATTATGTGGCTTCCCCCGCAATTCTCTTTCCCTGTAGGTTTCAAACCACGACACATGTAGTTATTATATTGAGTTTGTTCTTGAAGGTGTGTCAGATATAAATAAACTAGCTGCAGTGGTCGGTCGTTCCTGGAGATCTGTAGAGAGCGAACAGCAGACAAAGAGAAGAAGACGGCGCGACCTCGTATAACTAAACGGACTCAGTTTATGAACGAAACGTCAGAAATATTAAAGTCGTCAATACTGCTGTTTGGGAGCTGTCAGTTTATTCACTGCTGCATCTTCGCCCCATTAGAGACAGTGGCCCAGAACTGCCCAAGTCCCTTCTCCGTCTCCAAGTAGCGGTCCTAGAAACAGGCTCCAACTTTGGAATCAATTCTTTAAGTAGCATGTCAGCCAATAAAAACGTTGCTTCTTCTTCCGTTTCTTTTTCCTTCTCTTCCTCTTAGTTGTCTACTTCATCTCTACTTCGCTCCTTACAATGCACATGCCAACAACAACAATTACCACTTACCAGAAAGCATTTGGTCAATGCAGGGATTGATTATTTAATTAATAATTTATAAATGATCATGTTTCTTGCGCCATTCACACACCTCTTAAGTCGCCTTATACTCTATTCATTGATATTTGTTCTTTTCTACCATAACGATTCGGTGGCCTAGGGGTTGAGATCTTGGCATACAAACCTAACGAGCCAGGTTTGAGCCCCGTCGTGCTCAGTTTACAGATCAGACATGTCGTGTGTTTATTCATTGTATAAACGCTTCTTCCGGTTGACCCAGCTGGAAATGGATACCTGGCTAAGTCAGATGAAAATTGTATAAGCCGCCGTGTAAGCTAAGGAGTTTGTGCTCTGTCGTTGGCACTTACAGCAATGAAAGAGGCAGATTTGGGAGCGCCAAGATGCAATATTTATTTACTTCCCGTGTCGAAGCATCACGTCATATAGCATGCCTCCAGTATTCAGCGGCATGGATTGAT
The DNA here is from genome assembly GCA_036924085.1 of Ariolimax columbianus. Taxonomy (NCBI): domain Eukaryota; kingdom Metazoa; phylum Mollusca; class Gastropoda; order Stylommatophora; family Arionidae; genus Ariolimax; species Ariolimax columbianus. The sequence goes on along the minus strand of JAVGWX010000020.1, from coordinate 8,443,938 downwards.
CTGTCCCTTGTCTGCAGCATGTCGCACTTATTGCATTTTTCCCGGAAGTTGGAGTAGGGCAAGGGTGGTCTGGATCTTGTATTGCGTCACAGTCACATGTGTCATCATGTATGTATTCAGCGAAATGGATTGATCTGTCATTTCCCCCCAACATGTCGCATCTGCTGCATGTATCATAGAGATTTTGACAGGTTATCAGGTAGTCTGGATTATGTATTGCGCCACAGTCACATGTGTCATCATGTATGTATTCAGCGAAATGGATTGATCTGTCATTTCCCCCCAACATGTCGCATCTGCTGCATGTATCATAGAGATTTTGACAGGTTATCAGGTAGTCTGGATTATGTATTGCGTCACAGTCACATGTGTAATCATCTGTGTATCTCGCTGTGTTCCTCTAGCACCGTAATACACCAGTTCTGAGTCTGTTTAGTGACTTACATGTTTTGACTGGTAGATTATGTCCGGGGGCAGGTTCCTCCCAAAGTTCGATTTTTGGGGCCTGCATCATTGCATGCCATCTCTCAATACGGCGACTTACAATGCTTGTCTGTATTGGTGTTGTTGATTTAAGAAAGCTATATCTGGTTTTGAGTTATGCACCTGATTGGGTTCCTTGGGTCGTGCTCCTGTTTTTCCTCGTTCGATTTCTGCTGCGACGCTTCATCGGATCTAGGGTGGTGCTATGCCAATTATGAGGTATTTTTTATCGATAGGGGGTGGGTTTTTACTATCCGGCCCGCCCCATTTAATGCTGTGTCGACTAGTTTTCCAGGTGCATTGAAGTCAGGTCTTTCAACCATTTTCCATTTTATTTCCTACATTTCCAAGACCAAACGACCCAGACTTACTTGCAGCAGGCGATAAATCTGTTATCAAACTTCACGTTATCAGATCCCATTTATCGAACCTGTGCCCAAGGCTCAAATCCCCGAACTAAACCATCTTCACAGATTGTCCTGTACACTGTAGCTTTTCTCACTGACACGAGAAACCGCTTCAGATTTGTCTGCGATCTGTCCGAGTCTTATGCACATCTATCACGGTCTGTCGATGTCGCGGTGAGGGTTACGCTGCTCGGCAGCACAGTTATGTGTGAAGTAGCGTTAGTCCCGGGGTAACGACTGTAGCGATTCCACTGTCGGTTGGTGACAGTCTCCGTATTAAGTTTTCACAGCCTGGACTCATTACTCCACCTGTCAGAATAAAGATATTTGTGAAGAAAGCAGTGCGTTCCTCAACTGTGAAAACCCCTTGTTCCCTTTTTATTCTCATTTTGTCTTCCGTTGCTTCGTTCTTCTTCTCCATATTTTTATTGTACTCATTATTATTTAAATTATCATTATTTGTTATTATTATTTTATTTGTATCATAAATTTTATTGTCATTGTCATTGTTGTGAATTATTATTATTCACCTCCGACTTCTAGTTTTTCATTTGTTTATTTTCTTCTTCTTTTTCATAATCCACGTATTCTTTCTTCTCCTTCCTTTTCATATTGCACCGCTTCGTATTGTTATCGTTGTTTATATTGTCCTCACTTCTTTTTCTACCTCTTCCTTTTTTCTTCTTCAACTTTTTTATATTTCTTATTTTTATTATTATGTTTTATCTTCAACATCTTCTAATTGTTCATCTTTGTCAATATTTCTTTTTTTCCATCACTGTTCTCTTTTTGTTGTTTATCTTCCTCTACTTCTTTTGTATTGTTCTTCTTCATCATCATTATCACTATCAAGAGTCCTGCCGGTTGGCGTTGGCAATTCTGGATTTCCACTTTCTCTTAAGTATGTGCCGTCTATCAGTTCCACTGTTTATCGCTTCCCATTCCTGTCCTTGTTGTCCAACAGTATCTTTTTTTTCCTCCTTTGTTCCTGCAATTCTGTCTGCTATCAACGTGTGTTCCAACCCGCCTCTTCTCGAGACATTCCCGAAGAACTATGAATGTCTTGTCCTGATTTCTGCCATAAACATTCTTTGTGTCTGTGCTTCTTCACCTGCCACTCTATTAGATTTCTTTGCTGACCATGAAATTCTTAACATTCTTTTGTAAAACTATACTCTAATGATCCCTTTATGTGCCTGCTGATTGTCCATGATACGCAGTCGTATAGCAATACTGGTTCCCACATTGCATCCAAAAACCCTCTTCCTTAATTCCAGTGTTAAGCTTTTGTTGCACAAGATTCCCCTCATATTCTGTGAGACTGATTTTGCCTGGACTATTCTGTTGTTTATTTCATAAGTGCATCTCCCATCAAATTGTATGTGGGTGCTCAAGTATTGGAATGTATGTTTTTGTCTTAGTTCCTTCTTGTTCATCTTTGAACAGCATTTAAGAAATTTATGTTTCTTTCCATTACTTCTGATTTCTTTTGGTTTCTTCTTCTTCTTCTTCTGCGTACACAGTCAGACAGTAACCATTATTTTCTCGAAAAAAGCGGCGGTCATCCTGAGACTCTCGCCACTACCATAGAGCTTGTCTTGCAGTTCCACTGGCAATGGCCACATCTGCTCTCTCTGATCCTCGTATGTCGGGCAGTTCTGCAGCAGATGTTCAGTGGTCATTTTACCAGTACCGCACGGGCATTCGTCGGTACACCCTATCTTCAATTTGTTGAATAGGTGGTACCTCAGTCTGTTGTGGCCAGTGCGAAGTCTGAAGACAACGACCTGCTCTCTTCGGTTCAACTGGTAATAGGCATCGTTTTTGGTGTAACCAGTATGTTCGGTTTCCCATTTGGTCATGTATCTGGCTTTGATAAGCCGTTTTGACTCTTCGTACGTCATACTGGTATCTGTTTGTGGTAGCCTTGCACCTTCATTTGCCAGTCTGTCTGCCTCCTCGTTGCCTTGGATGTTGCAGTGTGACGGAACCCACTGTACCACTACCCTTTTTGGTGCGGACTGCTGGCACAGTTTGCAGAGTGCTGCTCTTAAGTCATTAAGCTCAGTGTTTTTCTGGCTTTTTAGCGCTGTGACTACTTCGAGAGCATCTGTCAGCAGGACTATATGGCTCTCATTTTCACTTCTTTTGGTTTAACCTGTAGCCTTTTTCTGCTTTGAAAACCCACCATATTGACCACATCTTGCAAATCTGATTCATTCTCCGATATCAACACAGCGTCGCCAGCCTTTCGCAAGTTGTTCATTTTCTGTCCACCAATTAATATTCCTGGATTGCAAGATACACTCTCTGTCTAGAGAGAATAGATCAGGGGACGGCAAGCCCCTCTGCTTCAATCTCTTTTTTGTAATTATCTGCCTCTGTTATCTATTCATTTCGCTGCGGTCTGTCTCCAGTACGTGTCTCGAATAATTCTTCGGACCTTGCCATAGACATGCAGCTCTTCCAGAATATGAATAATTTCACTTCTCTTCACACCGTCGAATGCCTTGGTACAGTCTATGAAGCACAGACATAAATCTGTGTTCTTCTCTCTAGCTCTCTTGGTTAGTCCCTAATATATGAACAGCGTTGTGGTTGTACCTTTGCATTCCATTAACCAGCATTTCTCATCACCGATTTATTGTTTTTTTGTCTTTCTTTTCTTGATCATCAATTTGTTAAGATTATTATTTTTATTATTATTTTATTATTATTATATTATTATTATTATTATTATTATTATTATTATTATTATTATTATACAGGCACCTTCAAAGGGACTGTCGATCGGTCAGACTATAACATTTCAAAAGTCTTGTTTTATTACTGAAATCGGCCAGAAACATCCGGTTTCAGTACTCATTTCTGGGAACCCGGTTACATTTCCTAACGAACGTTTTTCGAGAAAAAAAACATTTCTGTGTATTTTTTTTATCGTGGCCACGTTCATCGTATTAATCCTGAGCATGACTAGGTCATCCTTTTACTAGTATGAATGCTCTGTCTCGCAGAGTAAAGGATCGGGGTTCAATCCTTGTCTCGGTAATTTTCTGTGTCCTTGAGCTTCTTCTGTGTTCGACATCAGACATGCTCATTAGAAGATACGATATGGTTCTTCTTGTCACCTGCTCTTGTGATGCAGGTTGTAAATATTTTCAGTGCGGAGGGCGTAAGAGAGGTGGCGTGTGGATACTGGTTGTCCATAGTCTACCTGTCAGGCATACGATGTTTGATGGCCTAGTTATCTCAATGAAAAAACTATGATTGACTGATTGGTGATTTTTTTTTTTTTTTTTTTTTTTTTTGCGTTCGCCTTATTTATCGATTCCCCAAGGCGTGTGTGCGTTGAACTGTGGTTTTTATTTTGCGCCTGTCGGCCCAGTGCATCCGACTTCAGCATGCATTTTATGTAAGGGTCTGCTTCCTCCTGCATTTTCTAAGGGTTTGCTTCCCCGGGGTAACGGCCGGTGCTGTGATGGGGATCGAACCCAGCACCTTCTGGTTGTGAGCCGTGCCACTTAACCACTAGGCCACGCCGTCCCCTTATTGGTGATTAATTGACTAATTGATTGATGGATTGGTTGATTAATTAATGGATTGGTTGATAGATTGATGGATTGGTTGGTTGATTGGTTGATTCAATGACATATTATTTTATTGATGCATTGATTGGTTGGTTGATTGGTTGATGGATATGTCGATTGATTAATTCATAAATGGATTAGTTGATTGACTGATGTATTGGTTGATTGAGTGATTTATTAATTGATGGATGGATTGACTGATTGGTTGATGGATATGTTGATTCCTTAACTGATTGCTGGATTGATTACGTGATTAATTGATTGATGTTGCGCAAACATCAACTCTAAACTGACACAATAACAAGTTGTTACATTCATAATCCCTCCCCCCACCCACCCCACCCTCAGTCTATTCCCTCTCCCCCCTTCTTCTCCTCTGCTCAGAAACATCACTTAACGATGTCTCTTCAAAGCGGCTCGGACTGTTGATTCTTCAAACTGCCCACAGTTTAATTGGAAGTAACTGCTGGATCCTGCCATCTACGAATGTCCCAGAGGTCTGAGATTAGCTCCCGTCCAGGCTGACATTGACAACCGTTGGTAATGATTGCTTTAACGGTCCGAGCTAAACGGAAGTGATTTCTCACCGATATTGGACGTAACCGCACCGCTTGTCTATTCAATCACTCTGCGCTCAGCAATATTAACAGGGCAAGTGTCAATAAGCGACATTTATCGATCACTTGGGACCGAAGAGTTTTTGCTACACCTTAGGGATGAAGGGAAGTCAAATGTGAGAATGTTGTCGTAAAGTAAGTCCTCGATTTACACGGCAATTCGTCGCTAAGGGTTCCGGTCGAGCTATAAAATTGCAAATGCCAAATGATGTTTGGAAGGGAACTTTGGAACGTTGGCTTGTATCTGTTAGCTACATTCATTATTTGGTTAAATTGTGGTGCGTGTGCGTGTGTGTGTATGTGTGTGTGTGTGTTTTGATGTGTTTTGTTCTGTTCCTAAGAATTGACATCACTGCACTCCGGGAATATCAATAGGTGCTCAGACTCTCAGCAAATAGCGAATTGTGTGGATATTGAGAAGCAAAGGTAAAAGAAACATTGAAACAACAGAGATGAATTGTCTGGGCTGAATGCTTGGAGTAACAATAATGGATAGAATCAGAAATGAAGATATTAGGAGACAAGTAGGTACACCATCAGTTTTAGACCTCATCAAGAGACATCAAACCAAATGGTTCGCCCAAGTGTCACGACAAAACTAGATAGTATCCCTCAGAAAGCAATGCTAAACAGATACAATGGATACAAATCCAAGGCTCGACAACGTAACAGATGAATAGCAGAAATAACAGGAGCAGGAAAGCTCCCCGTGTACGAAGCCCATACTAGGGCCCGCTCAAGAAAACTCTTCATAACCTAACGCTGAAAGGCTCAAGCCCATACTAGGGCCCGCTCAAGAAACCTCTTCATAACCTGACGCTGAAAGGCTCAAGCCCATACTAGGGCCCGCTCAAGAAACCTCTTCATAACCTGACGCTGAAAGGCTCAAGCCCATACTAGGGCCCGCTCAAGAAACCTCTTCATAACCTGACGCTGAAAGGCTCAAGCCCATACTAGGGCCCGCTCAAGAAACCTCTTCATAACCTAACGCTGAAAGGCTCAAGCACATACTAGGGCCCGCTCAAGAAACCTCTTCATAACCTTACGCTGAAATGCACAAGCCCATACTAGGGCCCGCTCAAGAAACCTCTTCATAACCTAACGCTGAAAGGCTCAAGCACATACTAGGGCCCGGTCAAGAAAACTCTTCATAACCTGACGCTGAAAGGCCCAAGTACATACTAGGGCCCGCTCAAGAAACCTCTTCATAACCTAACGCTGAAAGGCCCAAGCACATACTAGGGCCCGCTCAAGAAACCTCTTCATAACCTAACGCCGAAAGGCCCAAGCACATACTAGGGCCCGCTCAAGAAACCTCTTCATAACCTGACGCTGAGAGGCACAAGCAGGACACAAGGGGAAAGAAGTAAATAATTGGAAGACCAGTGGTTCTTGCAGCTCGTTAGTTGTACACACTTCTGGTCCTTCCTCTCTTGCGCCCCAATTCGTTCCAACCTTGTTGGATATCAAAGCTCTGCAGTCTATGAATGTCGGATTCCTCTAGTGCGATGTCATCATTTAACAGACGATTATTGATGGACTTCAAAATGTCACCCATATGTAGCGTTCACGTAATTGGTGCATGTGATTCTAGGATGTCCGCTCTCTCGTTTCCCTGGACTCCAAAATGACCAGGGCAGTGGATCCACACCAGCCCAAAAGGTTTGATGAGCATGTCAGATCTCTCGTTTCCCTGGACCTCAGAATGACCAGGACAGTGGATCCACACCAGCCCAACATGTTTGATGAGCATGTCAGATCTCTCGTTTTCCTGGACCTCAGAATGACCAGGGCAGTGGATCCACACCAGCCCAACATGTTTGATGAGCATGTCAGATCTCTCGTTTTCCTGGACCCCAGAATTACCAGGGCGTGTAGATCCACACAGCCCAACAGGTTTGATGAGCATGTCAGATCTCTCGTTTTCCTGGACCCCAGAATGACCAGGGCGTGTAGATCCACACCGCCCAACAGGTTTGATGAGCATGTCCGCTTTCTTGTTTCCCTGGACCCCAGAATGACCAGGGCAGTGGATCCACACCAGCCCAACATGTATGCCACTTATACATCTCCAGTCCACATGTACGTGTGTCTTCTTTTTACTTATGCACAGCGCTTTCAACCACATACCAAATCAGTTGGGTTATACTTCCTTCAACTTCTTCGAATTTAGCACCACTGCCACACAGAGAATATGTCGTAAGAGGCAACCAACTGTGTGAAGTGGCAGAACACCGGCCATGGTTACGTGGTTTGTTTAGATCAGCATAGATGGCACCTAACATGCTGCAGGTCTACTTTGCTCTAGTGTTTGCGTCTATTAAAGATGGGCTCGCACATTGTTAACCACCCTCTGTGGCCCTTGCCTCAACGCAACGGAATATTAAACTGCTCTATCGTAGTCCACTAAGCAGTAAATCCTCCCCCCCCCCCCCCCGCCTACATTCAGCTCATACCAGAGCTGGGACATGCACAAGGGCATGCGTCCCTGTAGAAATACAGGTCGGCTAAGATACGAGACAAAGAGAGAAGCAGAGCACACGGGTCAGCAGCCAAATGATGCATATTACCAGATCAACAGATGGTAGTCTGTAAATTCCGCGCATGCCACACCTGTTTGGATATCATCTGTCATTCAAACTAGGCATATGAAATACCGATGTAAGTGTTTATAGCACTGATAATATGGCTGCTGAACATCTGCTACAAAGGTGTCTAACATACAAGAGACAAAGGTGTCTTACATACGAGAGACAAAGGTGTTTAACATTCGAGAAATAAAGGTGTCTAGCATTCGAGAGGCAAAGGTGTCTAACATACGAGAAACAAACAGAGCATGTATGCTCATTACAGATACCATTGCTGAACAAGCTATATTGAGATAACATTAGCCTTGGGCTAACCACTGCTTTACTTAGGTGCATTCAAGTTAACGTCTGGAGGCGTACGAAGAAGAAGAAGAAAAAGAAAGAAGAAAAGGAAGAAGAAGAAGAAGAAAGAGAAGAAGAGGAAGAAGAAGAAGAAGAAGAAGAAGAAGAAGAAGAAGAAGGAGAAGAAGAAGAAGGAGAAGAAGAAGGAGAAGATGAAGAAGAAGGAGAAGAAGGAGAAGAAGAAGGAGAAGAAGAAGAAGAAGGAGAAGAAGAAGGAGAAGAAGAAGGAGAAGAAGAAGGAGAAGAAGAAGAAGAAGGAGAAGAAGAAGGAGAAGAAGAAGAAGTGCAATTTGTTAATCTAAACATGTTTTAAAGATCTGTGACAGGTCAATTAAAAGAAGGTACCACAAAACTTAGTTTAAATAAATATTTATTTATTTGTTTGGGTACCGGGTTAGCCTTCCAACTGCGATCCCTATTATTTTAGGCATACTACATTAGTGTAGTAACTTTCTGGAAACGGTAGCTGTAGGCGATTAGCGGCTTGGTTAGCTCTGGTTCGCTAGCAAAACATTCATTTGAGTCGATGGTCACTGTCAACTCATTCACTCATCCATGTGCAACCCCGGTTACCCCTTTACGTCTGGGTAGACTTTGAGCACGTCGAGATTAAGGATTGACCGCAGTAGCATTACTATGAAAATCAACAGCGCTAACCACTCAGCTGTCAGAGGCTGATAGAAACCGTAAACAAGTTGTAATAACTTCCTTCGTTCAAATTCGGAAGAGAAAAGCTCAAATTTGCTACTTATGCATAACATTACTCAAGACACGGAACAATGTATCGATAGGGAAATGTGGAACTACAGAGCAGCGCTGAGGAGGGGAAAACGTAGGAGGAATAAATGAAAATGAAAACTACAGCGTGAAACCGGATGTAGAAAACCATAATTTTGTCGTCCAATTCAAAATTGTCTTTGCGGTTTTTGGAACAAAAGCAATATTTTCTTCAGAATGGCCCGCTATCAGCTATTGGCTGCCATTATGACATTAACTTGGGTCGTTAGATTCTCCGAACAGTTTAGCTGAATTTGGTATTACCGATCGACATCAAAGCGGCCCGGCTCACAGTGCGGGCTGGCTGGAGAAGCGACTAGTCTCTTATTGAATGGCTTCGGAAGTCATTTGCGAGTTGAGGCTAATATTAACGCGTGAGAGAGTGAAAATATGCGTGAACAGATAAGTGAGAGAGAGAAAGACAGAGAGAGGACTGAAGTAAATTTATCACATTTGTTGAGTGAATAGTATCATTAAGAAATTCACATTCAGCGCTAAAGAGTTTGAAAAGTATAAATTGAAATGCGAAAAATATTCATCCAATAATAAGGTAGACACTTTTACTTTCTCTTGGAATTAGAAACTGGACAAAAACAGCGATACGGAAATATAATATATAATATACATATAAAAAATAACAAATATTAATTGTAAACTGGAAAGCTTATTTTAAAATGGGCAAAAATAACGATTTACAAAAATATAACCTCGAAAGTTACTTTTGAGACTGGAAAAAAAATAACGATTAAAATAAAATTTACAAAGTTGTGGTTTTCAGATTAGCTTGATAAGGTTTTTTTAACCAAGAAAGTTATTATTTTAAAACTGACAAAAATAAAGATTTAGTAAAAATAACCAAGAAAAACTATGGTTTTAAGATTTCCATAAATAATTGTTAAATAAAAATAATCCAGAAAACTCATTTTGGGATTGTCAAAAGTAAAGATTAAGTAAAAACTACTGCAAAAATTATGACTTTAAGATTGGTAACAGAAAAGATTTTTAAATTTCGCAGATAACTATGATTTTAAGATTGGAAAAAGTAAATATTTAATTAAAAATTACCTAAGGCTGGTAGAAATAATTATTACATTTGTTTTAATTACTTACAAAACTATGATTTTAAGATTTGCAATAGAAATGATTCAATAAAAAAATATCCCAAAATTAAGGTTTAAAGATTGGTAGAAGAAAAGATTAATTAAAAATTATCCAGAAAATTTCTAGAGATAATTTTATTTCTATTTTAATTTTGGAACACCGATTTTAAAATAGGAATCAAAAACATTTTGTAAAACATGCGAGCTATAATTTTAAGATTACATGATTTATGTTCAACAAAATCACTCGTAAATCTGGGATTTTAAGATATTCAAATACAGTATTTAACTCAATTCTATTATTTACAATAAAAAGATTTTGAATTCACGAATATCCGATTTTAAGATACACAGAAATTTATTCTCTAACTTTATATATTTCTAATTTTGTCATACACAGCAATTGATGTATTTTAAATTGATACATTTTTAATTTGAAAGCATATACAATTTATTTTATTATTTCATGAATCTGCTATTTTAAGGTCATATAAAATGTATTTTCACATTTCATGAATCTTCGATTTTAAGGTATACATAATTAGCTATAGAAATTATTTAATTTGTGATTTAGAAAGAAGAAATAGCGAATAACAATAACAAAACCAGCTGAAACTCTAATTTGAACTAGTTTATTTTAAGTAAACAAAACAAAAGAAAGGTTGGTTACATATTCCCGGCTGCGGCTGAACGATGAACGTAAACATCAAAGCTTTGATTTTTAGGTACGCAGAATAATTGTTATCAACAGATTCGAACAGTCATTCAAAAATGGGACAACAGAAAAGTAATTTAAAGCAATGGTTTTCATATTTTTTTAATTTTTAAAAGACTACAAAAAGCTGTGATTTTATGTCATCATCATCATCAAGTGTCCTGCCGATTGGCGCTGGCGATCATGAACCTACACTTCCTCATACGAAGTGTGTCGGTTATCAGCTGTGCCGCTTAACGCGTCCCAGGCCATGGCTTCCAGCTGTCCAATATTTTCTTTCTTTGCCCCCCTATGTCTTTCTTGCCAGCGATATCTACCCGTTTTCACCGAGTATTCCAACCCGACTCATCTCTTGACATGACCGTAAAAGGATGGCTGCTTTGTCCTTATTTTTGCCATCAGCTGTTTTTGTGTCTGTTCCCCCTGAAGAACATCGTTATACGATTTCTTTGTGTCTGTGCCTCCTGAAGAACATCGTTATAAGATTTCTTTGTGTCTGTTCCCCCTGAAGAACATCGTTATAAGATTTCTTTGTGTCTGTTCCCCCTGAAGAACATGGTTTTAAGATTTCTTTGTGTCTGTTCCCCCTGAAGAACATCGTTATAAGATTTCTTAGTGTCTGTTCCCCCTGAAGAGTATCGTTATCAGATTTCTGTGTGTCTGTGCCTCCTGAAGAACATCGTTATAAGATTTCTTTGTGTCTGTTCCCCCTGAAGAACATCGTTATAAGATTTCTTTGTGTCTGTTCCCCCTGAAGAATATCGTTATAAGATGTATTTGTGTCTGTTCCCCCTGAAGAACATCGTTATAAGATTTCTTTGTGTCTGTTCCCCCTGAAGAATATCGTTATAAGATTTATTTGTGTCTGTTCCCCCTGAAGAACATCGTTAAAAGATTTCTTTGTGTCTGTTCCCCCTCAAGAACCCCGTTATAAGATTTCTTTGCAGTCCATAGAACTTTCAACATTCTTCTGTAAAACCACATTTTAGTTGCCTTCAATTATCTCTTACATGATTACTGATTGTCTGTGACTCGTTGCTATATTTCTACGTAGCATCCAAAACGCTCTACCGTCAATTATTTTTATCTAAGCAGAAAAATTTTTGCCTGCTTTATGCCATAAGCTGTCTTTGTGTCTGTGTCCCCTCAAGAACCCAGTTATAAGATTTCTTTGTGTCTGTGCCACCTCAAGAACCCAGTTATAAGATTTATTTGTGTCTGTGCCCCCTCAAGAACTCAGTTATAAGATTTCTTTGTGTCTGTGCCCCCTCAAGAACCCAGTTATAAGCTGTCTTTGTGTCTATGCCCCCTCAAGAACCCAGTTATAAGAGTTCTTTGTGTCCGTGCCCCCTCAAGAACCCAGTTATAAGCTGTCTTTGCGTCTGTGTCCCCTCAAGAACCCAGTTATAAGATTTATTTGTGTATGTGCCCCCTCAAGAACACAGTTACAAGATTTCTTTGCGTCTGTGTCCCCTCAAGAACCCAGTTATAAGAGTTCTTTGTGTCCGTGCCCCCTCAAGAACCCAGTTATAAGCTGTCTTTGTGTCTATGCCCCCTCAAGAACCCAGTTATAAGATTTCTTTGTGTCTGTGCCCCCTCAAGAACCCAGTTATAAGCTGTCTTTGTGTCTGTGCTCCCTAAAGAACCCAGTTATAAGATTTCTTTGTGTCTGTGCTCCCTCAAGAACCCAGTTATAAGATTTCTTTGCGTCTGTGTCCCCTCAAGAACCCAGTTATAAGATTTATTTGTGTATGTGCCCCCTCAAGAACCCAGTTATAAGATTTCTTTGCGTCTGTGTCCTCTCAAGAACAGTTACAAGATTTCTTTGCAATCCACAGAACTTTCAACATTCTCCTGTAAAACCACATTTCAATTGCCTCCAATGATCCCAGTACATGATTACTGAATGCCCGTGACTCGTTGCTATATTTCAGTATTAGTTCCACGTAGAATCCACAACACTCTTCCTTCAATTATTTTTATGTAAGCAAAAAAATTGTTATGAACAAATTCCAGAAGTCAATTAATTTTTAAAAAGTTCTTAATACTTTTGTTTTAAAAATCAACAAAACAGTTTGAAAACGAGGAAAGAACTGACTTTATGATCTGCAATAAAACCCGCTTTTTAAAATACAAGAAAGCAAAGATCTTGAGTTTCACAACAAAATGAAGTAGCAAAAACTATTAACAATATGCAATTTAAATATGTGCCAAATGATAAAAATAGCTACGGTTAAAAAGTAAAAACTACGTAGCATGTCCTTTGGAGAACGTCACGTCATACAGCAATCAATCTATTTGGCTGTTATAAGTTTCTTGGCAGGTGTACGCTAGGTTGCCATTACTTTCCATAGGAGCGAGGGAAAAAAACATGTCTGCCAAACTGGACAGTATCGTGATTCGAACCTGGTGCTTTGGGATTGTGAAACAGATGCTTCACACTTAGGCCCGTAGCCTCCTACGGCTAAAACTAAATTATAATATTTGAAAGTTGAGTTATCTGTATAAAAGAGAAATAGAGAGAGAGAGAGAGAGAGAGAGAGAGAGAGCGAGAGAGAGCGACAGATAGAGAGACTGGGTATGGGGTTTAGTGTGTGTATGTGTTTGTGTGTGTGTGCGGAGTTTCTTCGTGATTGTGTGTGTGTGTTGTCTCTCTCTCTCTCTCTCTCTCTTTTTCTTTCTCTCTCTCTCTCTATATATATATATATGTTCTATGACATGGCAGGTCAGGGATGCTTCTCGGTTTGACCCCTTCTCCACGTACAAAAAAGATTGGCAAAACCACTGTTCTGTAGAACTGCCAGAGTGGAACACATTAAAAACAGATACATCATACACACAGGCACAACACGTCCACACTACAAACAGATACACCCACGCATCCATACACTGGCCAACACGTCCACACTACAAACAGACAAACCCACGCATCCATACACTGGCCAACACGTCCACACTACAAACAGACAAACCCACGCCTCTATACACTGGCCAACACGTCCACACTACAAACAGACAAACCCACGCATCCATACACTGGCCAACACGTCCACACTACAAACAGATACACTCACGCATCCATACACTGGCCAACACGTCCACACTACAAACAGATACACCCACGCATCCACTGGCTAATACGTCCACACTACAAACAGATACACCCACGCATCTATACACTGGCCAAGACATCCACACTACAAACAGATACACCCACGCATCCACTGGCTAATACGTCCACACTACAAACAGATACACCCACGCATCTATACACTGGCCAAGACATCCACACTACAAACAGATACACCCACGCATCCAAACACTGGCCAAGACATCCACACTACAAACAGATACACCCACGCATCCACTGGCTAATACGTCCACACTACAAACAGATACACCTACGCATCTATACACTGGCCAAGACATCCACACTACAAACAGATACACCCACGCATCCAAACACTGGCCAAGACATCCACACTACAAACAGATACACCCACGCATCCACTGGCTAATACGTCCACACTACAAACAGATACACCTACGCATCTATACACTGGCCAAGACATCCACACTACAAACAGATACACCCACGCATCCACTGGCTAATACGTCCACACTACAAACAGATACACCCACGCATCTATACACTGGCCAAGACATCAACACTACAAACAGATACACCCACGCATCCAAACACTGGCCAACACATCCACACTACAAACAGACACACCCACGCATCCATACACTGGCTAATACGCCCCCACTACAAACAGATACACGCACGCATTCATACACTGGTCAACACGTCCACACTACAAAAAACACCCCGCATTCATATACTGACCAACACGTCAACACAAAGAGACGAGAGAAGATGGAAGACCTGACGTCTTTAGTTACTCACTTATCGTAGTCATATCTGCAGTACAGCTTCCTGTCACGTGAGAAGCACGAGCCTGTCAGCGGCGCGCGACAGAGCGCGCACTGGAGGCAGGTCTCGTGCCATGAATCATTCATGACCTTGAGTAGGTACCTGTCCTCTATGGGGGTCTGGCAGCCGGTGCATAGTTCTTTGGGGGCCATGGTCTGTGTAGGCATCGCGTCTGAAATTAGCGAGACAATACAATATTTGGATATCAGTTTTCACTCTTTTTCAAATACACAAAGTATTGTTGGATCTAGATCCATTGACCTATTATCGAACAACAAATAATAGATGTGTTATAGAATAATGGATAATGGATCGTTTTATGAGTCATCATTTTCCTCTGTTTGGTCAGACCTAAGACTGGTTTTAAGGTTCTCTGAGAGTGTCTCTCTATTTGACCCTTTCCTCTGCTTGGTCAGTTCTAAGACTGGTTGTAATGTTGTTTAAGCATGTTTCTCATTAAAGTGCAAACCTATTCAGATAACCGAACAACCAATATTAGGACTGATTAACCAGAGGATAGAGTCAATTGGAGAGGCATACTTAGACAACCTTACAACCAGTCTTAGAACTGACCAACCAGAAAATGTAGTCAAATGGAGAGACACGCTCAGACAACCTTACAACAAGTCGTAAAACTGATCAACCAGATAAAGAGAATAGGGTCAAATAGAGAGACACGCTCAGACAACCTTACAACAAGTCGTAGAACTGATCAACCAGATAAAGAGAATAGGGTCAAATGGAGAGACACGCTCAGACAACCTTACAACAAGTCGTAGAACTGATCAACCAGATAAAGAGAATAGGGTCAAATGGAGAGACACGCTCAGACAACCTTACAACAAGTCGTAGAACTGATCAACCAGATAAAGAGAATAGGGTCAAATAGAGAGACACGCTCAGACAACCTTATAACAAGTCGTAGAACTGATCAACCAGATATGTCCAAATTGCCTCTGCATGTCTGAGATTCAAATATGAGTCTTGACGCGTCTTCTTCGTTTGCACTGAATCTTCTCATCTAACAACTTCTGAAGAAGACTTTCATCTTCATCGGAGTATAAATTCAGTTAATCCATTCTAGGGTAGCACATCAAAGGCTTCCAGGCTCTTCTAACTCTTCTTTTTTTTGCTAGAGCAATGCTGTCAAATCGTTTCATTAATGTATGTTTTATGTTACTCCAGTGCCTTCTTGTCATGTTATGACCTATTAATATATGTGTGGTTCTCTCAAGCAGTTCAACAACGGTGATAGTATTATACCATCTCAGTGCACGCATCTAGTTATGAAAGTATGTAGATTTTATGTTGATGTATTTTTATTGATAATTTGTTTGTTGTTTTTTTTTCTTTTGTATTTAAAGAACTTGCAAGAGCAGACTAAATTATCAAGTGAAACGGTTACATGTTAGTCAACAATAACGTAGCACATAGCCCCATCTTTAATGCAAATAGATCTGGAATACTTCATCTCAAACAACATTCCAGCTACGAAACTACTTTTCAACTCTTGCTGCCAAGCCATTTGTCTGGCGTTATATTCTGGAACGGCAGACATGTTTGAAGACATCCTAACCAAAGCTCTAAACCATTACAATCCCTGTCTGTCTGCGCTCGTCATGCATTCCGTTTCCCGCGTTCCGTCATTCACCGATTAAGTCTGGTTTTTCCATGAATTGAATTCCGTCAACCTTGAACACTCCTCTCGTTCCTGGCTGACTTTAACTGTGAAGGGTCTTTAGTTAGTCTAAGACAAGGGTGATCCCTAGTTAGATTTGAGCCTAATCTGACACGTGTAATCTATAGAGCAACAAATTCAATAGACCGAATGTACGCGTGTCTGTACTTGCAGATCTCACACAAGAATTACACACGATTACATCCATTTTGACTAGGACATTTCTGAAGACGATTAAACACACACAATTATTTTTCAATATTTCTTCTTCGTTTTCTGCCAATAATTCTAATTATTATTCTTATAACTTTATTGTCGTTACTATTATTATTATTATTGAAATTCGTATTACAGCTACTGCTATTTTTATTAATATATATTTCTTTTTTGCGTTCGCCTTATTTTTCTAATCCCCAAGGCGGTGTGCGTTGCACTGTGTTTTTTTTTTATTTTGCGCCTTTCAGCCCAGTGCATCCGACTTCAGCATGCATTTTATGTAAGGGTCTGCTCCCTCCTTCATTTTCTAAGGATTTGCTTCCCCGGGGTAACGGCCGGTGCTGTGATGGGGATCGAACCCAGCACCTTCGGATTGTGAGCCGTGCCACTTAACCACTAAGCCACGCCGTCCCCTTTTATTAATATGATTACTATTACTATCATAATTATCGTTACATTAATATTATGACTTGAAGTGTTATTACTATTATTATCGTTATTATTTTTGATATTATTTTTATTATCACTATTACTTTTACTTTTAATACTGTTATTATTATTTTTATATTATTATTATTATTATTCTTTGTGCGATTATTATTACCCCTACTACTATTATCTTAGTTCTTAGTCCTACTGTGCAGTTCCCAGCCCTGGTATGAGCTGGGTATAGCCGGGAGAAGGGTTTCCTGCTCAGCGGGCTAGGCTCGAGCAGCTTAATACTCCGCTGCGTGGCGACAAGCACTTATGGAGGGTGGTTAACCCATTAGCCATCTTAATAGACTCAAACACTAGAGAAAAGTAGACCCGCAGCCTGTTAGGCGCCATCTATGCTGATCGTAACTAACCACCTAACCATGGCCGGCGTTATGCCATGTCACGCAGTTAGTCGCCTCTTACGACATCCTCTCTGTGAGACAGTGGTGCTATTCTTGTCCTTGTTATACACAAAGACCCCGGCAGACCACTCGGTCTATTATGATTATTTCTGTAAAGTTTATTATTATTACTTTTATCACTATTACTGCTACTGTAATTGTTGTTGTTATTTGTATTATTATACTATAATTATTAGTATTTTCATTATTATTACTACTATTGTTATTACTGTTATTATCGATATTATTATTACTATTATTACTGTTATTATCGACATTATTATTACCATTATTACTATTATTACTGTTATTATCGATATTATTATTACTATTATTACTGTTATTATCGACATTATTATTACCATTATTACTATTATTACTGTTATTATCGATATTATTATTACTATTATTACTGTTATTATCGATATTATTATTACCATTATTACTATTATTACTGTTATTATCGATATTATTATTACTATTATTACTGTTATTATCGATATTATTATTACTGTTATTATCGATATTATTATTACCATTATTACTGTTATTATCGATATTATTATTACCATTATTACTGTTATTATCGATATTATTATTACTGTTATTATCGATATTATTATTACTATTATTACTGTTATTATCGATATTATTATTACTGTTATTATCGATATTATTATTACTATTATTACTGTTATTATCGATATTATTATTACTATTATTACTGTTATTACTGTTATTATCGATATTATTATTACTATTATTACTGTTATTATCGATATTATTATTACTATTATTACTGTTATTATCGATATTATTATTACTATTATTACTGTTATTACTGTTATTATCGATATTATTATTACTATTATTACTGTTATTATCGATATTATTATTACTGTTATTACTGTTATTATCGATATTATTATTACTATTATTACTGTTATTATCGATATTATTATTACTATTATTACTGTTATTATCGATATTATTATTACTATTATTACTGTTAGTATCGATCTTATTATTACTATTATTACTGTTATTATCGATATTATTATTACTATTATTACTGTTATTATCGATATTATTATTACTATTATTACTGTTAGTATCGATCTTATTATTACTATTATTACTGTTATTATCGATCTTATTATTACTATTATTACTGTTATTATCGATATTATTATTACTATTATTACTGTTATTATCGATATTATTATTACTATTATTACTGTTATTATCGATATTATTATTACTATTATTATCGATATTAGTATTACCATTATTACTGTTATTATCGATATTATTATTACTATTATTACTGTTATTATCGATATTATTATTACTATTATTACTGTTATTATCGATATTATTATTACTATTATTACTGTTATTATCGATATTATTATTACTATTATTTCTGTTATTACTGTTAGTATCGATATTATTATTACTATTATTACTGTTATTATCGATATTATTATTACTATTATTACTGTTATTATCGATATTATTATTACTATTATTACTGTTATTATCGATATTATTATTACTATTATTACTGTTATTATCGATATTATTATTACTATTATTATCGATATTAGTATTACCATTATTACTGTTATTATCGATATTATTATTACTATTATTACTGTTATTATCGATATTATTATTACTATTATTATCGATATTAGTATTACCATTATTACTGTTATTATCGATATTATTATTACTATTATTACTGTTATTATCGATATTATTATTACTATTATTATCGATATTAGTATTACCATTATTACTGTTGTTATCGATATTATTATTACTATTATTACTGTTATTATCGATATTATTATTACTGTTATTACTGTTATTATCGATATTAGTATTACCATTATTACTGTTATTATCGATATTAGTATTACCATTATTACTGTTATTATCGATATTATTATTACTATTATTACTGTTATTATCGATATTATTATTATTATTATTACTATTATTACTGTTATTACTGGCAAGTCCGATCAGGTAGAACATACTGACCAGGATGTCGCGCCAGTGTCAGGCATAATTTACTGACCAAAACCATTATCTCTCTTCCATTTAGCGTTCTCGGGACACAGGCTGATTTCGAAGAAGTCTGGCTGGTGAGGTGTGGATCGACGTTATCCCCGTGGTAGTGAGCGCCACGCAGATGAAACCAAGCAAAGCATAACCGCTTGGAGGACTGTCGTCCACCTTAATCAACACTCTCGCGACGTGAGAAAACTTCTACAAACCCGTCACTTAACTTCCTTTTCAGGGCGCACACAGGGCATTCAAAAACAATAACAACTCTTATTATTATTATTTATTTTTTTTTGCGTTCGTTTTATTTATCTATTTCCCATGGCGGTGTGCTTTGCACTGTGGTTTTTATTTTGCGCCTGACGGCCCAGTGCATCCGACTCCGGCATGCATTTTATGTAACTGTCTGCTTCCTCCTGCATTTTCTAAGGGTTTGCTTCCCCGGGGTAACGGCCGCTGCTGTGATGGGGATCGAACCCAGCACCTTCTAGTTGTGAGCCGTGCCACTTAACCACTAGCCCCAGCCGTCCCCATTATTATTATTACTGTTTTTGTTGCTCTTATTTTCACCATCATTACTGTTTTTGTTGCTCTTATTTTCACCATCATTACTGTTTTTGTTGCTCTTATTTTCACCATCATTACTGTTTTTGTTGCTCTTATTTTCACCATCATTACTGTTTTTGTTGCTCTTATTTTCACCATCATTACTGTTTTTGTTGCTCTTATTTTCACCATCATTACTGTTTTTTGTTGCTCTTATTTTCACCATCATTACTGTTTTTGTTGCTCTTATTTTCACCATCATTACTGTTTCTAGTATGATTAATGTTATTATTATTCTTTTAAAATGTTTCTTCTTGTCTTTCTCTGGCATTTTCTGCCTTTTCTTCCTCGTTTTCTTCTTCATTCATCTTCGGCTACTTCATTTTACTTCGCATCTTCTTACTCTTCTTCTATGTCTTATTCTTCTCTTTGCCGTCTTCTTCTTCTTCGTCTTCTTCTTCCTCTTCTTCCTGTGCTGTGATATTTGCCACAATGCTTTAACATGCCAACAGATTTGTAATTGTCATCTCTTCCATCTTTCCTCTCTGGCTTCCCCTTTATTCCTTATGATCCGTTTTGTTTCTTCGAGATTTGCATTTCTGCCACACGGTGAGAGCGTTTTGGGACTGTGGTAAGGGAAGACCACAAATAATGCACCCAGTTCTATACGAGATAACTGGTAACACTTGTAAATATAAGTTACACTAGAATTAGTTATAAAGTCAATACTGAAATAAGTGGATCACCAGTAGTAGTAAGAATAATAATAGTAGTAGTAGTAGTGGTAGTGGCAGGGGTAGTGGTAATGGTAGAGGTAGTGGTAGTAGTAGTAATGGTGCTAGTAGTAGTAGTGGTAGTAGTAGTAATGGTGCTAGTAGTAGTAGTGGTAGTGGTAGTAATGGTGCTAGTAGTAGTAGTGGTAGTAGTAGTAATGGTGCTAGTAGTAGTAGTGGTAGTAGTAGTAATGGTGCTAGTAGTAGTAGTGGTAGTAGTAGTAATGGTGCTAGTAGTAGTAGTGGTAGTAGTAGTAATGGTGCTAGTAGTAGTAGTAGTAGTAGTAGTGGCAGCAGCCGTTGTAGTAGTAGAATTAGTAGCAGTAGTAGTAATATCAGTAGTAGTAATTGTAGCAGTAGTAATAGTAGCAGTAATAGTAATTGCAGGAGTAGTAGTAATGGTAGTAGTAATTGAAGTAGTGGTATTAGTAGTAGTAATAGTAGTGGTAATAGGGGTAGTAGTAGTAGTAGTTGTAGTAGTAGTGGTAATAGTGGTAGTAGTAGTAGTTGTGGTAATAGTGGACGTAGTATTAGTAGTAGTAGTAGTAGTAGTGGTAATAGTGGTAGTAGTAGTAGTGGTAGCAATAGAAGCAGCAGTAATAGTAATTGAAGTAGAAGCAGCAGTAATAGTAATAGTAGTAGTAATAGTAATAGTAGTAATAGTAGTAGTTGTAGTAGTGGTAGTAGTAGTAGTAGTAGTAATGGTAGCAGTAGTAGTAGCAGTGGTAATGGTAGTAGTAGTAGCAGTGGTAGTGGTAGCAGAAGTAGTAGTAGTAGTAATGATAGTAGTAGTAGTAATGGTAGTAGAAGCATAAGTAGTAATGGTAGTAGTAGTAATAGTAGTATTAGTAGTAGTTGTATAAGCTGTAGAAGAAACGATTTGGAAAACATTATTAGACGTTATAGGACTGTGCAAGTAATTAAAAACAATAACTAACGCCGTTATATTTTGTTCCGTGTCTAACTTCTACATGTGAGCAACAGGCGTTAGACTGGGAAATAGCAAAATGATTTCGTACCAGCTGCACACCGCACAGTGAGGCGCCAGAAGATTCACAGGGGTTTGCTAATGAATACATCAGATTAATATTGAAGCAATATGCACGCGTAAGTACTACTTATGCACGTGCGTGTGTGTGCAACTTTTTACGCGTGCGTCAGTAATGACGTGCGCATGCGTGCATTGTCGAGATATGTTATGTTATAAGACTTGTTGAAGGACACGTGTTATTATTTCAAATAACGATATCATTCCTATCGTATTGTCCTCGCTTGCAATTTAACATCGTTTTATTGCTATTAGTTATGGCTTCGCTCCAGTGAACGGAGACTGTTTTGTTTCTATCAAAACAGAAGTTTGTATGCTTCAAAACGCAGAACGAAAATTTTTCAAAGAATGACATGCAGTTATGGTAGCTAAGGACAATAGTGATGTGCGCACTATGGAAGTCGGTGCTATCTGGGATGAAGTGTTTTTTAAAACGATTATTGTATTAGGTTTTAGGTTTGGTGAGCTATAAAAATGGGAGGTGAGAGAGTGGAGACAGCTGATCGAACGGATTGGATGTCGGTTGTTGATCACAAAGTTTTGTGTTTAATACTTTTTTTTTAAATAGATTAAGAAATAATAAATAAACTCCAAGGCCTTTGAATAAACAATGTATCATGTATCAATGTATCAACAAGAACATCAATAGCAAAAATATTAACAATACAAAGACAAAGACAAGGGCCGCCGTCCATCGTAGGCGATGATGGCATAATTTATTTTGCTATCGCTATTTTTAGTAAGGATTAACTGCGCTACGTTTTATCTTCACTCTCTCGTCTCTAGCCACCCGACCCCCGTGGCAAATCAAGGACAAGACGACTATGTACAATAAAAGCACCCAGTAAACATGTACACAAGACAACAGAAGGGAGAGCGAAGTAAAAGGCAATAATTGCTACAACATCGGACCTACAGGTGATGGATGCGTCTTGCTGCCAAGAAAAACGTCAGCTAGCTAAATACCATGGCCCGTTATTTCCCATAAACTAGACGACCTGTACAGTGTATCCCTCAAATAGCTACATCTATTTCCCATAAACTAGACTAGTTGTACAGTGTATCGCTCAAATAGCTACATCTATTTCCCATAAACTAAACGACCTGTACAGTGTATCCCTCAAATAGCTACATATATTTCTCATAAACTAGACTAGCTGCACAGTGTATCTCTCACGAGCTATCCCAAGATTCTCTCGCTACTGTACAGTCCTTAGTCTTTAGTAGACCTGGACTTCTACAGTGACAGATGCCCCCGTGCAGGCCCCAGCTCTGGTATGAGCTGGATGTAGCCGAGAGAAGGGTTTCCTGCCTAGCGAGCTAGGCTCGAGCAGCTTAATAACCCGCTACGTTGTGACAAACGCTTACGGATGGTGGTTAACCGAGGTGTGAATCCATCTTAATAGACTCAAACACTAGAGCAAAGTAGACCCATAGCCTGTTAGGCGTCCTTTATGCTGCTCCTAACAAACCACCTAACCGTAGCCGGTGTTATGCCATGTCACGCAGTTAGTCGCCTCTTACGACATGCTCTCTGTGAGGCAGTGGTGATATTCTTGTCATTGTCATACACAAAGACCCCGGCCGACCACTCCGATTACTGTACAGTTTTAACCCTCAAATAGCTGCATATATTTCTCAGAAACTAGACGTTCTACCTCAGATTCACACGCTACTGTACAGTTTTAACCCTCAAATAGCTGCATATATTTCCCAAAAACTAAAGGATTTACCTCAGATTCTCACGCTACTGTACAGTTTATCCGTCCAATAACTGCATATATTTCTCAGAAACTAGACGTTCTACCTCAGATTCTCACGCTACTGTACAGTTTATCCCTCCAATAACTACATATATTTCTCAGAAACTAGACGTTCTACCTCAGATTCTTTCACTACTGTACAGTTTATCCCTCCAATAACTGCATATATTTCTCAGAAACTAGACGTTCTACCTCAGATTCTCACGCTACTGTACAGTTTATCCCTCCAATAACTACATATATTTCTCAGAAACTAGACGTTCTACCTCAGATTCTTTCACTACTGTACAGTTTATCCCTCCAATAACTGCATATATTTCTCAGAAACTAGACGTTCTACCTCAGATTCTTTCACTACTGTACAGTTTATCCCTCCAATAAGTGCATATATTTCTCAGAAACTAGACGTTCTACCTCAGATTCTCACGCTACTGTATAGTTTATCCCTCCAACAACTGCATATATTTCTAAAAAACTAGACGATCTACCTCAGATTCTCACGCTACTGTACAGTTTATCCGTCCAATAACTGCATATATTTCTCAGAAACTAGACGATCTACCTCAGAGTTATCTCGTTACTGCACAGTTTATCCCTCACATAACTACATCTATTTCAGCCATAAATTAGAAGATCTGCCCCACGATTTTATCGCTGCTCTACAGTTTATCCCTCTAATAGCCACATCTTCCCTCCTAATCTTCACCGTCTGTCACAGCTTTGACTCGTCTCCATACAATTTCTCACTCCGCTGGTTTGAATAGCAACAAAGTGTCATGCAATGAAGCCAACATACTTGCAGAACATATATCGACTATCTGCATCGATACATATTATAACGATTCGACACCACGTCCCTCGAAAAATAAGTTATTTTCAGAGGGCTTTCACGAGCAGTGCATGGCCTGCAGCGGTCAGCGAGGCATATCTGACTGCTAGCGTCAGGGCCAGGGAACCAGAGCTGCCAAGACCCTTCTATACCTCCACGAGATGATCCTGGATAACAGGCTGCAACAGAGCAGACTGGCTAATGAGAAGGGATCGAAGTGGGAAGGCTAATCCGGTACTCAAAAATTCTTGCAGAAGTCGGATGTATCAAGCCGGAAGGTGTAAATATTGCAGTCAAACTGTAAACCACGACACAACGCCTTCCGTTCTCATGACTACATCCTGCTACTTACAAAGCCTATTTCAGGGCTTGGTAGCGGGAGATTGAGAACCAACAAAGAGGAAGATGTGTTTTATTAAACGGTTTTTTATCATGACCAACAAATACAACTTTTACAGTACCTGAAAAAAAAATGCTCAAATTGCCCTGAACTAATTTCATTGGCAGTAAAATTAGCCTTCCATTTTTAATAATTACGGAATTATCTATTCGAGACATGGTGATAGATGGCACATAGATATGAAAGCAATTATTCCGGTTTGTACGATGGCGTGCAGAATGGTGACAGCGCGCGTGTCATCTGCAACCAATAAAGACGAACATTTGCATGCAATGTTTTTGTTCAGCATATGTGGCTTGTCTTCCTGTGTTTTTATAGCTCACTGATTCTGCGCAATTTCCGTTAGCAATTCCAGAGATTGCAGCTAAAAAAAAAAGATATATAAACCTGTTTGATAAATAAATTAAAACGATATTTTTAGTATCACCATATCGGGATGTTGTGCTGCGACCACAGAGGAAAACATTGTCAGATATTTCAACTGGCTAGAGGACAAAAGAGGACACCTTGGTCAGACAGGATAACAAAGGAGGACCCTTTATTAAGAAAATAGTTAGAAAAAAGGATACGTTCGTGAAAAAGAGAGGACAAAATATGACACTAGTCATAAAAAGAGATCAGAACAGGACACTTTGGTCAGATAATTTGAACAAAATATGACACTCTAGTCATAAAAAGAGATCAGAACAGGAGATGACACTTTAGTCAACAAAATTTGAAAAAAATATGACACTCTAGTTTTTAAAAAACATACCAGAATATGACACTTTTCTCAGAATAAAGGAGCAAAGATGACACCAACAAGAAACCGAGGACAAAAAGAACACAATAATTATACCAGTGTAGTGAATCGGTGTACAAAATCAAAACAAAACATAGAATTACATTTTAAATTCAGCAACAAATTCTTTAGACTCCTAAAAACATCAAATGTATTAATTATTTACTGACAATCTAAATTCATGTACAATTAATTCTTTAAACCTGTACTCGTCATATGCCCTGATGTTTGTAAATACAATGTGCTCCTACTAAATATGCACAAAACTTTAAATAAGGGACATTTAAAGTAAACATGTACTGGACTTGTCAAAATCTTGTAAAATATTCCACTGGGGACCTGTTTCTGTTTAACTTTCCCTATAAATAGTCACAGAATCGTAAACAGGGCCCACGATATGTACACGTGTGAAGTCGTAAAATTATCGGTATATACTTCACTGTGGACCTGTTTCCGTAGTTTGCTAAGAATTTCTAATAAACTCGGACAAATTCTGTAAATTGGGGGTTTTTTGTTTTGTTTTTTTTTTGTTTTTTTTATTTAAAATAACTTACATGCCACCTATTTTTAACCAGGTTTTATTTAGCTTGACATGACAGTTCTCCGTTTGCGTGGACTTCTATTTCTCCTATTTTAACCAACTTCCCCATAAAACTAGAGAGCTGAAATAGTGTAGACAACATCTACTAGTGCGGACCGTTAATTCATAAAATTTAGAAACCAAAATAACAAAATTACGCTCCTGGTGTCCCAAAAAAAAGACCAAGCAATAAATGCCAGTTCTCGGTTTGCGTGTACTTCTTTTTCTCCAATTCAAACAACTTCCTTATATCCTAGAGGCTTGAAATTATTATACACAGCCAATACTAGTATGATCTGTTACTCTATCAAAATTCTACTCCTGTAATCCACCCCCTCTTCCTTCCCCCACACCCAAAAAAAATTAAATAAAAAGAAAGAATAATAAATAAATGAAACAAAGCATGTCTTAATAATAATGTACATGGCCATTGTCCGTTTTGTTGTAACTCAATCATTCCAAAATTATCTCTGGACAGATTTGTTTTTTTACATTTAGGAAAAGAAGTTATCGATAAATTTCAAATATAAAAGCGAAAGTTCAAGCCAATATAACAGTTCTGTAGCATTGTATGAAAGATCGGCTCGTGGCACTGTTGACTAAAATGATGACGAAACAGGACACTCTTGCGGAACACAAACAAGGCAAACGAGGCAGAGATCGACCAAGGACTACTTTCACTACTCAGGTCTGCAGAGACGTGACAGCTAAATCGAAGACGAATTCTGAGATTTTGCAGAGAACCGAAGACATTGGCGTGACAATTAATTAAAGGGTCTGTAAAACCAGTTTATGGTCTGAATAACAGAAGACGACGAATCGCTGTGGTAAATATATGCAAGTCAATATACCGACTCAGTGACATTGTAAGAAATGTTGCAAGCTAATATCTCGACTCTGTGACATTGTAAGAAATGTTGCAAGATAATATCTCGGCTCTGTGACATTGTAAGAAATGTTGCAAGATAATATCTCGGCTCTGTGACATTGTAAGAAATGTTGCAAGATAATATCTCGGCTCTGTGACAATTTTAAGAAATGTTGCAAGCTAATATCTCGGCTCTGTGACATTTTAAGAAATGTTGCAAGCTAATATCTTGACTCTGTGACATTGTAAGAAATGTTGCAAGCTAATATCTCGATTCTGTGACATTGTAAGAAATGTTGCAAGCTAATATCTCGGCTCTGTGACAATTTTAAGAAATGTTGCAAGTTAATATCTCGACTCTGTGACATTGTAAGAAATGTTGCAAGCTAATATCTCGGCTCTGTGACAATTTTAAGAAATGTTGCAAGCTAATATCTCGGCTCTGTGACAATTTTAAGAAATGTTGCAAGTTAATATCTCGACTCTGTGACATTGTAAGAAATGTTGCAAGCTAATATCTCGGCTCTGTGACAATTTTAAGAAATGTTGCAAGCTAATATCTCGGCTCTGTGACATTTTAAGAAATGTTGCAAGTTAATCTCTCGGCTCTGTGACATTTTAAGAAATGTTGCAAGCTAATATCTCGATTCTGTGACATTGTAAGAAATGTTGCAAGCTAATATCTCGGTTCTATTGCATTATATGAAATTTTGCAAGCTTATATATCAACTACAAGGCATTGTCAGAAATTATGCAAACCAATGTTTCGGCTCTGTGGCGTTGTAAAAAAACTGTACTAGCTTATATACGAACTCAATCTACCACTACCAAACACTGAAAGGGCTTTAGTAGCAGAATGTAGTCCAGTGAACGGAATGCGTTGTGTCGTAGTTTACAGATTGACTGCGATATTTGCACCTTTCGGTCCAACACATCTGACTTCAGCACGCATTTTTTTAGTACCGGGTTAGCATTTCCTCTTCGATCCCTTCTCCTTAGCCAGTCTGTATTACTGCAGCCTGTTATCCAGGATCACCGCGTGGAGGTGTAGAAGGGTCTTAGCAGCTTTGGTTCGCTGGCCCTGACACTAGCAGTCAGCTATGAGTCGTTGACCACTGCAGCAAGATTGAGAATGAACGACGCCAATCCAAGCCATACACGAACTCTGTAACATTGTAAGAAATTGTACAAGCTAATGTAAAGGCTTTACAGACGTTGTCTGACCTATAAAAATTGCTGACCCTTATCTGTCTATATCAACACGAGTTTCGATAAGCGAGAACACGTGTAATCTGAGGTTAATTGTTTGTTTAATTGATTGTTTTGCTTATCTGGTTAAATACATATTACAATTATCTTCTCTTGCACGTTTTATTTCCGTTAATTTGATGGTGCTGGGAGACACTCCCTTACCTGATGTGGTATCTCTCTTCTACCTTGGTAGCAACGTAGACATAATTGGCTGCTGGGATAACGCTATATACTTACGGATACATAAGCTATACAGACCTGATGGAAATCTACTTATAGCTTAAACTTTTATTTAACAGTTTTTACTTTCTGTTACAGGTTTTACTTTGCTATGAATGGTACTTTTTTTACAGTGTTTTTTTCTTTATTTCTTTCTTATGATTTTTCCTTTCTGGTTTTAGACATTTTAATTTTCCTCTGTCAAGAGTTTTTGACTTTCTTTTACAAGTTTTATTTTCTTTTTCAATTTGTTTTGTTTGTTTGTTAGGATTTTCACTCTCTTTTGTTAAGGTTTGACTTTATTTTGTTACGAATTGTACTTTCTTTTGTTAGAGTTGTTACTATTGTTTGTTGTGGTTTTATTTTGTTTTTTTAGAATTTTTTCAATCTTGTGGTATAATTTTTACTTTGTTTTGCTATAGTTTTTACTTTGTTTTGCTATAGTTTTTACTTTGTTTTGCTATAGTTTTTACTTTGTTTTGCTATAGTTTTTACTTTGTTTTGCTATAGTTTTTACTTTGTTTTGCTATAGTTTTTACTTTGTTTTGCTATAGTTTTTACTTTGTTTTGCTATAGTTTTTACTTTGTTTTGCTATAGTTTTTACTTTGTTTTGCTATAGTTTTTACTTTGTTTTGCTATAGTTTTTACTTTGTTTTGCTATAGTTTTTACTTTGTTTTGCTATAGTTTTTACTTTGTTTTGCTATAGTTTTTCCTTTTTTCTTGTTAGGAATTTTACCTTCTTTTCGTAGATCTTTTATTTTGTTATAAATGCTACAGAGTTGTGTTTTATTTATTTTGCTAGAGATTTTGCTTTGCTGTTAGGATTTTCGCTATCGTTTTTACTTTATTTTGTTAAACATTGTACTTTCTTTTGTTAGACTTTTTACCATTATTTGTTAGGGTTTTAGTTTGTTTTGGTAGAGTTTTTGCTATCTTTTGTTATAAATTTCTCTTTGTTTGATTAGAGTTTTTGCTATCTTTTAAAAGTTAGGAATTCTACTTTGTTCTTTTTAACGTATTTTTGCCAGCTTTTCTTAGAAATGTAACTTTCTTTGTTAGCCTTTATTGTTTTTTGTTAGGAATGTTACTTTGTTCCTAATCCTTAAAGCTAATCATGAGCTTGTTGCTACAACTCTGAGGTCCTGCGTACAAGCTATGCACGCTAAAGCACCCATGGTAGATGAAAACCAAAAATATTGCAAAATTTTAGTTTTTGTCCGGGCTAAATGTCTCAAGGTCACGAATTCCTACCCTAAAGTGACCTTCACGAAGGTTAAAAGAGGCGGCCCTTTCATCGTGTAAAAACACACAAGGCCAATAGTATTTTTATCTGAACGCTCGATTCCAAATA
The DNA here is from genome assembly GCA_036924085.1 of Ariolimax columbianus. Classification (NCBI taxonomy): domain Eukaryota; kingdom Metazoa; phylum Mollusca; class Gastropoda; order Stylommatophora; family Arionidae; genus Ariolimax; species Ariolimax columbianus. The sequence goes on along the minus strand of JAVGWX010000020.1, from coordinate 8,414,126 downwards.
TGATTTTAAAAATGGCATCACCGCTCACAAGGGTTTTTTTGTTGTTGTTGTTGCTTATGTCCATTTTGAGAATGTTCACTCATTTGTGCGTGCTGATGAGGGTGTTAAGCGGTGAGCTGCAGTAATAGTTGCTCAATTGCAAGTATAAAGAAATTATGGAAGCACTACTTCTAAGGAGTTCTGTTGTTGTTGCTGCTGGTGTTGTTATTGTTGTTGCTGTTGATTCTGCTGTTGCTGCTGTTGTTGTTGACGCTGTTGTTGTAATTGTTGCTGTTGCTGTTTTTGCAGCTGCTGCTGTTGTTTTTGTTGTAGCTGAAGTTGTTGTTGTTGTTATTTTTGTTGTTGTTATTGCTGTGATGTTGTTGTTGCAGCAGTTGTTGTTATTGTTGATACTGCCACTGTTGATGTTAGTTGTGTTCATGCTGCTGTTGTTGTTGCTGCTGCTGCTGCTCTTGTTGTTGATAGTATTGTTCCTGCTGTTGTTGTTTATAGTATTGTTCCTGCTGTTGTTGTTGTTGTTGTTGCTGTTGTTGTTGTTGTTGTTGTTGCTGCTGTTGTTGTTGCTGCTGCTGTTGTTGTTGTTCCTGCAGTTGTTGTTGCTGCTGCTGTTGTTGTTGTTCCTGCATTTGTTGTTGCTGCTGCTGTTGTTGTTGTTGCTGCTGCCGCTGTGATGATGTTGCTGCACCAGTTGTTGTTATTGTTGATACTGCCACTGTTGATGTTAGTTGTGTTCATGCTGCTGTTGTTGTTGTTGCTGCTGCTGTTGTTGTTGTTCCTGCAGTTGTTGTTGCTGCTGCTGTTGTTGTTATTGTTGATACTGCCACTGTTGATGTTAGTTGTGTTCATGCTGCTGTTGTTGTTGTTGCTGAGGCTGTTGTTGTTGTTGTTACTGCTGTTGTTGCTGATAATGCCCACTATGAGAATCGTTATTCATTTATGCGCCCTTATAATGGCGTTAAGTGGCGGGTTTAAGTAGTTTTTCCCAAGTCTCGAATACGGACGTGGTTCCTCCAAGCGATTGTACTGTTCTTAATTTCATCCACGTGTCACTCACCACTACAGTGATCATGTCGATCCCCCGCCTCGTTACCACAAAACGGCCTAGTTCCATGATGAACTGCATAGAAGTGAAGTGAGGGTACTGTTCAGTATATTTTACCTGACGCTTACCGTTATTGTACGATCACTTTAGTCTTCCTCACCAGACGTTAGTCTCCTCTCCCCACCTCACCAGACGTTAGCATTCTCTCCCCACCCCACCAAACGTTAGCCATCTCTCCCTACCTCACCAGACGTTAGTCACCTCTCCCTACCTTACCAAACGCTAGCCACCTCTCCCCACCACACCAGACGTTAGTATCCTCTCCCCACCACACCAGACGTTAGCATCCTCTCCCCACCACACCAGACGTTAGCATCCTCTCCCCACCACACCAGACGTTAGCATCCTCTCCCCACCACACCAGACGTTAGCATCCTCTCCCCACCACACCAGACGTTAGCATCCTCTCCCCACCACACCAGACGTTAGCATCCTCTCCCCACCACACCAGACGTTAGTATCCTCTCCCCACCACATCAGACGTTAGTATCCTCTCCCCACCACACCAGACGTTAGTATTCTCTCCCCACAACACCAGACGTTAGTATCCTCTCCCCACCACACCAGACGTTAGTCTCCTACCCCCACCTCACCAGACGCTAGTCTCCTACCCCACCTCACCAGACGTTAGTCTCCTATCCCCACCTCACCAGACGTTAGTCTCCTATCCCCACCTCACCAGACGTTAGTCTCCTACCCCCACCTCACCAGACGCTAGTCTCCTACCCCCACCTCACCAGACGTTAGTCTCCTACCCCCACCTCACCAGACGTTAGTCTCCTATCCCCACCTCACCAGACGTTAGTCTCCTACCCCCACCTCACCAGACGTTAGTCTCCTACCCCCACCTCACCAGACGTTAGTCTCCTATCCCCACCTCACCAGACGTTAGTCTCCTAACCCCACCTCACCAGACGTTAGTCACCTCCCCCCATCCCACCTCACCAGACGTTAGTCTCCTATCCCCACTTCACCAGACGTTATTCTTTTCCCCATCCTCAAGGGTAGCAGACGAGCGACTAAGCAGAAACAACTAGCCACGTCATTAGGTAAAGAAGATTATGAAAGAAACTACCACTGTAATATCTCATGACGTTGATATATGCATCATGTTAAGCGAGACATCTGCATTGGTGACGGTATGTCTCGTTAGCACTGTAGACAGAGCAAAGGGATGAAAAGAAACCCCCTAAAATCGTTCGAAAAATCAGCTTCAGTATTGAAGGACTTTATTTCACATTCGTCTCCCAGTCTTTGTTAGTGTGCATTCTTGTGCGAGTGTTTATCTTAATGCGCGTGAGATTACGTAGCATTGATTGACATCGGATCCCATGCTGTATCGGGGCCCGATTGAAGAAGAGCTCAGGTAGGCTGTCAAGGTGAGTTCGACGCTGCACGGCAACAGGTGTGCAGCGGTTGATTGAATGTTGCCCCGGGCTCATCAGCGACTGCCGGGGAAGGTGTGCAGATGAGGGTGAGCGATAGCGTGTGCTTGGTAATCATATGGTGCTGTTGCAGGATAGGGAGGTGTTCACGGGGTTGGATATTGCTTGCTTGAAAAGTATGCTTCAGGTGACAAGCGATAGATTAATAGGAAGATAGACAGATGGACATACATCTTCAGATAGACAGATGGGCAGGGTCATTTGGTTAAACCGACATGGAGAGAATGAAAGAGTGAGCGAGAGAGAGAGCGAGGGACAGACAGATATATATATATATATATATATATATATATATATATATATATATATATATATATATATATATATATAGCTAATTAAATAAACAGACACATATGAGGATAGAGAAGATGAGGATAGAAATAGGATTAAGATTTGAGCAGAATGTTGAAGGGAAGTATATGTCGTCATACACATGCGGTTGAACGGTAGCGTTGGACAGTTTACGTACATATTTAAGTATTTATATATATATATATATATATATATATATATATATATATATATATATATATATATACATATATTCAGTTAGAAAGATGAGTCAGTTAGAGAGAGGAAGAGTGAGAGAGAGAGAGAGAGACAGGCAGAAAGAGTGAAAGAAAGAGAGAAAAAGAGAGGGAGAGCTAGAAAATTTTGGACCAAAAAATGGGGATCAGATAGCTTAAAGTACAATCAACACAACAGACAATTAGACAAAAGATTACATCCCTTCTGATTGGAATAGCAGGATAGTTTCTGCTCTGTCCAAATATAGTCAGGGTCAGAGGAAACATACTGATCAGGCTATGTTAGTCAGGGTCAGGTGAAACATACTGATCAGGCTATGTTAGTCAGGGTCAGGGGAAACATACTGATCAGGCTATGTTAGTCAGGGTCAGGGGAAACATACTGATCAGGCTATGTTAGTCAGGGTCAGGGGAAACATACTGATCAGGCTATGTTAGTCAGGGTCAGGGGAAACATACTGATCACGCTATGTTAGTCAGGGTCAGGAGAAACATACTGATCAGGCTATGTTAGTCGGGTCAGGTGAAACATACTGATCAGGCTATGTTAGTCAGGGTCAGGGGAAACATACTGATCAGGCTATGTTAGTCAGGGTCAGCTGAAACATACTGATCAGGCTATGTTAGTCAGGGTCAGGTGAAACATACTGATCAGGCTATGTTAGTCAGGATCAGGGGAAACATACTGATCAGGCTATGTTAGTCAGGGTCAGGGGAAACATACTGATCAGGCTATGTTAGTCAGGGTCAGGTGAAACATACTGATCCGGCTATGTTAGTCAGGGTCAGGTGAAACATACTGATCAGGCTATGTTAGTCAGGGTCAGGTGAAACATACTGATCAGGCTATGTTAGTCAGGGTCAGGTGAAACATACTGATCAAACTATGTTAGTCGGGGTCAGAAGAAACATACTGATCAAACTAGTTAGTCAGGGTCAGGAGAAACATACTGATCAAACTATGTTAGTCAGGGTCACGTGAAACATACTGATCAAACTATGTTAGTCAGGGTCACGTGAAACATACTGATCAAACTATGTTAGTCTGGGTCAGGAGAAACAAACTGATCAAACTATGTTAGTCAGGGTCAGGAGGAACATACTGATCAAACTATGTTAGTCAGGGTCAGGAGAAACATACTGATCAAACTATGTTAGTCAGGGTCAGGTGAAACATACTGATCAAACTATGTTAGCTGGGTCAGTTGAAAAATACTGATCAAATTGTGTCATTAGGAGTCAATTGAAACATACTGATCAGACTATGTTAGTCAGGGTCAGGTGAAACTGCCAAGTACATTAGTTCTTCAATGAGGCAAAGCAGTAAACAAACCTCAGTTTTAGTGCCAAGACAGAAACCAAATATGGAATAAGCTGATAGCGACATCGCTTTGGCATCTACAGCGTCATTTAGAGTGAGATAATCTTAGTCCAAAAAAATGTAAGCTCTGTACTGTGTCTTTAAGAATATAATTTTATTGTAAAATATTGCAGACTGGCATAAAAAAAGCAATATGCTCATTTGCACGCCGTATTGCGTACTGGCAATATAGCCTTTATTTTCTTGACCACCGGCAAACAAGGCGTGACGGGGTCAGCATGATGCTGGTCAATTCTTCAGGGGGGGGTCGAAAATATCGTTAGTATTATTGTGTGGGCAGGTAGATCAAAAATAGAGAGAGAGAGAGAGAGAGAGAGAGAGAGAGAGAAAGAGCGAGAGAAAGAATGAAGCAAAGAAAGAAAGAAAGAAAGAAAGACAGAAAAATATAGAGAAAGAAGCAAAGACAGAAAGAGAGACAGAAAGAAAGAAATAAAGTAAGAAAGAAAGACAGAAAGAAAAAAAGAAAGAAAGAAAGAAAGACAGACAGACAGAAAGAAAGAAAGAAAGAAAGAAAGAAAGAAAGAAATAAAGAAAGAAAGAAAGAAAGAAAGAAATAAAGAAAGAAAGAAAGAAAGAAAGAAAGAAAGAAAGAAATAAAGAAAGAAAGAAAGAAAGAAAGAAAGAAAGAAATAAAGAAAGAAAGAAAGAAAGAAAGAAATAAAGTAAGAAATAAATAAAGTAAGAAAGAAAGAAAGAAATAAAGAAAGAAAGACAGAAAGATGCTGATATCTAAAGGCACACACAAGCATATGGACAGACAATAGACAGACTCTTTGTTTATTTATTTAACGTCTTTATACTGCTTTAGAAGACTGCAGTCTGTATACACAACATTTCTTGGAGGGTGGTTAACCGATATGAGAGTCCATCTAAATAGACTGAAACACTAGAACAAAGTAGACCCTCACCCTGGTAGGCACCATCTATGCTGCTAGTAAGAAACCACTTAAAAGTGAACGGTGTTATGCCATGTCACACAGTTAGTCGCCTCTTACGATATGCTCTCTGTGGGGCAATTGTGCTATTTTTGTCTTTGTGATACACAAAGACCCTGACGTATCACTCGGTGTAGGTATAGTGAGAAATCTGTGAGATAGAGAGATATATACATATAGAAGAAGAACACAGAGATTGGGTAGATAGACAGAGGGACAAACATCTTCCGGCAGGTAGCGTGAGATTAGAGAGAGAGAAGGCAAAGGCCGCCGTCCATCGTAGACGATGATGGCATCTATGTTTAGTAAGGATTAACTGCGATATTTGTTATCCTCACTCTCTCGTCTCGAGCCGCCCAACCACAGTGGAAAGTCAAGGACAAGAGAACTAGAGGGCGACTACGAGATGCAGGGGACTCTGCATCAATCATCCGTGAAAAAGACGCGATGTCCGGAATCGAACCCACACCACCTGATCACGAGGCCGACGGCTTAACTACTTCGCCACGGAATCCAGAAATAGGGAAGGGAATAGCAAACATACACATACATTTAGGTAGACAGACTGACATACATATTCAAAAAGTCATAATGCTAGGAGAGAGAGGGAGATAGAGTCAGACAGAACTAATATAACGCAATTGCCTCTCTGATCCGAGCTGTGTCCCACATATTCGCCAACTTGCGAATATCATCTGACCAACTCATCTTTTGGCGACGTCTATATCTCTTGTCAAGGAATTCGTCTCGGAGCAAAATGCTGGGTAAACCATGAGAACCTATTACATGGCCGTAGCAGCAGACGTTTCGTGAGTTAACAATTAAAAGCAGGTCCGGATATGGTCCAATAGTCTGCCGGACAGTATTGAGAGACTGACATTTGTGGCGCGATCTTGGTAGGATATTGAAAGGATCTTTATTAACCACCTCATCTACGGGGCCCGCATTTTCTCTTCCTGTGCAGAATTTCCCGTCCATGTTTCACAAGCATGCGGTTACATAAAAATAGTCAATGTATATTTCTCCATAAATGCAACTCAGTGTCTGTTTTTCAGATTTGTATTTATCTATAAACATAATTTATATGCCGGTTAATCAGATTTGTATTTATCGATAAACATAATTGATATGCCTGTTAATCAAATTTGTATAAATCGATAAACATAATTTATATGCCGGCTAATCAGATTTGTATTTATCTATAAACATAATTTATATGCCGGTTAATAAGATTTATATTTATCTATAAACATAATTTATATACCGGTTAATCAGATTTGTATTTATCTATAAACATAATTTATATGACGGTTGATCAGATTTGTATTTATCTATAAACATAATTTATATGCCGGTTAATCAGATTTGTATTTCTCTTGGAACACTTGGAACCCTGGTATTTAAACAGGCATGTTAATGGCTGTTGATGGCTGTTGCCAGGTAGCCGAAGGCTATCGGTTATCCGTAGTAGATGTTTTAATAAACTTACTGTGGCTTACTAGGTCTCGGGAAAGGTACAAATAGTTTGGTTAGATTTTTAACTAGAAGTTTTCAATTCTGTCAAGGCAGCAGTAATTAAGCCTTTTCTTTTCAATTGTTTACTGCCAAGAGATTTTTAACGTCCTCGATACTGAACACGGATGTCCGTTCTCCCTCCTCAGAGATCAGGGGAATTTTTACCAGACGATTCACGTGAAAAAGGTCTTCACCGTGATTTGATCCCGCGACTAGCACTAAAACGCCAGAAAAATACTGAACTTAATGATTTAAGAGCATTACTCTGTCAACTATGCCAGCAGTCCGCACAAAAAAGAGTAGTGGTACAGTGGGTTCCATCCCACTGTAACATCAAAGGCAACGAGGAGGCAGGCATACTAGCAAAAGAAGGTGCAAGACTACCATAACCAGATACTAGTGTGACATACGAAGAGTCAAAAAGGCTTATTAGAGCTAGATACATAACCAAATGGGAAACAGAACATACTGGCTACACACAAAAACGATGCCTATTACCAATTGAACAGAAGAGAGCAGGTCGTAGTCAATAGACTGAGGTACCACCTATTCAACAAATTGAAGATAGGTGGCTCTGACGAATGCATGTGCTGTATTGGGAAAATGACCGCTGAACATATGCTGCAAAACTGCCCGACATACGAGGATCAGAGAGAGCAGATGTGGCCATCACCAGTGGCAACACTAGACAAGCTCTATGGCAGTGTCGACAGCCTCAGGATGACAGCTGCTTTTTCGAAAAAATAAAGGTTGACAGCGTTCGAAGAAGAAGAAGAAGAACCCGCGACTTCCGGAACCCGAGCGGGACACCTTACATCGACACCCCTGAGTGTATTTCTCTAGAAACAGAATTGATATCTGTTATTCAGGTTTGCATTCCTCGATAAACATAGTTTATATCTGTTATTCAGGTTTGTATTTTTGAATAAACATAATTTATATCTGTTATTCAGGTTTGTATTTCTGTATAAACAAAATTTATATCTGTTATTCAGGGTTGTATTTCTGTATAAACATAATTTATATCTGTTATTCAGGTTTGTATTTCTATATAAACATAATTTATATGTGTTATTGAGGTTTGTATTTCTGTATAAACAAAATTTATATCTGTTATTCAGATTTATATTTCTGTATAAACCGAATGTAAATGTCTGTTATTGAGATTTGTATCTCTATGAAGAGAATTTATATTTGTTATTTGTATTTTTCTATAATATAATTTACATGTCTGTTCTTCAGATTTTTATTTTTCTATGAACAGAAATTAAATATTTTATTTATATTTGTATTTCTCTACGAACAGAATTCGATTTGCCTCTTATTCAGACATGTATTGCACTGTAGATGCTAAGAAATGTTCTCTTTCGTTTCATCTAGTACATCTCAATTGATGTCGAGTTGGGCCCAAACACATAAAAGAGACGAAGACTGCAATAAACTGGGACACTCAAACACGGTCGCACGTGCAGCAATCGAAGGCAATATTAAAACAAGTTTTCCGTACCATATTACACCGGGGGGGGGGGGTGGGGGGTGGAGAGAAGAGCCACCATACCGTAACTACTACTCAACTACACCTTTGTGTGAAAGCTGTGCTGACGTAACTTAATACGAAGGGAGATAATAAACATCATAATAGAGTAGTCCTTAAACGTATATTCTCTGTGTCCCATTTTATCAGCGAAAATATTGAATTCTGCTACATAGATGGTTGTATGGATAGGATGATTATTGTATAGATAAGATTATTGTTCTATGGATAAAATTATTGTTTTATTGATAAGATGTATGGTGTATGGGAAATTGGATACATACTTTTTATAACCTTTCATAAACACACATTCACTAACACCCGCGCTGAGGATTCTACACATACCGCTCTTCCCCTTCTCTCTCTTCTCACCTCACTCTGTTTCATTTGACTCTATCCTACAGTCACACTCTTGCACAACTTTCACACGCACCCTCATGGTGACGCCCTTCCATTGCACTTTCGTTGGGCTAGCTTCTGAGGGCGCACAAACCTAGCATAGGTACATACAGGCGCACACATTCATCCAAGCACTGGTTTATGCGTCCTGATATCGCCCAATTGACTACGGTCTGGGGTGGAAAATGGCGCGCCTCCGCCAGTAGAAACTAGCGAGGCAAACATTTAAGCAAAAAAAAAAAAAAAAGGATTCTACACATACCGCTCTTCCCCTTCTCTCTCTTCTCACCACACTCTGTTTCATTTGACTCTATCCTACAGTCACACTCTTGCACAACTTTCACACGCGCCCTCATGGTGACGCCCTTCCATTGCACTTTGGTTGGGCTAGCTTCTGAGGGCGCACAAACCTAGCATAGGTACATACAGGCGCACACATTCATCCAAGCACTGGTTTATGCGTCCTGATATCGCCTAATGGACTACGGTCTGGTATGGAAAATGGCGCGCCTCCGCCAGTAGAAACTAGTGAGGCAAACATCTAAGCAAACAACAAGGGTGAGTCCCTTCCATTGCACTTTGCTTGTGGTTGACCATTGACATCGCTCTAACCTTTTCCTTCTGCAACACTCAATATTTCTCATTCTCAATCCTGTTTCTTCCTCTCCTTCTTTCTTACGCCCTTTGTTCAAATTTCATTTGTAGAATTGAAATGGAAAAAAATTATGCAATTTTGTATTGCACAAAAGATCAATAAAACAACTTTAAAAAAACAAAAAACCAGATCCCTTTAACTATCATGGATACATACAAATGCACACACACCCAAGTACCGGTTAATACGTTCTCATATCACTATAAAGGAATACGGTCCGGCGCGGGCTTCTAACAGTATATTACAGAGAGCCGTAAGGCGTGGGCTAAGTGGTTAAGTGACACGGCTCCTAACCCGAAGGGGATGTGTTTGTTCCCTATTACAGCACTGGCCGGGGAAGCAAACCCTTAGAAAATGCAGGAGGAATCAGACCCTTACATAAAACGCATGCCGGTCGGATGCACTGGGCCGAAAGGCGCAAAATAAAAACATAGTGCAAGGCGCTAAGCCTTGGGGAATAGAGAAATGAGGCGAACGCAACAAAAATCCATCTTTAGCTGCTCTTAACAAACCACACCAGGGAAAGGTTCAAATAACTTGTGTAGATTTTTAATTTGAATTTTGTCCGAGAAGTAGTCGTAAAGCCTTCTTTTTTCGATTACGAACTGTTAAGGAATTTTTAATGTGAAATTTTGACCAGAAGATACACGTGAAAAAAAGTCACGGCCTCCACCGTGATTCGAACCCGCGACCTCCGGCATCCGAGGCGGACACCTTACCTCGAGACCACTGAGTAGCACCGCCCCTGAACCGAATATTACCTTAACTGTACACCTGCATCATCCGGACCAGCGTCGCTTGGAAACCTCTACCCTAATGCATCGTCTCTTCCGTTTTGTTTTGTTTTCCCGTTTTTACTCAAACGTTTGGGAAGATAGGTAGTGGATAACTGGCGGGCTAGAGAGGCACGTGTTGCCACGTGCTTGTAGCAGCCGGTGATTTTGTCGCAGCGATGAGGATTGTGTTCGGGTCCCGACGTGAATATGAGATCCTGGAGTCGAGCAGTGTCGGATAAAGCGTATCGCAGATTTATAGCGATAGACCCGATAAGGGGAAGCGACTCAAAACTTTGAAGATGTCGCATACAACAAAGGGACATAAGTTGATCAATGTTCGTACAGTTAATGCTATTCACATCGACGAATGCCTGCTGTGTAGGATGATCTGTTGGTCGTCATTATACTAGACCTTTCTATTTTTATGAGGTGCGTTACGCCAGTTCACTTCGTCTGTGCATGTTCTTCCCTACAGTAATCCGGAAACCATTAGATTAAGGGGCGATAATTGTTGTATATTTAATCCGGCGTTTATGCAATTAAAAGCTTGCGTTCTAGTACTCTGTGCGCTGTCTAGAGGTGTAAATTCACTAAAAATACACCTGGAAATCACAATGCAGACAGACTGGTTAAGAAGGAATTAAGTCAAGAACAACAATACACATCAACAACTCTACAGATAGTCAAAGAGGGGAAAAGCTCACCCCACTTCGTAAATAAAAACGTGGCTTCGTGCAATTACGTCTCCAATACGTCATCCCCGACTGCATTCTGCTCTGCGATTTCTTTTAAGTCAATTTGAAACGCATCAATTGACCAACCTGACAATGGGTACCTGGTCTACTGTTAAGGTCATTACTATAGTCCAATGATAGGTTTCTTAAAAGGCTTATCACTATAGGGATTTCCGTGTCGATCCCCACCTTGTTGCCGAGACTGCTGTAACAGAGAGACGAGATGACACACCAAGTTTTCCTCATTTGTATCTCTCTAGGATAAACGACAACACGTCACTAAGATTAACACTCCTAGTCAGGATAGAGGGGACAAACGTCTGGTCTGGCCAAATATACTGATCGATATTAGTCAGGGTCAGGTAAACATACTGATCAAACTAGATTAGTCAGGGTTAGGTAAACATACTGATCAAACTATATTAGTCAGGGTCAGGTAAACATACTGATCAAACTAGATTAGTCAGGGTTAGGTAAACATACTGATCAAACTATATTAGTCAGGGTCAGGTAAACATACTGATCAAACTATATTAGTCAGGGTTAGGTAAACATACTGATCAAACTAGATTAGTCAGGGTTAGGTAAACATACTGATCAAACTATATTAGTCTAGGTTAGCTAAACATACTGACCTCACTTTACTTCCATGCAGGGTCAGGTAAACATACTGACCAAGACCTCACTTCACTTCCACGCAGGGTCAAGTAAACATACTGACCAAGACTCCACCTTACTTCCATGCAGGGTCAGGTAAACATACTGACCAAGACCTCACTTCACTTCCATGCAGGGTCAGGTAAACATACTGACCAAGACCTCACTTCACTTCCATGCAGGGTCAGGTAAACATACTGACCAACACTCCACCTCCATTCCATGGAGTTGTCCCTGGCAACCGACTGTTTCGGTCTGGCTAACGAGGTCAGAAATGACGTTATTGCCGTAGTAGTGAGCGACAAGCAGATAATGCCAAGCATGACACAACCGCCTGGATGACCCGGTCCACCTTCATCAGCACGCTTGGAATGTGAGGAAAGCTACTACTGCCTGCCACTTAACGCACATTTCAGAGCGCACAAAAGGGTAAAGTTACTCACCGTGGACATTAATATTTTTATCGTTATTTTTATTATTATCCGTTTCTTATCGCAAGCGATGATGGCGACATCAACAGAGGGGTTTGTCTTGATGATGTAACTTCCGCTGTATTTGGATTATGATGAGAAAGAGGCTGTGCTAGTCATCAACCTTACTCTCTGGTCCCGAGCTGCCTTGGACCAGTTGCAAGACATAAGCCAACACGACTGGAAGCAACTCAGGATACAGGCACTCTGGTTCCATCTCCTGGTCGTCACTTTAAAACGTTTGGGATTCTATAGTTCACCGTTACTGTTCATCGCTTTGGGGGGGGGGGCAAGAGCCCGACCTCTCGATCACAGCTACAACCAGAAAACTCTGCAGAGTCTATATACAATCAGTGTTACATTCCAGTCGTGTAGTTTCGTAATAAAGTGACCAGGGGACGATTAGTTTTAAAATAATGACACATCACCTGAACACGTTCCATGCTGTAAGAAAATGTATAGTATAAATCTTGCACATTTATGAAATTAGTTCCCCAAGAACAAAACTTTTAAAATTCCACTCGTATTTAAGACCAGGGCTCAGAAGAAAAAGCTATTCGTATCATCACTGGAGCTATGAGAACAACGCAGATAAATGCAATGGAGAATATCACACGAATCGAAAGTGTTCAGACGCGCAGAGATAAAAAAAACACTCCAGCAGGGACAGAAGTTCAAACGAATGCCTGATCACCCAATATATGACAGGATAAATCGCATGGGGAGAGTGAGATTACAGAGAAACCACTTCATATTTTTTTTTAAAGAAGTTGCAAGAGCAGACCAAATCATAAGCCAGGCAGTGGTTAGAGATCTAAACAAACATCCCAAATCCCACCATGAACTAAAGCCAAGTCCCTTGAGTTGGTAGTAACCATGGAGGAAATAAGGAAAAAAAGTAACTCAAACAGATTTAGAAAGGAAATTTATTAGAAAAAAAATATCTTAGAAGAGTGTACCCACCAGGAACATGGATACACGTATATACAGATGGCTCATCTAACAAAGCCACATCCAATGAAGGTGCAGGGGTCTATTACAGACTAAGGAATGCAGAAGCAAAAATCTAGAGTACTGACAACGGGAACATATTCCAATAACTTCCGTGCAGAAGCAGAGGCACTGAAGGCCGCAGCTGAGAAAATTATGTTGTTTGCGAATGCCCACAATGAGTAGGTTACTCTTTTGTGGCCCCTGAAAAGGACGTTAAGTGGCTGGTTGCAGTAGCTTTCCTCACATCCCGAGCGCGCTGATGAAGGTGGACCGGGATCCTTCGAGCGGTTGTGTTTGCTTCATCTGCGTCTCACTCACTACTACGGAAATCACGCCGATCCCTCACCCCGTTAACCAGGCTGCCATGAAAACAGCCCGTTTCCCTGGAGAGCTACTAGGAACCCGAGGTGAGGGTCTTGGCCAGTATGTTTTGCCTGACTTTGAGTAACATGTCTGATCAGTATATTTTGTCTGACCAAACGTTAGTCTTCCTCCCCCCAAGATAAAGATATCCACCAAGAAAACATAGCATTCCTGTCTGATGCCGCGCCAGTATTAGCAGCGCTAAAACAACACAACGATGAAGATTTCAAGCAATGTATGTTCTTCCTGACACATCTCTCAGCAGAACACACAAGGTTGGTCATACCGTGGATCCCATCCCACTGCAATATTGAAGACAATGATGTTGCTGACAAACTAGCAAAGTGTGGAGGAGCATCCTCAATAACAGACCTGAACATCACATATAATGAGACCAAGACTATAATTAAAGTCAACTTCAGGGGGAAATGGGCTGATCAACACCCTGACTTCCGAAAAGAAGACAGCTACTTTAACTTAACTAGAGAAGAGCAAGTCATCATCTTCAGACTGAGAACTGGGCATAACAGAGTCAAGGGTCAATCTTTACATCAAAATGAGGATTGGGACACATGACGTGCCCATGTGGGGAGCATACCATGACCGTGGAACACATCGTACAAAGCTGCATGTTCAAGCTGGAAAATGGAGAACAATACTGGCCTCTCCAGGCAGACATGAGACAAAAGCTGTATGGAGATAAAAGCGCTTTACGAATAACGGTGTCCTTTGTGAGAGATATCGGGACCTTGGTCTGAGGATCAAAGAAGAAGAGTGAGAAGAAGAAGAAGAAGAAGAAGAAGAAGAAGAAGAAGAAGAAGAAGAAGAAGACACGCTTCGCAGTCTCCCTCTAATCCTCTAATTTATCCACCCTCTTCCCCTTGATACAAAATTTAAAAAGAAACAAATGGCACCAAATTTCGGCACAAACAAGTGTTACTATAATCATAGCTTTTTAGCACTATGTCGTGTACAATTTAGATCGTCTTATAAATTGTGGTGTTTTTTTTTCAATTAAAATGGAAAAAATAGTCACCGTATGCACTATTATTTGACGATCTAGCCGCACAAATTATCTCCCAGGCTGCGGTTGGCTTTCCTTTAACTGTTTCCTGGGAGGAATTGTCTCATTCTCTGCTTCTATATCCACCATTTTGACCCAGTTTAACCTCATCCACCATGACTATAGTCTTGAAAACAAAGCGTTTGTTGCCACAATCTGATCATGTTTGCCATTCTTTAAAACACTCTTGCCAATCTGTGGGGTTTTTGGTACAGCGGATGTAGTTTGCGGACATTCATTTAGATCTGCGCGGCGAATAGGGAAATGAAACAATTATGGACACAAGGTGATGTTAGTCCCACCTGCTAGTCAGACGGCAAGGTGAAGCCTTATCCGGAGTAAACTGAGCGACCGCATTTCGGGGGCCATTCTCATTAAGATGGACGCTGTTTGGCAAACGTTAGTACTCATTTTGCCGATTCTATGTTGTTTAATTAAAAAGAAACTACGTTATGTGAAAAGTAGCTAATGTATTTGTCAAATTAACTATATGCTGTTGAAATAAAAATGTATTTACGAGTTATTTTACGGAGAGAAGGGAGAATTTAATAGATCTATATCGGTACGTGAGCGCATGAATCACAGACAGGGCAGAGTGTATTTAAATCGGGGCAAGGTCCGACCAGTTTCGACACGCTCCAGGCTACTAAACTGTAAATGAATACATAATTTGAACTGCAAACTTTTAAGCTTGTCGTAAAAAGCGACTAATGGAAGGTAATGTTCGTATCTAATAGCTTCATTAATAAAATTCAATTGCTTTTAAAACCGTTACTTTACTAGTAATTTCCTGGTATGGTTGTTAACTATAACCACATGTATATATTTGTTCATGAGATTTGTTGTTTTTCGTTCGTTCTTTGTCCCTGACGAAGATCTTTTGACCGTAACGTAGGTGTCGGTTTGTTATTGTCCTGGTGCGGTCACTGAGTCTTTGAGATCAAGACGCCAAGCAGAGTATGAGCTGTAGTGGCAGCGACCCAAAGCTGGTTACTAGGGTCGGGTCAGCGACCCACTGCTGCCAAGACCCGTCTCCACGACCTTTCTCCACCTTCACGTAGTGATCATGGATAACAGGCTGGAACTGGATAGACTGGCTAAAAAGAAGAAATCGACGAGGAAAGGCTAACTCATTACCCAAATAGTAACTATTTAAGTCAGATGTAATGTGGAAGGATACCATAAAAGAATAGATCAATCTCCGAGCAGATGAGGCACAGGCAGCGGCCCCTGACAGAGAGAGGTGACGTGGTGTTGGGGGGTGTCTTCATGAGTGCCCCAACGACATCACCGGTTGAGGGATGACCTGACTTGAATCTGTTGAACAGATGTTTATTTCAGTCTGCAGTGTCCTGTTCGCAGTATGAATATTGTAACTGCAACGAGCTAGATCACCTATATATCTGCCCGTGGTGCTTTGTAGTCGATTCTTGACAAACAAAACAGAACAACAATCATTGTATGCACGTATACATACCTGGGGTCATGTAATTCAGGTGAAAATCGGCGTTTCGCTCTGTTTTCAGAAGAATGGTACCGTCCATGCAATGGGCTCTCAAAGATGGAGCAGTAGTTGAAGAATCACTCTGTCCTTTCTTGGTTGGCTACAGCATCATTGGTTTTCTTCATCTGAATACAGAACTAGAGTGTTAGTTTGAAGAATAATGGAGAGCAAAAAGAAAAAAAATATTGTAGCCACCAAAGTAAAGGCGTATAGTGGTGTTGTGTTAACAAGTCTGCTGTATGCCTGTAAAACATGTACAGGGTATAGCACATATCTTCTTATTTGACTTTATCGTCTTGAGGTACATAGGCCCTCAACTAATTCTCTCCGAGCAGACCTGTCCTGCGCTATTTTCTGTAATTATTTCCAGCGTCTCCCTGTTATCATTGCATCGACATTTTGGCTTCTTCTCAATGTGTTATGTGACCATTTTTGCTTCTTCTCAATGTGTTATGTGACCATTTTTGCTTCTTCTCAATGTGTTATGTGACCATTTTTGCTTCTTCTCAATGTGTTATGTGACCATTTTTGCTTCTTCTCAATGTGTTATGTGACCATTTTTGCTTCTTCTCAATGTGTTATGTGACCATTTTTGCTTCTTCTCAATGTGTTATGTGACCGTTTTTGCTTCTTCTCAATGTGTTATGTGACCATTTTTGTTTCTTCTCAATGTGTTATGTGACCATTTTTGTTTCTTCTCAATGCTTTATGTGACCATTTTTGCTTCTTCTCAAAGTGTTATGTGACAATTTTTGCTTCTCCTTCCCTGTCGGCTCAATGACAAGAATTGCCTGGAGATACTGACATGGTGTGTGGCCTATCCAACGCCAACTTCTTCCCAAGATGTCTTGTTCCAACTGTCGCTGTCCCGTTTTCTGCAATAGGTTTTTTAATGTAACCTTGTTGGACACTCGCAGGCGTATATATTTTTTCACGGATTTTGTTTACAAAGTTTTGCAAGCTCTTTTAGTATTGAGTTTAGCCATCCACCATGATTCAGCTCCACTAAACATGATCGGCTCCATATTGGAATTAAAAATCCTTAGTTTATTATGTATTCTGATAAGTTTAAAGTTCCATGTGTTCTTCAATACGAAAAAGGTCACTCTTGTCTTCTGTATTATGGCTTTTAGATCTCATTTGCACTCCCTGTCTTGTTTATGGCGTTGTCAAGGTATGTGAAGCTCTCTACATCTTCCAATGATGTTCCCAAGGTAGATTAAGCTCTCTACATCTTCCAATGATGTTCCCAAGGTATCTGAAGTTCTCTACATCCTCCAATGATGTTCCCAAGGTAGATTAAGCTCTCTACATCTTCCAATGATGTTCCCAAGGTATCTGAAGTTCTCTACATCCTCCAATGATGTTCCCAATGTAGATTAAGCTCTCTACATCTTCCAATGATGTTCCCAAGGTATCTGAAGTTCTCTACATCCTCCAATGATGTTCCCAAGGTAGATTAAGCTCTCTACATCTTCCAATGATGTTCCCAAGGTAAATGAAGCTCTCTACATCCGCCAATGATGTTCCCAAGGTCGGAGAAGCTCTCTACATCCTCCAATGATGTTCCCAAGGTCGGTGAAGCTCTCTACATCCTCCAATGATGTTCCCAAGGTACGTGAATCTCTTTACATCCTCCAAGGATGTTCCTTTCGGTTTGATAAGAGCCGTGTGGTCCATCGCTTCTAATTTTACAATTATGATGTTCGTAAGTTTGAAGAAAAATTGAAAGCAAATTAACAAACACAATGTGGTCAACAGAGTAAAACTGTATCGTGGTGTAATGTTATGTCGCATGCATGACAGTATAGTATGGACAGTGCATATCAAATATGAGGAATAGCTGTACCGTTTCCCCATGAACTGTATGCGAAGGCCGCTCAGGAAGAGATGACAGTATTGAATCTGAAATTCTTAACTGGTAAAAGTGGATGAGCATCCACACCCTACCTCAAATATGGCAGATTGGATAGACAGGATATGTGGATCGGGTGCCTGGTGAGCGTACCTTCACTTTCCTCCTTCCCTTGTAAATACTCTTCCATGGACTTTATAATAACATTGATTCTACTTGATGACTCTCCCTCGCGTATTCAAAAATGGCCGCTACACTTTATATGGACAGATAAAGAAGAGCTAAGAAAAGATAAACCCAATTACTACAGCGAAGCACAGCAAAAACGACCTGTAATAAGAATGAAATATCCAAGAGGATATTTAACATCATAGTCTTTCTTACTATGTGTATGAGGAATGGTATAGCTGCGCTACAGGTTGATCTATAGGGACCCAATCTCATTTAGCAGATAGTTGAGTGTATTTGTTTACAATCGCGTTGTTTCTTAAGACGGGGGTACGCTGTACTGTGTTATATGCCATAAGACCCAATGCATCCGACTTCAGCACGCATTTTCTAATTAATCTACTTTCCACAGAGGGAACGACATTGCTGATTCTGAACTCATGTTTGAAGAGAGCAGGTCGCGGTCTTCAGACTCCGCACAGGCCACAATAGACTGAGGTACCACCTATTCAATAAACCCAAGATAGGTGGCACTGACGAATGCACTTGTGGTACAGGGAAGGTGACCGCTGAACATCTGCTGCAAAACTTCCCAACATACGAGGACCAGAGAAAGCACATGTGGCCATCACCAGTGGCAACACTAGACAAGCTCTATGGCAGTGTCGACAGCCTCAGGATGACAGCTGCTTTCTTCGAACAAATACAGATTGACGCCTGAGAGCGTACGAAGAAGGAGAAGAAGAAGAAGAAGAGAACTCATGTTTGGGTTACGCCACTAACCAATTATCCCTTCGCCCGCACCCATCCTGTACAATGTATAAATGTCCGTGATACGCTCAAGAATGATAAACTGTCAGCCCTTGAGACAAGAATCAGGCAAACAAAAAGTCTATAGAATGGTTGTGTTACAGTGGATACCATTACACTGTGGCATTCCAGGAAATGAGACAGCAGACAGGGTGGCGAAGGAGGGAGCAGCACAAGAACTTCTTCTTCTTCTTCGTCTTCTTCGTACGCTGTCAGACGTCAACTTTAATGTGTTCGAAGAAAGCAGCTGTCATTCTGAGGCTGTCGACACTGCCATAGAGCTGTTCTAGTGTTGGCACTGGTGATGGCCACATGTGCTTTCTATGATCCTCGTATGTCGGGCAATTTTGCAGCAGATGTTCAGCGGTCATTTTCCCTGTGCCACAGGTGCATTCGTCAGTGCCACCTATGTGCAGTTTATTGAATAGATGGTACATCAGTCTGTTGTGGCCTGTGCGGAGTCTGAAGACCACGACCTGCTCTCTTCTGTTCAGCTGGTAGTGAGCATCATTTTTTGTATAGCCAGTATGTTCTGTTTCCCATTTGGCCCTAATAAACCGTTTGGACTGTTCGTAGGTTCCACTAGAATCTGGTTGTGGTAGTCTTGCACCTTCTTTTGCCAGTATGTCTGCCTCCTCGTTGCCTTGGATGTTACAGTGGAATGGAACCCACTGTACCACTACTCTTTTTGGTGCGGACTGCTGGCATAGTTGACAGAGTACTGCTCTTAAATCATTAAATTCAGTATTTTTCTGGCTTTTTAGTGCTGTAACCACGGCCAGGGCATCTGTAAACATGACTATCTGGCTTTCATTGCTTTCGCCTGTCAGCATTGCTTTTACTGCAGCCTTCGGGGCCTCTGCCTCCGCTCTAAAATTGCTTGAGAATTTTCCAGTTGCCCCTGACAGCAACTCGAGAACAAATATAATAAATAAACACTTTGAAAGAAAATAAGACATTTATCCAAATCACACAGAAAGTGTTATCAAACGAGAGACAACTATCACTGCCTTGATCAAGCGGTGGAAGAGCGTGTTTCGTATGAGGACATGACATAACATATTGAAAGCCACTTTCACAGACTGAAATTGGCTCTATCTTTCATGTGTATGTGCAAACAGCCACCGCAGACATCCTAAATTATAACGCAATACTGTTTTATGCTTAGCCAATTGCATACTGAGCCATGATCCCCCAAGGCGAACATCTTCCCACAGCTGGTTGGTTGCCGTGAAGAACTCTCTTCTACAACCTTTATCCAGAAAACTGGATCACGATAAGACATTATTTTTTTTCAATGGCGAACGAAAAGAAGAAGAAGAAAAATATCCGTGGCTCTGGTAGCTCGCTGGTTGCACACACTACTAACCCTAACCCCAACTGCGTCAGTCCAAGACCGATCTATTCTTGAATGAAAACTAATTCAGGGCTCTGCTGATTCATGGATTGCCCTGCTATTATCCAGCAGGAACTCAATGATTTATTTAAGTATGCCACCCTTATCCACACGTAATGCCCCCCACAAAATGGATAATTTCAAAGCCAACACATCAAAATCTTTCATTGCAATAAACCCACGCCTGGTGGGAACGCTAATTCACAGAAGTAAATGAAAGTTCAAGGCCGTTATGCCCCTGTTCAATTGTTTGTGGAAATGCTTCCAACTGTATACACATTTTCAAAAGAGACAAGGTGCATTAATGAATTGATAACTTCATGGTATCAATAATATGCAACAGCGAGCATATGTAAACGGAACGACCATTCAAGTTTAATGCTTTACAATTTGCGCATTAACTTTACAGAAAGAATTTAACATGGCAAGCAATGTCGTAAAGGCATTCAAGACTACACCGCAGAGACGAGATACTCTTAACCGATAATAAAACGTGGATTTGCTTTGAATTTGTATTGTCTTACACAGACGTAACCAGTAATTGTTAGAATTTCATGCGATGGAAAAAAATGTGTGCCCGACTGCGTACATTTATTTTGAAATCCCTCAGGCATGACATTTGAATCTAGCCCTGCCTAAGGTACAGTCACTCGAGTGTTACCCCGGTGGAGAGGAGAGGAACCCCTGAAACTATACAAGCTTGTGATTGAAAGAGACTAAAGAGGGTTGTGGATAGAGCGAGCGGTTGTATTATGTATTATTGTTGGCTAAACCTGTGAGATCGAATGAGACAAAGTATTGAATGGATGGCTGATTGAATGGATGAATTAATGATTGGTTTGTGTATTTTTTACATTTATGAATAAATGATTGATCGGTTGGTCAATCTATTGATATGGTGATTGATTGAATGGACAACTGATTGTTCAATTCATTGAATGAATGATCAATCCATTCATTGACATATTAATTGATTGATTGACTGGTTGATTAATTGACTGAATTTATGAGTGAATGAGTGAGCGGATAAAGGAATGAATTAAGCTGTTAGATGCAAGCGGTTCATGTCCATCTGCTTGCGTCATGGGTCAGAGGATAATTGCTGACTGCTTGGCGTCAGAATCAGTGACCCATGGCTGATTTCTTGTGTCAGGATTAGTGACTCATGATTGACTTCATGCGCTAAGATCAGCGAACGAGAGCTTCCCAAGACCCTATTCCTATAAGTTGCTGGCGGCCCTAGAAACTGCCTGCCTCCGTGCAGTCTGCGTGAGAGAATATGGACTGTTAGCAAACCAGGTTGATTGATTGCTTGGTTGGTTGGCTAGATGATTTACTGATTGATTGAGTGATTAATTGATTGTTCAATCATTTATTAAAAAAGAATCCTGCTGAAACCGGATGTGACGGACACAAATGCGGATATATCGCAGCATCGCTTGAAACTACGGCACGATGTAGCAAAACATCTATTTTCAGGACGAACGACAGCGAAGAAGAACAACAACAACAAGAAGAAAAAGAAGAAGAAGGTGAAGAAGACGAAAAAGAAGAAGAAGAAGATGAAGAAGAAGAACAAAAAGGAAGAATTTTTAAAAAAAGACACGACAAATGCCCCGCTATGGACCTATGATCTACTTTAAAGGGAAAGACAAATCAAAAAGTAGATTACAGAAAAAGGACAAGACTGTCCAATTCCGGAGATTGCTGTCAGGGATAAAGTGTCGAAGAAGTTAATGTACTAGCCTTCATATATATTTTTTTTTTAAAAGACGGCAACCAGCTCCCTTCCCTCGTGTTTCTTCTCCCCAATGTGTAAGCTAAGTACTCATTTACATCTGGGTGAACTTAATCGCGGCATGACCAAGAATTGAATTCAATACCATTACCGCTAGAATGAAGATCTCTAGCCACATTACCGCCCTGCCGCTCTCATGTCATGTGAAAGGGACTGACATTCATTGATAGTTCCGCTATTCGCAAGCGTATTTCATTGACTGTCTCATACCGTCCCGCCGCCTCCCGCACGGTTTTAATTTATGCTTAAGGTGAACAAAGAATATTAACACCGTAACCTGCCAGCCATGTCGCAGGGGCCGACCAAGGTAGGTCGGGTGATGGGCTGGTTACACAACCTGAAAACACTTTAACCCCCTGCCGATATGCACAGGTTTTGTTGAGCTCGAAAAGGTGTTGATTTAAAGATTCATTGATTAATTGATGGATTGCTTGATTGATTGCTTGGTTGATTGGCTAGATGATTTACTGATTGATTGAGTAATTAATTGATTGTTCAATCATTCATTAATTCGTTCATTCATTGACTTTTTGATTGACTGGATGATTTACTGGTTGATTGAGTGATTGAATGAATGATTCATTCATTCATTGACTGTTTAAATCACTGGAAGATTTACTGATTGATTGAGTGATTGATTGATTGAGTGATTGATCGACTGATTGATTGGTTGATTGTTTGATTGATTTGTGAAATTATTGATTGGTTGATTGACTGAATTATTTACTGACTGATTGAGTAGTTTATTGACTGGTTGGTTGGTGGACTGATTGATTGGATGATTGATTGTCGGGTTAAATTGTTGTTTTGGTTGGCGGATTAAATGATTGATTGGTTGATTGTTGAATTATTGATTTGTTGGTATATTGAATGAGTTATTCGTTGTTTGATGGAATGGTTGGTTGATTGAATGGATGAATGAATTATTGGTTCGTGTATTTTTTTGCATTATGAATAAATGATTGATTGATTGGTCAACTTATTTCTAGGGTGATTGATTGAACGGGTGACTGATTGATTGATTTATTGAATGAATGATTCATCCATTCATTGATTTATTAATTGATTGATTGGATGGTTAATTTATTGACTGAATTTATGAGTGAATGGGTCAACGAATAAAGGAATGAATGAACAATCGTTCGATTGGTTGATTGAGTAAATGAATGAATGAATGATTGATTTATTGATTGATTAATTTATTGATAATTTAAACAGAGTTGGCAGCAACAGAGCTGTTAATAAACCGATCTTTAGAACAAGGGGATGTAATATCGAAAAACTCAGTACGTCATTTTGAAGTAAAATGCAGATTCTGAATACTTTGAAGCGATTAAATGTGCAAGCGACCTTTATTCCGCATCCCTATCATTCCTGAAGGCGGATGCTAGCAATGAAATTAAACACATTAATCATACATTTTTTGTTAAAAGATTTTAATGAAATGATAAAGTGAATGATGCTCGATACAAAATGCCAATATTTCAACTAAAATTTCTTCGTCAAGTACAATGAGCAATGCAGTGAGACTTTTCCACATCCGCTTGGTAAGCAGGGACGTTTCTCACACACGTCCACGTAAGGTAAATATATTTACTTACGTTCATTATTTACCGATGTTGTTCATTAATTGTTTTCAGATGTGTTATCGTTGCCTCTGATGAAGACGTAAATAGCTCGTTACGTAGATTTCGTTTTATGTTCTCGCCAAAACGGTTTCTGAGCCTTAAAGTGTCTCAATCAATGGAAAAGATCAATTAGACTATAACAAGTTTTTTTTACTTCAAAATACAGCTGTGTACAAGATCAAGAGGGCACATCCACAAGTTAATTGAAGAGAGGTACAAATTAGATATTAAGAACACATTTGTTTAGTCAGAGAGTGGTGAATGCTTGGAATGAATTGACCCAGGAAACAGTGAAGGCATGGTCACTTAATGCATTAAAGAATAAATTGTATACACGTAGTTAGTTTTAGATCAAGTAAATGTAAAATAAGTGGTTGTACACAGACAATGCAGAGTCTTCTTACCCAGTATAAAGTCGTTGTTTTGTTAAGTATGTTTCTGTACGAGAAAAAGGTAGTACCATAACAAGATGAAGCATTTTGAAATTATTAAATGTCTTACATTCGCGGTTCAGTGAAAGCTGTCTGGCGTCAGTTGGACGAGACTACGGGATGTGCTGTCATTGTCTAAAGCTTGTACAAATTTGGTAATGGAAATGCCCGTGTTTGTTTTGTTATTATATTGTCGTTTCATTTAAGTTTTGTTCATTTGTATCCTTTATTGCAGTTTAAAAAGTTGTCTCAAAGATTGCTCTAGGAAGCCGGATTGAAAGATTGTTGTGTATGCAGTCAGATCAGGTCATCCTGTAATTGGTGCTCACATGAAGACATCCTCACAACACCACGCCACTCTTCTCTGTCAGCGTCCGCTGTCTGTGCCTCTTCTGGTCGGAGATTGGTCCATTATTTTATGTTGTCCTGCCACCTCTTTTTGGACGGCCTCTTCGTCATCTGCCTTGCACCTTTCCGTGGAGGATCGTATTTGCAAGACCATTTGATCTCGATATGTGACCGTACCAAGCGAGTTTCCTTCTTTTGGCAGTTGCCAAGATGTCTTCAAATGCCCTATTGCTGTTGTAATTCTATCTCGGATTACCTCATTTGTAACTCGATCTGTGTACGTGACGTTTAAAAGTCTTCGGAAACATCTCATCTCCAAGGCCTGTTTTCTTATCAAGAAATACTTGCCAAGTCTTCCTGTCAAGCGCCATCATCTCCAGCCCACTTCCCGGGTCTTCCCTGCTGTTCTTAGGTTTGCCTCGACTTCGCTTCTCTTGTTCATGGCTGACTCTACCTCTCTTGCCATGAGGATTCCAGAACAGTGACAGCCTTGTATTGCTTATCCGCTGGTTTCCGTAAAGTGTGTCCTATTCATCGTCACGGGCTTATCTTTACGACTACTCCTACTGGCATCTGTCCTGTTCTTTTACACAGTTCTATTTTAGTGACTTTATCATATCATTTTTATATCCATCAATTCGGTGCTGGCATCCATTGATGAAAGCTTGTACCTGTCTAGTTTAACTTTTCTTTGTTCCCCAAATCACAGAGCTATACAACAGAACAGACTTGACATTGAATTGGAAGATATGTATATTTATGGTAGACAAAATGTTTTTCGATATCCACAAATTGATTAAAACAATAAAGGCTCATCTTGTCTTTTGTATTCCTAATATGCTTGGTTTGGCTTCGTTCATTCTCAATCTCCCGCTACCAAACACTGAAAGAGCTTAAGTAGTAGAATGTAGTCCAGAGAACAGAATGCGTTGTGTTGTAGTTTACAGCTTGACTGCGATATTTGCGCCTTTCAGTCCAACACATCCGACTTCAGCAAGCATTTTTTAGTACCAGGTTAGCATTCCCTCTTCGATCCCTTCTCCTTAGCCAGTCTGCCATGCTGCAGCCTGTTATTCAGGATCACCGCGTGAAGGTGTAGAAGGGTCTTGGTAGCTTTGGTTCGGTGGCCCTGACACTAGCAGTCAGCTATGGGTCGCTGACCGCTGCAGCTCATGCGCTCGTATTCCTAATTTGATACCTGTATAATTCTTCTTCTTGTCTGCCATGCTTTTTATTGTTACATTCACACATGATGGTCAGTTCTCTGGATAAAAGTTGCTGTTGTGGAGAGTTCTTCGGGGCTTCCAAACCGCTTTGTGTGGATATTCGTCTTCGTGGGCCAGTGGCTATTACGCAATTGGCCAAGCATATAAGTTTTGCGGGAAATGTTCAGATGTATGGGCTGCCTGCCCCCACATACACATTGGCGATGGAGTCAAATTTAGCCCGTGTAAATGGCTACCCAATCTGGCATGTCCCATTCGCAAGCGGAACAGGATCATTTACTCTGCTCGACCAAGACAGTGATCTCTATCAGTACCTCCGACCTCGTCTATATTGTTACGAAGAAATGTGAATGAATGTTACATCTTGTAGTATTCAGACCTTCTCTATATTTTACGTCTTGTAGTATTCAGACTTTGTCTATATTTTACTCTTGTAGTATTCCGACCTTCTCTATATTTTACTCTTGTAGTATTCAGACCTTCTCTATATTTTACTCTTGTAGTATTCCGACCTTCTCTATATTTTACTCTTGTAGTATTCCGACCTTCTCTATATTTTACTCTTGTAGTATTCCGACCTTCTCTATATTTTACTCTTGTAGTATTCCGACCTTCTCTATATTTTACTCTTGTAGTATTCCGACCTTCTCTATATTTTACTCTTGTAGTATTCAGACCTTCTCTATATTTTACTCTTGTAGTATTCCGACCTTCTCTATATTTTACTCTTGTAGTATTTCGACCTTCTCTATATTTTACTCTTGTAGTATTCCGACCTTCTCTATATTTTACTCTTGTAGTATTCCGACCTTCTCTATATTTTACTCTTGTAGTATTCCGACCTTCTCTATATTTTACTCTTGTAGTTTTCAGACCTTCTCTATATTTTACGTCTTGTAGTATTCCGACCTTCCCTATATAATACTCTAGTAGTATTCCGACCTTGTCTATATTTTACGTCTTGTAGTATTCCGGCCTTCCCTATATAATACTCTTGTAGTATTCCGACCTTCTCTATATTTTACTCTTGTAGTATTCCGACCTTCTCTATATTTTACTCTTGTAGTATTCTGATCTTCTCTATATTTTACGTCTTGTAGTATTTCTTCTCAGTACAAACTGATTACCGTTAGGAGCTTTTATTTTCATAATTGATGTTTCATTCTTGTGTACCCTCAGACTTAATTTCAGTGACATTTCAGTGAGTTAATTTATTTTAATTTGCATTTGGTTGTGGTTGGGAGACAGACAAGTCAAGTCGACAGCGAAGTCCTCATCATCAAATCCGTTCGTCAAAAGAATTTGAATTCTATTTTCGAATGTGGAAGTCGTATTCTTTCTATTCCAATCAGCAGGTAAACGGAAATAGAAGTAGTGATAATAGACAACCCTGTCACATTGCAGTTAGTATGTGTATATCAAATTACAGATCTAATTCTCACGCCAATCTGGCATATTATGAATAAGGTGTTAGGCCTATATTGTTCTTGACCGGTGGCACACTAGTGGTGATGTGGTCAACATCACAAGGAACGCCTTTACTTGACCAGCGACACATTAGGGGTGATGTGGTCAACATCACGAGGAACGCCTTTACTTGACTAGCGGCACACTAGGGGTGATGTGGTCAACATCACGGCGGTCACCTTTACTTGCCCAGCGGCACACTAGGGGTGATGTGGTCAACATCATGAGGAACGCCTTTACTTGACCAGATTATTCTAGTACTCAATTTTGTAAGGCTGGGTCGACCACAGAGCAGTTCTGCGATCGGAAAAATCACGCACCAGCTGGGGTCCCTAGCGTGGATCGCTCGACTACACCACCTACCGTGCTACTTCTGCTCTCAATATATAAAATACAATCTAAGTAAGAATTTGTACTTATTAAATTGGTATTATTAAGTGGTCCAGTGGGACTCAGTGGTCTCGAGGTATGGTGTCCACCGCCTGAGTTGGCAGGTTCGAGTCAGGGCGTAGATTGACATTTTTTAACGTGGATCCTATAGTAAAAATTCCATTGATTTTGGTAGTGAGATCGGACTCCCGTGTTCAGTGTCGAGCACGTTAAAAATCACTGGGCAGTTAGAAATCGAAAAGATTAGGCTTAATGGCCGCTGATCGGACAAAATGCGAAATACTAGTAAGAAAATCTTAATTATTTGTATATTCCCTAAAGCCTAGCAAGTTTAGTAAGTTTCGGCTACCTGGCAACAGACATGAACATGCCTGCTTATTATACGTAAGTGGCCCAGTAGACGTTTTTCTCTTAACGGTCAATCCACCCGAAAGGCAAAGAGTCTGCACGCTGCCATTGACCGGACTGACAACATTTACGCTGTCATTGTGTGTAGTCTGGCTACTAGGCGTGTCCCCATCTTATTCTTCCATTTCTTCTTCAATCCACTAATGCTTTGATTCTAGCCCTGTGAGGTTCAGGGAGGAGACTATGCGTTTCAGGTCTTCGTCGGTCCCCACAGCTTTTCGAGCATGGCCGCTTCCCTGGGCCAGACTGCCTCTCTTTGGTCTGAATAAGTGTAGCAGTCCTGCAGGATATGGTCTGGTGTTGGCTTGGGTGTTCCGCAATTGCTCATGGCCCTGTCTCTAAGACCCATAATGTGAAGGTGTCCCTAAGACCCATTCTGTGGATAGGGGCCTTGAGTCCGGGGGGGGGGGGGGGGGGGGGGGGGGAATTTCCGGTTGCATTGTTGAAAAATTGCAGGGGCGTCTAACATTTCACGACCATTGTCGTATTTACTGGCACAATTTCCTCCATTGCCCGAATCCCCCCCCCCCCCCGCCACGCCTCAACCCCCCCCCCCCTACAGTTTCAAGAGGCTACACAAAATATAATATTTCCCCGCTTAATGTATGTTCCCTCGGTCGACTTTCAAGGTCAGACTGCCTTGATCCTAAACAGCTAAATCCTTACATCAATAAGCAATAGCTGAAACAGGTCAGTGGTACTTTCAAAGAAACTGAAATCTGCCGTTTTAAAACGAATACTTTCTATAACAATTCACTTATGCCGTCCGGCATTTCTTCTTCTGCGTTAAGACTTTTTTTTTTTTGGTCATGCTAGGTCTGAAGTCCCGTATCTACTGCTAGACCTAAAGTCCCGTATCTAATGCTAGATTTGTAGTCCCGTATCCAATGCTAGATCTGTAGTCCCGAATCTAATGCTAGATCTGTAGTCCCGTATCTAATGCTAGATCTGTAGTCCCGTATCTAATGCTAGATCTGTAGTCCCGTATCTGATGCTAGATCTGTAGTCCCGTATTTAGAACGAAGTCCACAGTCCTGTCCTGGTATGAGTGGTAGCCCCACCTCTTTTGCGTGACCTCAGCTCCCTCTGGCCAGGTTTGACATCCTAGATCTCAACATACTGGGCAGTCCTGTAGGGTGTGTTCAGCGGTCTAGTCAATAATTGGCACAGCCCCATCCGAGATTCGAAGAAGCGTTGCAGCAAAATTAAACGAGAAAAACAGGAGCACGACCCAAGCACCCAATATTTGGACATCAGGTACATAGCATAAGACTCAAGGCACCAAATATTTGGACATCAGGTACAGAGCACACGACCCAAGGCACCCAATGTTTAGACATTAGGTACAGAGCACACGACCCAAGGCACCCAATGTTTAGACATCAGGTACAGAGCACACGACCAAAGGCACCCAATGTTTAGACATCAGGTACAGAGCACAACATTCAAATTCGGACATAGCTTACTAAAATCAACACAGCTCATACAGACAAGCCCTGAAAGTCGCCGTATCGAGAAATGGCACGAGTTGGTGCAGGCCCCAGAGATGGAACTTCGGGAGGAACCTGCCACCGGACATCATCTACTATACACAACATGGAAGTCGCTGAACAGGCTCCAAAGTGGTGTAGCATGGTGCAAAAGTAATTTGAAAAATGGGGATACATAGATCTTGACACATGTGACTACGGCGCAAAACAGGACCTAGACCACCTGATGACGTGCCCAAACCTCCAGCAAAAGGTTCGACGTGCTGGAGATAAGTGACAAGACAATCCATGTCACTGAATACTGGGTGCATACTGAATAACGTGGTGTTTGGACACGGAGAGTAAGTAAGGAGTCTGGACTCCGGGTCCACATGGGCAGTCACTTGTATGTGATATCTTGAGTCGATCTAGGTGACCCTATAGTCTAATGTAGCCTGTTTGATGCGAAAGATGGTGGTTTGTTCATGTCTGTGGAGCTGATGGATTTGGTACGTTCGACATGTTGCACAACCCTACGAGAAACGTTTCACCGAGCACAATTCCCTGTTCCCATATGTTGTACATAGTTCCTAGTTTCTGAACAAATAGGTCACCTCCTGAACTATATCCTCGGGGAAAATCCAAAGTTTGCAGCCATTTTTGATCTTTTTTGTCAATGAGCGATAACAATATTGATTGTACTAAGTATAATGACCTACTGTCCCGCTCCAACTGAATCACTACGCCGCCACTGATACAGGAAGTCTATATTCGAGGATTTGCAGTGGCGGCGTCAATAGTAATGCATTTATATAATGAGGTTGATAGCTCCAAACACAACCTGCTTTAGTAATCTTTTACATCAGAGGTTATATTATTTTAATAATAAACACGGAGAACATTCATCTGCTATTGGAGACGAGAAAGCTCAGAATAGATGAACGGGGAATGTTTTCGCGTCTATGATGGGTGCCTTCTCAATCAGCTGATGTACGATGACCTCAGAACAGACAGACGTTCATCGAGGTGTGTGTAGGGGGTGGGGGAGGCGGGGGGGGGCAAAACAAACTCTATAGAGACCCCCATGAAAATGTCTCATAAAAAATTCAACATTGATGTCCCCCTCTTATGAGAGCTTTGCGCAGAGCCGCTCCATCTGAAGCGCTAGCATCACACAAGGTGCTCATATTGCAGGACGAATCTTTACCAACGAGACTCAGAGAAATTGAGCCTCCCGAAAGAAAAGAGCACAAAACGACTCCACAACCGACTCCTCACATCTGTACTACGTTTACAGCAGCGTTAAACCTGTCAGAATTATACACTTTATAGCCATATGAAATCTCATCTCGCAGGACACATCTAGTGCTGTCGTCATCTTCGCTTGAGATGGGAAGCTATTATAATAAATATTTTCAAACAAAAGCAACGTAGAAGCGGAGGACGTCAGCAGAACCAGAAATACGATGTACATCTGCAAAAAGATATCTGGAGACAGTCTCCCTCAGAAGCGGAGGACGTCAGCAGAACCAGAAATACGATGTACATCTGCAATTAGATATCTGGAGACAGTCTCCCTCGGTGCTTTCCTTAGCCTGGCTGCACTCAATGAACCTAATCGCGTCTCGCGCGGTCGAGTGCCTAACACGTGGCAGAAGAAATTTGAACTCAAAGATAAAAATGAAAAATGAACAAAACAGAAATATAAAGAAATTAGAGACAGACACTAAAAGTAAAATATTCCAAAATGGTATATTTCTCTGATAGCGGTTCTCTGAGAGAATATTGTCTCTGAGTTTATTGTTTGTTTCACAATCTACGCCTTCTTGCATCGCCCCATACACTAATGATGTTTGTTTTCTGTCCTGGTGTTTTATATTCTGTTGTCTGTCAATTTATACACGCAAAATATACTTATCTGACAATGTTAGTCAGGGTCAGACAAAATATACTGACCATTGATCAAGATCCATAATCCCCTTTCATGCAGTTTCATTTTGTCTAGCGAGGTGAAGGATCGACATGATCCTCGTAGTAGTGAACGTAACGCAAATGAAGTCAAGTATAGCACAACTGCCTGTAGGACTTTGGGCCACCTTTATCAGCACGCTTGGGATGTGAGAAAAGCTAATGCAATCCGCCACATAAAGCCCTTTTCAGGTGCACAGAAGTCTAATCAATAACAACAACAACAACAACAACAACAACAACAACTCTTTCCAATCAATCCTCCCAACAATTTCGCTGTTTTCTTCATGCCTGTTGTTCTATTCTGAGAGAATGTTGTATATCTGCCCATGCGATGTTTCTTTGTCATAATAGTGCGTGTTAACTTCCTATTTTAGGGATTCAGACTGTTGTCTGTCTGCCTAATGATTGCTTCTTATTCCTCTTTTGAGGATTCAGACTGTTGTCTGTCTGCCTATTGATTGCTTCTTCTTTCTCTTTTAGGTTTTCACTCTAGAAAACTTTCCTTCTCAGATTTGCGGTATTTTCTCTAAGAGATCATTGTTTGTCTGAGTTTTGATAGCTCCGTTTCCCGATCCTTGTGATTCACTCTAACAGATTTTTGTCTGTCTGCCTCTTGAAGTTTCGTCCCCTACTAGCACTATCTTACTCTTGCATTGCTGGTACCCTCTCAATGATCATTGTTACCCCCACTCTTGATGCTTCCGTCCCCTAACAACGACGTCTTCCTCTTGCCTTGCTGGCACACTCTAAACGCTCATTACTGCTCCAACTCTTGATTTTTCCATCCCCTATCAACGACATCTTCCTCTTGTCTTGCTGGCACACTCTAAACGCTCATTGTTACCCCCACTCTTGATGCTTCCGTCCCCTAACAACGACGTCTTCCTTTTGCCTTGCTGGCACACTCTCAATGATCATTGTTACCCCCACTCTTGATGCTTCCGTCCCCTAACAACGACGTCTTCCTCTTGCCTTGCTGGCACTCTCTAAACGCTCATTACTGCTCCAACTCTTGATGCTTCCATCCCCTATCAACGACGTCTTCCTCTTGCCTTGCTGGCACTATAAACGCTCATTACTGCTCCAACTCTTGATGCTTCCATCCCCTATCAACGACGTCTTCCTCTTGCGTTGCTGGCACTCTCTAAACGCTCATTACTGCTCCAACTCGTGATGATGCCGATGCTGTATCCAAATTCAGGAGACGGAGCTGGAAAAAACGCACATGGCGCCACGTGTCTGAGACACCAATAATGATTGGCACAACTATTATGTCTTCCATCATTCTCTCCTTCCCTCCAAATCTCTCCAGTACTTCTTTATTTACTTGCTTGTCATTACCGGAAATGCGACAAATTGTATATCCACCTTTCAAAACTCTCTATTTTGTCCTTCAAGTGTTCGCTTGCCGACCACGTATCTGCACCGTATATCAATGATGAATTTATGTATCACCAGATGACTCTCATTTTTAGTTCATTTGTTACCTACTTTGGATGTTAGTTGAGATAACTCTTGACGACGTATCTGTAGCGGTGGGTTACAGTGGCTCTTCTCACACTTCTTACTTGAGAAGGGAGATTAACGTCTGGCCAGGCACAACATACTGACCAGACATGTTAGTCAGGGTCAGGAGAAATATACTGGTAAAGACCCTCACCTCGGCTTTCCCATAGCCCTTCCTGGAAACGGGTTGTTTTCATGGCAGACTGGCTTAACGAGGTGGGGGATCGACGTGATCCTCGCAGTAGTGAGCGACACGCAGATGAAGTCAAGCATAGCACAACCGCCTAGAGGACCCCGGTCCACCTTCATCAGCATGCTCGGAATGGGGGAAAAGCTATTACAATCCACCACTTAACGTCCTTTTTAGGGCGCACAAAAGCGTAATCCTACTCATTGTGGGCATCCAACAACAACAACAACAACAACAACAACAAGACTTCCTACATTTCAAAGCGTACTTCAGAAGTTGGACTATAGTTCTTCTAGCTGTCATGCAACGTGAGGTTCATCATTGAGTTCCCAACTATTAGGGATTACAGATTCGATCCCCATCTCGTTGCCGTCTAATGGGGCACTGTCTCTTTCTAGGGACACAGTCTCTTTCTAGGGGCACAGTCTCTTTCTAGGGGCACAGTCTATTTCTAGGGGCACAGTCTCTTTCTAGAGGCACAGTCTCTTTCTATGGGCACAGTCTCTTTCTATGGGCAGTTTCTTTCTAGGGGCACGAATGAGTACGTCAGCGGGGATCTTGTTTAGCAAATGTAACCTGACTTTGATTATTAGTCGCATCCATTAAAGATTCTAACGCTGTTCATATATATATATTTTCTTTGCACGATCTGCCAGTGAGGTAGGATAAAAATGAAATTAATGTGTATGCATGACTCCAGCTCTTAGCACCACGCTTGATCTCTCTTTGCCTGGTTTCTCCCTATCTCAGTCATACTGTCTCTCTCCTTGTCTCTCTCCCTGTCTCTCTCTGTCTCTCTCCTTGTCTCTCTCCCTGTCTCTCTCTCTCTCACACTCGTACTTTCTCTCTCATAGTCTGAGTAGTAGAGTCAATAGAACATTTGATTCCCACGTCAGAGGTGTAGAGTTCAATTCTCGGTATCAACACTCTTCAGTTTAGCCAACTCTAAATTGGTACCCGACCCTGTTAGAGAAACCACAGTAGGGATGATAGCAACTGGTGAGCTCATTTAAGAAAGGGGTGCGAGCTAGTTTAATCGTTTCAGTCAGCGAACCATAGCTGACCAAGGCCCTATTAGGCATCCACGTGGATGGCCCTAACAACAGGCTGCACTAGTGTAGTCTGGTCAATGTTTAGGGACCACAGTAGGTGTAGTCTAGTCAAGGTTTAGGGACCGCAGTAGGTGTAGTCTGGTCAAGGTTTAGGGACCACAGTAGGTGTAGTCTAGTCAAGGTTTAGGGACCACAGTAGGTGTAGTCTAGTCAAGGTTTAGGGACCGCAGTAGGTGTAGTCTGGTCAAGGTTTAGGGTTCGTAGTAGGTATAGTCTAGTCAAGGTTTAGGGTTCGTAGTAGGTGTAGTCTAGTCAAGGTTTAGGGACTGCAGTAGGTGTAGTCTGGTCATGGTTTAGGGTTCGTAGTAGGTGTAGTCTAGTCATGGTTTAGGGTTCGTAGTAGGTGTAGTCTAGTCAAGGTTTAGGGACTGCAGTAGGTGTAGTCTGGTCATGGTTTAGGGTTCGTAGTAGGTGTAGTCTGGTCATGGTTTAGGGTTCGTAGTAGGTGTAGTCTGGTCATGGTTTAGGGTTCGTAGTAGGTGTAGTCTGGTCATGGTTTAGGGTTCGTAGTAGGTGTAGTCTGGTCATGGTTTAGGGTTCGTAGTAGGTGTAGTCTGGTCATGGTTTAGGGACCGCAGTAGATGTAATCTGGTCAATGTTTAGGGACCGCAGTAGATGTAATCTGGTCAATGTTTAGGGACAGCAGTAGGTGTAGTCTGGTCATGGTTTAGGGTTCGTAGTAGGTGTAGTCTGGTCAAGGTTTAGGGTTCGTAGTAGGTGTAGTCTGGTCATGGTTTAGGGTTCGTAGTAGGTGTAGTCTGGTCATGGTTTAGGGTTCGTAGTAGGTGTAGTCTGGTCATGGTTTAGGGACCGCAGTAGGTGTAGTCTGGTCAAGGTTTAGGGACAGCAGTATGTGTAGTCTGGTCATGGTTTAGGGACCGCAGTAGGTGTAGTCTGGTCAAGGTTTAGGGACAGCAGTATGTGTAGTCTGGTCATGGTTTAGGGACCGCAGTTGGTGTAATCTGGTCAATGTTTAGGGACAGCAGTATGTGTAGTCTGGTCAAGGTTTATGGGCCGTAGTGGGTGTCGTCTGGTTAAGGTTTAGGGACCGCAGTGGAAATGCAAACCCGATTCTAAACAAAACCAGCTGAAATTGGACATGTCGAGTCTAAAGTTTCAGATTTGACAGTCTCGATGCAAACTACGATACACCGTGCTTTTTTGTACGAACGCCGAAGAAGAAGAAGAAGAAGAAGAAGAAGAAGAAGAAGAAGAAGAAGAAGAAGAAGAAGAAGAAGAAGAAGACGAAGAAAAAGAAGAAGAGGAAGAAGAAGATTTTGTTTTTTTTAATAGGCAAAACCACAAAATATTAGTCAATGGCAAACAAAAACATTTCATCTTAAATAAAGAAACACAACCGGATAAATGCACTGAATATTTGTAAGTACACTAAACAAGGATCCCCTAGTAATCCTTCCTACATTCGAGGGTAACACAGAAAGTAACCATAACATGCTGTATTACCATAATACGCTACAGTAAGGTTCTTTATCCAATGCTTCTCGTCAAATATCCACTAGGCCCGCATGTGTTAAACAACACAACAAGAAAATAAATCTATTAACATGAGCAAAACAAAGATAATGAGAACTGATAAGGCAAAAACCAGAATTGAATTTATACAAAAGAAGCAAGAAGTTACGAAAGACAAGTTTGTAATATCGCGACTCGAGTATATGCAACAATAGAGATTACCATTAAGGAGGAAAATGAAGACTAGTAGTGGCATTAAAGAGGTTAAATAAAATTAAAAACCTGTAGCAGAACAAAACGGCGGAAATAAAAATCCTAGAGACATATTTTCCCAGTGGTAACATATGGATGCGAGACAAGGACAACCACGCAAACGCCAAGAAAGAATATTGAATCCTTCAAGCTAATAATATACTATAGGAAAGTGCTCAATGCCATGGATAAAGAGAAAGAGAGGCAGAGAAATCCTAAAGGAGCTGCAAATAAAGTATAAATGACTAGTACACAATTTTGCGTCTAGGAGACTAAAATATAAAATGACAAAATAATTTTGAACAACGCATACAGGAGCGTATGGTACCTGGCAAGTTAGTCAGGGGCGGTCCTAAGGTAAGATGGGCAATGGACTTTAAGGAGGTTTGGAGGATAACGGTGATAGAGAGGAAGTGTGCTGGCCAAAGATTGAGTTGTACAGATTGGATGTTATGAAAGCAATGCTCTGCAAATGAAATGATACACGATGATGATGAGGAAGAAGAAAATATAACAAAATGCATGCATGCATCATCTTTATCACCACTCTTATCTGTCCTGATGCTGCTGCTACAGTTGATTATTCGCAGGAAGCCTGTGACAAACAATTTACCTAGACGTGTTGTAGTTGGTTCTGTAGCAAAGTGATTTATACAAGACTGAAGACAATTGGTGTCCATGTCGAACACTGAGGACTCAGCTACAAACGGAGGAGGAGGTGGAGGGGGAGGAGGAGGAGGTGGAGGAGGAGGAGGAGGTGGAGGAGGCGAACGAACAAATAAATTTGGGAAACGGTATCCAGATCAGATATTAGGAAATGTGTTTTAGTCAGAGTGTTGAATGTTTTTATTTTTTATTTAACGTGTTTGCCTCACTAGTTTCTACTTACGGAGGCGCGCCTATTCCACCCCAAACCATAGTCAATTAGGCGATATTAAGACACATAAACCAGTGCTTGGATGCATGTGTGCCTCTGTGTGTA
The DNA here is from genome assembly GCA_036924085.1 of Ariolimax columbianus. Classification (NCBI taxonomy): domain Eukaryota; kingdom Metazoa; phylum Mollusca; class Gastropoda; order Stylommatophora; family Arionidae; genus Ariolimax; species Ariolimax columbianus. Next base: position 8,377,193 of record JAVGWX010000020.1, on the reverse strand, counting down.
CCTTTGTTAATTTTGTGCGCTCTCCGAAGCCAGCCCAACCAAATTGCAATGGAAGGGCCTCACGCTGAAGGCGCGTGTGAAAGTTGTACAAGAGTGTGATTGTTGTACAGAGTCAAATGAAACAAGAGTGTGATTGTTGAACAGAGTCAAATGAAACAAGAGTGTGATTGTTGGACAGAGTCAAATGAAACAAGAGTGTGATTGTTGGACAGAGTCAAATGAAACAAGAGTGTGATTGTTGGACAGAGTCAAATGAAACAAGAGTGTGATTGTTGGACAGAGTCAAATGAAACAAGAGTGTGATTGTTGGACAGAGTCAAATGAAACAAGAGTGTGATTGTTGAACAGAGTCAAATGAAACAAGAGTGTGATTGTTGGACAGAGTCAAATGAAACAAGAGTGTGATTGTTGGACAGAGTCAAATGAAACAAGAGTGTGATTGTTGAACAGAGTCAAATGAAACAAGAGTGTGATTGTTGGACAGAGTCAAATGAAACAAGAGTGTGATTGTTGGACAGAGTCAAATGAAAAAAGAGTGTGATTGTTGAACAGAGTCAAATGAAACAAGAGTGTGATTGTTGGACAGAGTCAAATGAAACAAGAGTGTGATTGTTGAACAGAGTCAAATGAAACAAGAGTGTGATTGTTGGACAGAGTCAAATGAAACAAGAGTGTGATTGTTGAACAGAGTCAAATGAAACAAGAGTGTGATTGTTGGACAGAGTCAAATGAAACAAGAGTGTGATTGTTGGACAGAGTCAAATGAAACAAGAGTGTGATTGTTGAACAGAGTCAAATGAAACAAGAGTGTGATTGTTGGACAGAGTCAAATGAAACAAGAGTGTGATTGTTGGACAGAGTCAAATGAAACAAGAGTGGGTGAAAAGAAGAGAGATCATCTGTCCCAGAGTTACCCCTGACTGAAATAGTGGAGACATGATTAATTAATACATTAGGGAATAGATTGCGTGCGCATAGTTTTTAGATCAAAGGAAGTCAAAGAAACCGGTTGTATGCAGACTCTACGACGTTTTCGAAACCAGTACAAAGAAGTAAAGTTAAGCTTACACTAAGTAACCAAGTCTATTATCACATGCAATTACTCAAACAGCTTCAGAGCTGAAATTGAAACTCTTAAGACTGTAGAAGAAATGGTTCTACAGCACAACAATCATTTGCATGATACAATCGAGATACTTATTTGTGCATAGTCAGCCATAACGGCTAGTCTAATTGAGAACAGTCTTGGCGGAAATGTCTCACGGGTTCCAAGAGGACGCAGTGATTCAGCTAATATCGTCGCGCTGCAACATCAAGAGAAACGAACGAGGAGAACGACATTCTATCCAAGGTGGATCGAAGATGATCTAGCCAAGGTGGATCGAAGCTGATACAGGAAGAATACCTGGTCAAGCCACAAGAAGAGGACAAAAATGTTGGAGGAAGAACACCTGGTCAAGCCACAATAAAAGGACAAAAATGTTGGATGAAGAACACCTGGTCAAGCCACAATAAAAGGACAAAAATGTTGGAGGAAGAACACCTGGTCAAGCCACAATAAAAGGACAAAAATGTTGGAGGAAGAATACTTCAAGTATCAGGTAGATGACGGATGCTACCAACTGTCAAGAAAAGATCAAATTATCGTTCTACGTCTCGGAAAAGGCCACAACAGAATGAGACAGCACACGCACCACCAAACTCAAGATAGGTACCACCAGACTATGTTACTGCGGCTTGGCAAACACGACAGCAGTGCGTGTACTTTAACACTGCCCACAGCAAACAGATCTGAGAAAGATGTCACCCGCGCCGACTCCCCCCGAGGAGAGACTGTACACCGGTATTGAAACCCTGTAAAAGACAGCGGAATTCATTGAAGAATCCAGAATCCAGAATCCAAGTCAAAATGAGCAATATTCGCAGAAGAAGCAGAGCAACTGTGGAACACAAACTAACAAAAAAATTTAAAAGTGCGAATTGGCACAATCAAGAGAACGGAGATCCAACTGATCTAGCCAATTTTTTTTTTTCAGTGGCAACATATGTTTTGGAGTCGTGTACATTAAACAAAGCAACTGCCAAAAAAAGATAAGATCGCTAGAAATTATGCTGAAAATATCGTAGACAAATAATTAAATTTTGTAATCGCTGAATAAAACGAGGATAATTGTAACCAACATCACAAGAAGAGGGCTAAGATATTCCGGTTATGTGAAAAGACATACAAGTCTGGAGAGACTAAAAGAGCAAAGCGTAGTTCTGGGAAGAGGACAACCCAGAAGTTGATGACAAAAAGATATAAATAATAGTTTGCAGATGCTCTTTCATGAGGCAGGTGGACTTGCGAGAAACCAGTATGTGTTTAGTGCTGCCGTAACGTAACAGAGACCACGTATTTGGTAAGTATATGTCACATGATGATGATGGTTGTAATGGTGATGATGATGATGTTGATGATGACGAAGATGGTGTTGATGTTGATAATGATGATTGACAGTCTTAATTATAACTTTCTTTATTCGATTTGAACGGCTTTATGGTAATGTAAAGTCAGCAAAGAATCAATCATGCTAGAGGGATACCAGTTGGAATAAGTGTATAACTTTACCTATGTTTGGTAGCACAAAAAACACATCAAGTGGTAAAGATGCAAATGTAAGGATCAGAATTGGAAAGGCAAGAGGGGCATTTGTGACGCTGAACAACATTGGGAGATCAAGAGAAATCAAGATTCACACCAAAGTTAGAATATTCAACGCCAGTGTTAACTCGATGTTGCTGTATAGAGCTGAGACACGAATAACGACCAAGAACATACAACAGCGACTACAGTTCTTCGTTAAAAGGTGCATCTGAAAGATAATGGGCATAAAGTGGTAGGATATGGTGAGGAATGAAGACCTATGGGAATAAATCCAACAACATCCACTGCAACAAAAATAATTAAGCAAAAAAAAGATAGGGCTGAATAGGACATACGCTGCGGATGGCACAGTGCAACATAATCAGACAGGCTCTTACATGGAATCCTTAAGGGAAGAGACAGAGAGATAGACCTAACGATACATGGAGAAGAGTTTGTGAGAAGGAAAGATAAAATGGTTGTATCTGGAGAGAGAGAGAAAGAGCAGCCCACGACCATGTATGCTAGACGAATGTTGTCAATGGCATTTGGACCGAGAAGAGAGACGGACGCTGGTTGATTGATTGATTGAATCTGAACTATTTATTGCATACATTATTGTTGCAAACGTTCCACTGTTCAGCTAGCCTTTATTCCCACAAATAGTATTAGCTTACAGGACGTCTAAAGGACAAATCACAATTGATCTATTAGAAGATAGCATGAAGCGCGTTAGCTCAGTTCAAAGCGAGCAATTCGCTCCTTTCTGTGGTAACAGCGTGCCTCGATTCGAATCGCGTTCAAAAACTAAACAAACCCGGGTCGTTATTTTAATCGGGGACCGCTTCTTTAGTCAATTAAGCTGTAAATGGGTACCTGGCACATCAGATAAGAAAAGTAAAATCAGCAAGGAAGGGCACTGGCCACCCCACCTCTCACAGGATACACCTTAGTTCAATGGAGTCTTCAAAAACTTGATTTCCGACCAGCGGTTAATTCTGCTGCATTTCCACTTTACTGTATACTAAGACGTCATCGATGGCTGTATAAAAGGATTCATTAGATATTATTAGAATATGCAATGTGTCTTCTTTCGAAAACGTCTGTCCAGTTACATCAGATTGCAAGAAAACCGAGATGTTTAAAATCAAGACTTCAGGCAAAGAACAAGTCATACTTGGCGGTAACACTGGCAGAGATCTTTGTCACGTTAACAAATGTGGACAGCATCATTGATACGTCAGTGGGCACAGATTAGATGTATGGTCTAGCATTGGAAAGGTAAGGACTGCATTCACGTTACTGAATAATACGAGGGCTGTTCAAATAAGACCGGACCAAGCTGCAACAAGTGAACATACGTACGATGCGCATCATGACGTCACTTCTGGTATAACAGTACATATCAACTGTAAAGTGTACACAATTTTAGTTTCCCTTGTAGGCCGTTGAAAACATGGCGGCTGTGATACGGAATCCGTTCAGAGTTGTTCAGCTAGCGGTGATTCGGTTTCTTACAGCTTAAGGATGTCAACCAGTTGACATTCTTTACCGAATGTAAGCAGTGAATGGGACAAAAGTGTGTCGAAGAAAACCGGGAAGAACTATGGAAAGACGTTTAAAGAAGGACGTGAGTTAACGACAGAGCTTCCGAGACTAGGTCAGGCGCATATTGTTGCGTTAACTCACGACCTTCTTTAAACATCGTTGTCCAGTTCTTCACTGTTGTCTTCGACACACTTTTGTCACTATATACTGCCTGCATTCTGCGATGAATGCTAACTGGTCGACATCATTCAGCTGTTAGAAACCGAATCACCGTTCGCTGATCAACTCTGGACGGATTTCGTATCACACCGGCCATGTTTTCAACGGTCTGTTGAGGAAACTATGAGTCGGAGGATAATGAAATTGTACAAACTTGACAGTTAGTATGTGATATTTACACCAGAACTGACGTCATTATGCGCATCGTACGTATATTCACTTGTTGCAGTTTGGTCCGGTTTCATTTGCGACATGCCTGGTATATTGTCCAGGGAAAAAAACTAATATCGAAGTTAAAATTGTTTAATACCAATGTCAAGCCAGTACAGCTGTGCGGAACAGAATGGAGGAAGACTAGCGTCTGGTCAGGCAAAATATATTGGTCAGACATGTTAGTCAGGGTCAAGCAAAATATACTGATCAGACATGTTAGTCAGGGTCAGGCCAAATATACTGATCAGACGTGTTAGTCAGGGTCAGGCAAAATATACTGATCAGACATGTTAGGGTCAAGCAAAATATACTGATCAGATGTGTTAGTCAGAGTCAGGCAAAATATACTGATCAGACGTGTTAGTCAGGGTCAGGCAAAATATACTGATCAGATGTGTTAGTCAGGGTCGGGCAAAATATACTGATCAGACGTGTTACTCAGGGTCAGGCAAAATATACTGATCAGACATGTTAGTCAGGTTCAGGCAAAATATACTGATCAGATATGTTAGTCAGGGTCAGGCAAAATATACTGATCAGACATGTTAGTCAGGGTCAGGCAAAACATACTGATCAGACATGTTAGTCAGGGTCAGGCAAAATATACTGATCAGACGTGTTAGTCAGGGTCAGGCAAAATATACTGATCAGACATGTTAGTCAGGGTCAGGCAAAATATACTGTCCAAGACTACAATCTTGATTTCCCCGCAGTCCTCCCTGAAAACGGGCTGTTATCGTAGCAGCCTAGCTAACAAGGGGAGGAATTGACGTGATCGCCGTAGTAGTGAGCGACACGCAGTTGAAGCGAAGCATAGTACAACAGCATGGCTGACCCTATTCCACCCTTCACCAGCAAGCTTGGGATGTGAGGAAAGCGGTGGAAACAGGGATTTTTTAAGTGGATCGTCTAGTAAAAATTCCCCTTGATCTCTGAGTAGTGACATCAGACACCCGTGTAAGTTAAAAATCCTTTGACAGATGGAAATCGAAAAGAGTAGGCTTAGCTGTCGCTGCTCTCACAAAATTCAAGTTTAAAATCTACTCAAATAATTCTAGAGATTTTCGCCCATATAAAATATGTCGCAAAAAGGGGACTGTGTGGCTATAACATCAGATCTTGGTTATGTGGTTAGCGGAGCGGCATAGATGTCGCCTAGCAGGCTGCAGGACTACCGTGTTATAATTTACGCTTTCTCAACCAACAGTCCAAAAAATAGGTAATCGTATATTCCAGGGGTTACCAACGTTACAGTTGGTAACAGATTCTCGAATTGGTCTGGCAAGCCACCAGCGGATTTTCGCCTGCCAAAAAATATGAAACAAAGGACGTCACACCTTCCAACGACGTCTAACGACACAGGCAGGCAGGCAGGCAGGCAGGCAGGCAGGCAGGCAGGCAGGCAGGCAGGCAGGCAGGCAGGCAGGCAGGCAGGCAGGCAGGCAGGCAGGCAGACAGACAGACAGACAGACAGACAGACAGACAGACAGACAGACAGACAGACAGACAGACAGACAGACAGACAGACAGACAGACAGACAGACAGACAGACAGACAGACAGACAGATAGATAGATAGATAGATAGATAGATAGATAGATAGATAGATAGATAGATAGATAGATAGATAGATAGATAGATAGATAGATAGATAGATAGATAGATAGATAGATAGATAGATAGATAGATAGATAGATAGATAGATAGATAGATAGATAGATAGATAGATAGATAGATAGATAGATCCATCGCTCCTTTCGTGCCATGATAACCTCCACCATCCTCCTGCTAGCTCGATCTTGAGCTGCCCTTCTACCTCTCCCTAGTTGAGGTCCGTGGAGTTAAGTTCATTTTTACAGTCTGTTCTCTTTGTGTTTCTCTGTCTACCTCTCTTCCTGTTTCCCTGTGGATTCTATGTCAGAGTATGTCTGGTCAAGTTTAAAGGTCTATTATGTAACGTATCCAACCTCATTTAATACATACGATCAGTTGCTAAACTGGTTCTTCTTGGCTCCAATCCCATAGGTCTTCGGGCCTCACCATGTCTTGGCAGTCTGTACCCATTATCTCCCACAAACATTTATTGACGAAAGACTGACGCTCCCTATGTGTTGCCTTTGTTGCTGACCTGACATCTTAGCTTGTTTTATGCTTCATTTCCCTGGATTTCCTTATATTCTTCATTAACAGACATGCTGTCCGTGTCTTTTCAATGTTAGCCCTTACAACAGCGTATGTTTCCCCAGAAGTATCAATGGTGCTGCCTAAATATGTGAAGGTATCTAGATCATGAATGGCTCTTTGCTGAAGATGTTTTTTTTTAAACAGATTGGACAGCTTCATATAAATGTCTTCTGACGAACGCAGTAGCTCAGATACGTCTAGACGGATTGACCTGGCTGCTTCGACGACGAACGACCTCCGCCGCGTGTGAGACAATAGTAGATTATCCCAGAGTTCAAAGCTGTGTTTTTCCCAGTCATGTGTGATTTCAGTGCTAATGTATGGAGCCGAAACTTGGACTCTGCTGAAAAAGGACATCTCAAGACTCGAGTCCTTTAATATCCGCAATCAGCGGCGTATTAAGGACATCTCAAGACTCGAGTCCTTTCATTTCCGCAATCAGCGGCGTATTAAGGACATCTCAAGACTCGAGTCCTTTCATATGCGCAATCAGCGGCTTATTAAGGACATCTCAAGACTCGAGTCCTTTCATATCCGCAATCAGCGGCGTATTAAGGACATCTCAAGACTCGAGTCCTTTCATATGCGCAATCAGCGGCGTATTAAGGACATCTCAAGACTCGAGTCCTTTCATATGCGCAATCAGCGGCGTATTAAGGACATCTCAAGACTCGAGTCCTTTCATATGCGCAATCAGCGCCGTATTAAGGACATCTCAAGACTCGAGTCCTTTCATATCCGCAATCAGCGGCGTATTAAGGACATCTCAAGACTCGAGTCCTTTCATATGCGCAATCGGCGGCGTATTAAGGACATCTCAAGACTCGAGTCCTTTCATATGCGCAATCAGCGGCGTATTAAGGACATCTCAAGACTCGAGTCCTTTCATATGCGCAATCAGCGGCGTATTAAGGACATCTCAAGACTCGAGTCCTTTCATATGCGCAATCGGCGGCGTATTAAGGACATCTCAAGACTCGAGTCCTTTCATATGCGCAATCAGCGGCGTATTAAGGACATCTCAAGACTCGAGTCCTTTCATATGCGCAATCAGCGGCGTATTAAGGACATCTCAAGACTCGAGTCCTTTCATATGCGCAATCAGCGCCGTATTAAGGACATCTCAAGACTCGAGTCCTTTCATATGCGCAATCGGCGGCGTATTAAGGACATCTCAAGACTCGAGTCTTTTCATATGCGCAATCAGCGGCGTATTAAGGACATCTCAAGACTCGAGTCCTTTCATATGCGCAATCAGCGGCGTATTAAGGACATCTCAAGACTCGAGTCCTTTCATATGCGCAATCAGCGCCGTATTAAGGACATCTCAAGACTCGAGTCCTTTCATATCCGCAATCAGCGGCGTATTAAGGACATCTCAAGACTCGAGTCTTTTCATATGCGCAATCAGCGGCGTATTCTTGGAATTCCTTGGTAAGATCTCGTACGTAATGTCGAGGTCTCTACCAAGGCTAATCTCCCAGCTGTATTAGAAGCCCTGGACCGTCTACTTCGTCCCATGTTTGGACATGTTTTTCTTCTGGATCAGGAAGTTCCAGCTCACCAGATCCTTCTAAAGGCAGCGCAAAGTCCTAAGGGCATCTAAACAGCATGCTGGGAACGCAGGAGAGGCCGTCCCCAAAACCCGTGGCTTGTCAACAGATAGCAACAACACCCCCCCCCCCTCTCGCTGCAGAAGAGGCCTGGCAGAGCACCGTTTTAACTTGCCGTGCTGGCGTTCGAAGGACGCAACGGGCCTCACAGGCCTGGCCGAACATTTATTATTTATTTATTTATATAATTGCATCAACATCAATGAGTCTCGAAGTTCAATGTTTTTTTTCTTCTTCTTCTTCTTCTTCTTCTTCTTCTTCTTCTTCTTCTTCTTCTTCTTCTTCGGATTGCATCGTTGATGTTCACACTGCCAGAAAGGTTACGTGTTCAACTCAACTGCTCCTTTCATCATCTCTTTCATCATCATCAAGTGCAGTTTTCGCATCGGAGGTTGACGGTAATGGATCTCCAGCTGTCTCTGTCCCGTACAGGTTGGTACACTTATTCAGACTGTGTCCTAACCACATCTTGATGTTGTTTGTCCATCTGTACACTCAGTCAGACTGTGTCCTACCACATCTTAACGTTGTCTGTCTATCTGTACGCTTAGTCAGACTGTGCCCCGACCACATCCTGATGTTGTCTGTCCATCTGTACGTCGCCCTTTGGCTGTCATGCCCTTCCACTTTTCCCTCCATTTTAACCTTCATCAGACTATCATGTCCCTTAGCATGACCAAAATATGTTATTTTTCAACTTACTTTTTAATATCCCTCAAAGGTGTCGTCTCCGTCTGAAGTTGTTACATAACCTCACTTTTGGTTTTCCTATCTGTCCTAGAAACTCGTTAAGTGTTCTGAATACCCACATTGCAAAAGCCTTAATAAACGTCTTATTTTTTTTTCCGGGTTCAGGTTTCAACTCTAAACAATAAAACTGAATCATTATCATCATCATGTAGCGTGTCCTTTGTAGAACGTCGCTCCCATCACTGTCTGAAAGAAACTCGTTCTCTTGCCAAAACTCCAGCCTCTGCCACAGTCATATCCAGGCATTCCTGTATATCTTGGTGCCATCGTCTTCTTGGTCTACCCCTTCCTCTTTTACCTGGCACCATACCTTCCATCACCGTTCTCTCTTGATGTGACCAAAGTATTTGCATTTTCTAGCCAAAATGGAATTGAAAAACCAGTTCTCCTCTATGCTCAACTCTTGCCGAATGTCTACATTTGTGTTTTTCTCTGTCCATGGTATTTTGAGGATCTTTCTGTAACATTTTGACTCGAAGGATTCGATTCTTTGTCTAGAAGTCTTGGTAATCGTCCATGATTCACAGCCACAAGCTGTTACAGGAAAAACACGGGCTTTCAAGACTTTTACTTTTATCATTTTGTTGGTGCTCTGCCATAATTTCTTCAGTCTGTTCAGTCTCTGCATTGGCATAGCTAGTCTTCTTCTGATTTCTTTCGAGCAGTCGCCATTTTTGTGAATTCTGGAGCCCAGATATTCAAAATGTGTGACCTGATCTATTTCCTCACCACCCACTGTAAATTTATGCTGACATTGTGTTTTGTCGGTTGTCATTATCTTTGTTTTATTTATGTTTATGAACAGATTTTGATCTTTACTATGTCCATTAACGGCTGAAAGTAGCTGCTCTAGCCCGTCTGCACTTCTTGATAGTATCACTGTGTCATCTGCGTATCGTAACTCTGGAATCTCGTACCCCCAATCGTAAATGGGTCGAAACTTTCAATGTTCTCGTAGAACAGAAATGTGTAAGGGATAGTACCTCGGGGTGAGAGGCAGCCACATCCTTGATGGCCAGGATCCTATTTGGGTCTCCCACTTCTGTCTAGCTCACGTATGGCTCCTAGAGTCTGCCTGTGTACGACAGCGCCACCCCCCGGGCAACTGCTTTAGCTGGCCGGCTAAACTACGTGAAAAACTGAACACACGTAGCAATAAATTATTCTCATTTTTCAATCTGAAATCTGCTTTTACAGAAGTGTCTCATGCTAAATGTATTCTTGATCATTGCAATTCTCTTTATGATTTTCCTTTGGGATTCGCCCTCAGTCGAATGAGTTGGCCAAGGTATATCTCTTTAGCTCCGTAAACTATTCAGTGTTAAACCATAGAGTCAATGTATCCTCTACAACTCGTCGTACATGAGACAATCCGGTAATACAAGCTCAGAAGCTTGTTCGTTTAGCCCACTAACTCCTGAATAGTGTGTACTTCTGAAACCATATTTTTTTTTTTTATGAAGAACAATCGGTAGGAAGTGTCATTACATTGATAAGTTTGGGGAAAGTTATTATTGCAAAACGTGTAAAGGTAAGTTCAAGCCAATATATCGCTCTGATAACATGTAGGAAAGTTTGGAAGCTAATATATCAGCTCTGATAACTTGTAGGAAAGTTTGGAAGCTAATATATCAGCTCTGATAACTTGTAGGAAAGTTTGGAAGCTGATATATCAGCTCTGATAAATTGTAGGAAAGTTTGGAAGCTAAAATATCAGCTCTGATAACTTGTAAGAAAGTTTGCAAGCCAATATATCGGCTCTGATAACATGTAGGAAACTTTGGAAGCCGATATATCAGTTCTTCAAAGTGAGTAAGTTAAGGCTTAGTTATAGTGGATCAAATGAAGTCAAGGCAGTCACTGTCTACTATCTATCTATCTATCTTCAGTCAGCTTGGGGTGTTATAACTCCTTGTGGAAGTGTGACCTCCTCTGTTTCATATTTTTTGGCAGACAAAAATTCGTTGGTGACTTGCCAGGTCAATCCCAGCATCTGTTATCAATCGTTAGAGTGGTAGTTAGCTTCTATAATACACGATTGCCTATATTTGGGACTGGTGGTGGTGGAAAAGTAACTTAGAGCACGGTAGACCCGCAGCCTGTCAGACGCCATTTATGCGATTATTAAGTGTTTAGCATGTGTTCTTCTTCTTATTATTCTTTTTCTTCTTCTTCTATTTCTTCTACTTCTTCTTTTTCTTCTTTCTCTTATTCTTTATCTACTACCACTACTTCAACAACTACTACTACTACTACTACTACTACTACTACTACTACTTCTACAATAACTACTACTACTACTACTAATACTACTACTGTAACTACTTCTACTACTACTACTAGTATTACTACTAGTACTACTATAACTACTACTACTACTACTACTACTACTACTACTACAACTACTACTACTAGTAGTACTACTAGTACTACTAAAATTACTACTACTAATACCAAGTAGTACTTTTTTTTCTCATCTACTTGTCCTTCTTCGTATACTTCTTCTACTACTACTACTACTATTACTACTACTACTACTACTACTATTACTACTACTATTACTACTACTACTACTACATACTACTACTACTACTACTACTACTACTATTACTACTACTACTACTACATACTACTACTACTACTACTACTGTAACTACTTCTACTACTACTACTAGTATTACTACTAGTACTACTATAACTACTACTACTACTACTACTACTACTACCTCTACTACTACTGCTACCCCTATTATTATTACAACTACTACTACTACTATTACTACTATTGCTACTACTACTACTATTACTACTACTACTACTACTATTACTACTATTACTACTACTACTATTACTACTACTACTAATACTATTATTACTAATACTATTACTACTACTACTACTACTATTATTATGAATTCTTCTATCACTACTACTACTACTACTACTACTACTACTACTACTACTACTACAACTACTAATACTGCTATTACTACTTACTACTACTACGTCTTTTTCTTACTTTCATTTTCTCTTTCTACTTTTTTTCATTCGTCTTCTTCTTCTTCTTCTTCCTTCATATTTTCTACTTCTTTTTCTTGTGATCAACATGTAAATTATTGAATCACTCTTTCATCCTTGAATCACATCTGGACTACGGTATCTATAGCCTGTTTTCCAAACCTAGACGGTTAGACTATTTACAGTATATATTTGTTTTATATGATTGATATAGTCTGATGTCACCAGTTGGAGAGTCTTCTACTAAAGTGTGGTTATTTGCACGAAGATAGCAACACTACAGTGTATAACAAACGGATATATAAACCACCATTGCAAAAATAGGTACAGTAGTGCAAGCTGTTTCTATATAGCAAATAGCAATGTTTGGCAAATCCAGAATAGACGCAATATTAGAATATATATAACCATTGTACAAATATAAATAAACACTATACGAATATATATAACCACTATACGAATATAAATAACCACTATACGAATATATATAACCACTATACGAATATAAATAACCACTATACGATTATATACAACCACTATACGGATATGTACGAAGGGGACAGCAGATCGTATCTCCGGAATGCCAAATGTTGTTTTTTTCTGTTGAGGATGAAACACACATAGCCAGCACACTTCGTGGGGACAGCGGTGACGAAGCGGCCTGCAGTCCTCAGAATAAAAATCTTTTGACTACCGCAGCAATGGGAATATATATATATATGTAAACACTGCCCACATATATAAACATTATACACACATATTCACATATATATATCAACGCATTACGAATTCTTTTATAAAAACTTTACTTAATAATATTCACACTATACAAATGCTTATAAACACTATACTAATATATTTAAATACAATACTAATAAATGCATAGACTATACTAACATATACAAATATATACGAGGAAACAAAGAGTTACATCAGGGTCAGGTTAAACACATTGATCAAGACCCGAATTTCACTTCCTCCTAAACTCTTGGAAACAATATGTGTTCCATCAGTCTGACCAACGTGTTGGGGATCGAGACTGTATTCCCCATAGTGGTGAGCTTACTGTGGATCCTCGTATTGCACTACGGTCAGGATAGGGAACAGTGGTCCACCTTCTCAGTTACTTATCGTGGTGTAACTGTAACCCGGTACAATAGATGAGTCATAAACGAATTCAGAATGAGTGATTTCCTAATTAAACAAAACAATAAAGGCATCTTTTTGAAACTGGTAATAAATGCCATCGTACAACCATACCTGATTTCTTGGTTCTACTAGATTCGGTCCAGTTGACTCAATGTAATCCCAAGTTTAGTCCAAAAACAAGCTAGGACCAGATTCGAACACAGAGGAACTTCCCGAAAATCGCGATGCAAGAACTGGTCTTCAAAGTTTTGAATGTAATTTAAAGCACACTTCAGAAACAGAATTACTGCGCTTGGATTTCTCTATTCAAACTTCTTCCGAGTCTAATTTTTCTATATTTTTCTTCCGCTAGCGTTGTTAATTTACTGCTTTTTGTATGCTCGACACAAACAGGCTTACGGTAGCTGAGAGTTCTTATTGTCTTTTATATGCGTAAAGCAGTAATGATCCGAATTTCAAGCAATGGAAAAAAGTGTGCACCCGATTGCACAAATTCAATCAAAACTCTGCACACTTGATTTCTGTTTTATTTACACTCTATCTACGTTCGTATTCCAACAACTTGAAAGGGATATACACGACGTTTGTAGTCAAACACGTTTTTTGGTAAACTACAGAATTATGGAGTTCGTTAAATGTGCACAACATTTACAACATGTTTTCACTAGAAGAATGAATATACATGCGCCTTTTCTCTTTTTCTCATTGACAAGAAACTAGTAATTTTTTTTTTTCTTTTTGTAGACACAATGTGAAAATATACGCTCTCTTTTATTGATTTACAACTTCAAATTCATTTTCATTTCCGAATCCTAAATGCCAATGTTTCTTATCCGGAATTATAATACTGTTATTGTGTTTGTTCAGTGTGTGTAATTAGTAGACGCAACCCGAGTCTATAACAGCTATGCACGCAACTTGGTGCACTCCTTCCGCGGCGTTTATTTCTCGTATACTTTTTAATGAACAACTATACAACGTATGATTCCTCTTTGTAGTGGGAAGGTTCGTTAGGTAAACATATGTGTTTAGAGAAATCCTATTTATTCCAACGAAACGTCCGAGACTGTTAGGTAATGCTGTCAGTAAAATTGAGTTTCAAATCACTTTCTGACGGGCCGTAACAATCTCGTCTGTGTTCTCTTGTACAGGATGTTATCGAACACTTAAACAGTCACTGATGTCTTCAAACATTCTTTTCTGTCCTCGTGCCTTGTTCCTCCCCACTGTCTGTTCATCTTGATCTGAAAATCTCTAGTTACACCTTAGTGAAAAGTTTTCAACAATTCACACGTTCATATCCGTGTTTGCGATTCACCAATCCTAGATATATGGATGTCAATCTTCTCGCTGTTCCCCGCCCACTTGCTCTGGGGGGATTCACTTGGAGACACGCTCGCGATGTCTCAACCTCTATTGACTTTTTAGCTAGTCTTGAAGGGTTGTCACTTTCGCTCGCGCTGATTTGCCCCGCCCATGTTTCATTGATCTGGCCTCAGATGAGGTTTGGAGATAGAGCTATTGAGTGTCTAAAGTTGGCAGAGGACAGACATGCCCAGAAACTGTTTAACCAAGCAAGGCTCAGCTTGAGCAGCTGTGGGTCCAACAAGAACAAAAACCTGGTCTAGTTTATCTCTAAATTCTATGAGAAGGAATGTCGTTATCTACGTATTCTTGCGATCTAAGAGACAACAAGTTATATACTTGAAGGAATGTCGTTTTCTCTCACAGACGAGTTATAGGCTTGAAGGAATATCGTTTTCTGCTTATTATTTCAATCTCAAAGATAACCATTTATAGTTCTTTCTCATTTTTTCTTTCAATCTCAAAGTCGAGTTATAGACTTGACAACATGTCGTCTTTTTACTTTATCTTCTAATCTCAGCAAAGTTATGTGCAAGAAATTATCGTTTTCTACCAGTACTTCTTCTTCTTCTTCTCCTTCGTACGCAGTCAGACAGTAACCATTATTTTTTCGAAAAAAGCGGCGGTCATCCTGAGGCTGTCGCCACTGCCATAGAGCTTGTCTTGCAGTTCCACTGGTGATGGCCACATCTGCTCTCTCTGATCCTCGTATGTCGGGCAGTTCTGCAGCAGATGTTCAGCGGTCATTTTACCGGTACCGCACGGGCATTCGTCGGTACCACCTATCTTCTATTTGTTGAATAGGTGGTACCTCAGTCTATTGTGGCCAGTGCGAAGTCTGAAGACAACGACCTGCTCTCTTCGGTTCAACTGGTAATAGGCATCGTTTTTGGTGTAACCAGTATGTTCGGTTTCCCATTTGGTCATGTATCTGGCTTTGATAAGCCGTTTTGACTCTTCGTACGTCGTTTTCTACCAGTACAATGTCTTTCCATCTCAGAGCCGAGTTATAGACGAGTAAATGTCGTTTTATACTTTGTCTTCCAATCTCTGGAAAGTGTTAGAAGAGAATAAATTGTTTTAAACTTTTCATTCCAATCTCCGCGCCATAAATTTGGGAAAATGTGTTTATTTGCATTTTCTTTCAATCTCAGAGCAAAGGACTGGATAAATTGTCGTTGTTTTTACTTTTTCTTTCAATCGCATTTATAGGCTTGAGAAAACGTAGATTTTTACTTTTCTCTACTGTCTCAGTGCCATAAACTAGAGAAAATGTCGTTTTCTCTTTCTCTTCGTTTAAATCTGAAAGCAATAGAGAAAATGTCGTTTTCTACTTATTCTTCCATTCACTGAATATTGTTAATCAATGTTTTATCTACGCATTCTTCTTTGTCAGCTCTGCTTCTTTTTCATTTACTTTGTTCTAGGTAAGATGCCTTGGGATTGACTCTCTTTTTCCTTCTAATTGGATTAAATGGCTTCTTCTTCTACTTCTTTTTTCTTTTCATCCTCATGTAAATTACTGAATCAATCTTTTATCCTTGTATCAAATCTGGAGTATGGTATCTATAGCTTGTTTTCCAAACTTAGACGGTTACACTATACAGTATAAATTTGTTATATTTGATTGGTGAACTTCAAAACCAAGCCATGAGAATTATAACAGGTGGCATGCAGTCAACGCCAATTGTAGAACTTGAAAAGATTACAAAACTGCAATCCATGACCGATAGAAGAGACTGCAGAGCCCAGCTGCAGTCAGAGAAGCTCCGAAGACTGACCGACCATCCAATGCACCAGAGACTAAACAATTTGGGAAATGGGAAACTAAAGCGGAGAAACTTTGCATAAATAGCCAAAGCAAAGATGCACGAAGATCCTATAAACGCACTAACAACACCAAAACCCATCACTACTGTACGAAAACCTACTTGGAGGCAGGATACTTTCCAGAGGTGGTAGAAAATATACCAGGTATTGCAAACAAAAACTGACAGACTGAAAAAGAAAGGAGAGACACTACCCTAAGCTTCATAACGAAAAGCTACACAAGCATGGACTGGACCCATGCATACACCGACGGTTCTGTAACAAACACAACACAGAACGGAGGGGCAGGAGCATTCCTGAACCTACCAAATGGCAGAAAAATAACACTGTCATTCGCTACTGGTAAGTACACAAGCAATTTCAGAGCGGAGGCAGAGGCCCTGAGGGCGGCAGTGGAAGAAATGGTGACACACAGTGAAAATGAAAGCCATATAGTCCTACTTACAGATGCTCTCGCCGTAGTCACAGCGCTAAAAAGCCAGAAAAACACTGAGCTTAATGACTTAAGAGCAGCACTCAGCAAACTGTGCCAGCAGTCCGCACCAAAAAGGGTAGTGGTACAGTGGGTACCATCACACTGCAACATCCAAGGCAACGAGGAGGCAGACAGACTGGCAAAAGAAGGTGCAAGACTATCACAAACAGATACCAGTATGACGTACGAAGAGTCAAAACGGCTTATCAAAGCCAGATACATGACCAAATGGGAAACCGAACATACTGGTTACACCAAAAACGATGCCTATTACCAGTTGAACCGAAGAGAGCAGGTCGTTGTCTTCAGACTTTGCACTGGCCACAATAGACTGAGGTACCACCTATTCAACAAATTGAAGATAGGTGGAACCGACGAATGCACGTGCGGTACTGGTAAAATGACCGCTGAACATCTGCTGCAGAACTGCCCGACATACGAGGACCAGAGAGAGCAGATGTGGCCATTACCAGTGGAACTGCAAGACAAGCTCTATGGCAGTGGCGAGAGCCTCAGGATGACCACCGCTTTTTTCGAAAAAATAATGGTTACTGTCTGACTGCGTACGCAGAAGAAGAAGAAGAAGAAGATTGGTGGATTCTGGAGTCACCAGTTGGACAGTCTTCTACAAAACTTTGGTTATTTGTACAGGAAGACTTTTACCAAATCAATTGCAATGGTGGTTTCAGTTGCTGTTTTGGTATTGCTGCCGTTGTTGCTGTTACTGTTGCTGTTACTGTTGCTGCTGCTGTTGCTGCTGCAGTTGTTGCTGTTGCTGTTGCTGTTGTTGTTGCTGTTGCTGCTGTTGCTGCTGTTGCTGCTGCTGCTGTTGCTGCTGTTGCTGTTGCTGTTACTGTTGTTGCTGCTGTTGCTGTTGCTGCTGTTGCTGCTATTGCTGTTGCTGCTGTTGCTGCTGTTGCTGTTGTTGCTGTTGCTGCTGTTGCTGTTGCTGTTACTGTTGCTGTTACTGCTGTTGCTGTTGTTGCTGTTGCTGTTACTGTTGTTGCTGCTGTTGCTGTTGCTGCTGTTGCTGCTATTGCTGTTGCTGCTGTTGCTGCTGTTGCTGTTGTTGCTGTTGCTGCTGTTGCTGTTGCTGTTGCTGTTACTGCTGTTGCTGTTGTTGCTGTTGCTGCTGCTGTTGCTGTTGTTGCTGTTGCTGTTGTTGCTGTTGTTGTTGCTGTTGTTGCGGTTGCTGCTGTTGTTGCTGTTGTTGCTGTTGTTGCTGTTGCTGCTGTTATTGCTGTTGTTCCTGTTGCTGTTGTTGTTGCTGCTGTTATTGCTGTTGTTCCTGTTGCTGTTGCTGTTGCTGCTGTTATTGCTGTTGTTCCTGTTGCTGTTGTTGTTGCTGCTGTTATTGCTGTTGTTGCTGTTGTTGTTGTTGTTGCTGTTATTGCTGTTGTTCCTGTTGCTGTTGTTGTTGCTGCTGTTGTTGCTGTTGTTCTTGTTGTTGCTGTTGTTGCTGTTGCTGCTGCTGTTGAATGTCCATGATGAGTAAGTCTTCTCTTTTGTGTGCCCTGAAAAGTTGTTAAGTGGTGAGTTGTAGTAGCTTTCCTAACATGCCGAGTGTGCTGATAAAAGTGTACTATACTTGGTTTCATCTGCGTATCGGTCACTACAACAAGGATCACGTCGATCGCCTCCCTCGTTAGCGAGGCTGCCATAAAAACAACCCTTTTACATGGAGAATTGCGAGGAAGTGGGGGTCTGACCAGTACATTTTCCCTGACCCCGACTAACATGTCTGACCAGTATATTTTCCCTGACCCTGACTAACATGTCAGGCCAGTACATTTTGCCTGACCCCGACTAACATGTCTGACCAGTATATTTTGCCTGACCTTGACTAACATGTCAGGCCAGTACATTTTGCCTGACCCCGACTAATATGTCTGACCAGTATATTTTCCCTGACCCTGACTAACATGTCTGGCCAGTACATTTTGCCTGACCCCGACTAACATGTCTGACCAGTATATTTCCCCTGACCTTGACTAACATGTCTGACCAGTATATTTTCCCTGACCCTGACTACCATGTCAGGCCAGTACATTTTGCCTGACCCCGACTAACATGTCTGACCAGTATATTTCCCCTGACCCTGACTAACATGTCTGGCCAGTACATTTTGCCTGACCCCGACTAACATGTCTGACCAGTATATTTCCCCTGACCCTGACTAACATATCTGACTAGTAAATTTTGCCTGACCTTGACTAAAATGTTTAACCAGTATATTTTCCCTGACCCTGACTAACATGTCTGACTAGTAAATTTTGTCTGACCCTGACTGACATGTGTGATCATTATATTTTCCCTGACCCTGACTAACATGTCTGACTAGGAAATTTTGTCTGACCCTGACTAACATGTCTGATCAGCATATTTTGCCTGACTAGACGTTAGCCTCCCTCCACATGCACAAAGGTAAGATCCAGATATGTGTGATACTTATAAATTCGCTTAACCACGTTGAGGAACATGGCGGAGACTTAGTCGACCTGTACTTTTACAGGGGCGGATGCCTCTGTGCAGGTCCCAGTTCTGGCGTCAGCTGGATGTATTCAGGTTTAGGATTTCCTGCTTTGTGGGCTAGGCTCGATCAGCTAATTACTTCGCTGCGTTTGGACAAGTGTCACAGAGGGTGGTTAACGGATATGCGAGTATATCTTAACAGGTTCAAACACACGAGCAAAGTAGACCAGCAGCTTATTAGGCACCATCTGTAGTGCGCTTGACAAAACACCTAACCATAGCCGGTGTTATGCCATGTCACACAGACATTCGCCTCTTTCTACATGCTCTCTGTGAAGCAGTAGAGATATTCTTGTTTTTGTTTTACACAAAAATGGACCCCGACAAACCACTCGAGTTGGAAAGTCTTCTACCTAGTTAGCTGCCGTGGGCTCATTGTACTTTGCTCTTCAGTATTTACATGAACAAAACAACAGGAGCCAACCTTCTAACATCACCAGAAATACATTTCGACGCAGAAAGCACAGAACCCAACTCAATGCTCCAACTATCCGCTACAGACGCCCAAAGGCTAATGTACAAGGATGAAGATAAGGCTGCAAAATGATTTTAAAGCACTTTCACAACTTGTGATATAATATGTTGAATAGTACATCGAATACATACATTTTAGTCGTTGGTAGAACGCCAGGCCCACTAAATATAAGTGTGGACAATATAGAATCTAGCAAATGGGATCAAGACGCTGAGCAGCGCATGAGGAGGGAATGCTAACCCGGTACTCAAAAAATGCTTGCTGAAGTCGGATGTGTTGGACCAAAAGGTGCAAATATCGCAGCTAAGCTGTAAACTACAACACAACGCATTCCGTTCTATGGACTACATTCTGCTGCTTACCCTTCCAGGGTTTGGTAGTGGGAGATTGAGAACGAACGAAGAAGAAGAAGAATCTAGCAAATGGGGACGTCGTGGGCTTGTGGTTAAGTGACACGGCTCACATGATCAGAGGTGGGTGCTGGGTTCGATCCCCATCACAGCACAGACCGTTACCCAGGGGAAGCAAGCCCTTAGAAAATGCAGGAGAAAGCAGACTTACATAAAATGCATGCTGAAGTCGGATGGACTTGGCCGACAGGCGTAAAATAAAAACCACAATGCAACGCCTTGGGGAATAGATAAATAAGGCGAACGCAAAACAAAACCAAAAAAAAACATACACAAAAATTTTTTAAATAACAAATCCCAAGACCTCAAATACCTGAGAAGAATGTGTGCCGCAACAAAGCATGGACAATCTACGAACACCAAGAAATGAAACAACACTTTCAATTTACGATACCTCTGTCGCATCACTTTGGAGGACAGACTGGTGAATGTTGTGATGCTGACCTTCACTGGCCTCCAGAGCATGCATACATTGCTCAGGCATCGCATATCGCTGTGGCTCGGTCATGTTCGACCCATGGGCGATGGGCGTATTCCCAAATATATTCTCTACAACTTACTGGCGGATGGCAAGAGCACAGACGGACACCGGCATTGAAATTCATTGAATAATGCAAGAGGCTGAAACCTACATGGCAAGACAAGCGGCTCGCCCTCGGTATAAAAGTTAGACTAAAGCACTCTTTGGTGCTATCAATATTTATGTATGCCTGCGAGACCTGGACCATTACAGCAGATATCCAGGGCAGAATACATGCAATGGAAATGAGGTGCTATAGAAAACTCCTAAATGTTAGATATAAAGATCTTGTCATAAACGTAGACATACGTCAGAGAGTTGAAGACGATATTGGTCCTTTTGATGATCTGTTCACAGCTATCAAAAGACGAAAGATGGCCAAACGGAATTACCATTTTGGTTCCGTACCGAGACAGAGAGGGCGAGAACGTCCAAGGAAGAGATGGGTGGACAACATCGCTAAGTGGTCAGGCCTTCGTCCCGGTGAGATACGAAATGCGGCGACAGACAGAGAGGGATGGCGTGGGATTTTGGGAGTGTCTTCACGTGTGCCCCAAGTACCTGATCGGTTACGGGATGAACTGAACTGAATGCAAAAGAGACAATAAAGCACTGGAAATAGATTCCTAATCATGCAAAGCCGTTGTGGTGCCAATGTCATGAAATATAAGTATCATGTTATTCTTACAAGTGCCAACATCATTCATTAGCTCTTTCCGTCTTATCGGACGAGGGTAATTGTGCTTTGCAAAAAAAATTATGTAACTACAGTCCATGACGGTAGCGAGTGTAACTCGTAAGACCAATCCGAGCAGAGAAGCGTCTTCCACGGTGTGTCCAAGGAAAGTCGGGACCGTTTGCGGCATCGCATGGTGTGGCGTGTCTTCTCAAACGTTGAGTCTTTAAGCTTACCAACTATCAGTATCTCCTTTGTTAATATGTCATGCTTAATTCTGCCCCTCTATGTTATACGATCCATGGCGTTCCTATAATTCCAAATCGATGCCTGCATCATTCATATCCCGCTTGTACCGAAGTAGTGGCCGGCCCGAGACCTTTTCCGTAACTGTAATTCCCCATAGAGAAGATATGTTGGTATTCTGCCATCATCCATCCTCCGAATGTGTCCCAGCCATCAGAGCCTTCAAAGACTACATATGGAAAAGATTGTGACAGTGTCTGTTCTCCCCAACACACCTGCGTTGGTGATCATGTCTTGCTACCCAATCCCCAGGATTCTGCTGCAGGCACCTCACGTGATAGCTGTTTAGTCGCCTCTCCTGGTGAATGTAGGTAGAACATGTCTCACTGCCATAAAGAAGGGTTCTGAGGACACAGGTCTGGTAAACAAGTGTTTTCATTTTAACAGTGAGCTTCTTGTTCTCCCAGACCCTTTATGTTAATCTGCTCAACTACAACTGCCAACAGATGTGGATGTTATATGTTGTATGTTTCTTACGGGTGGGTGTACAGTACGGTCGATGTGGTTGAGGCACTTGTCTCTCAAACCAATGAACGAAAACGATGGAAGATCGAATCCTGCAAATTTTAAGCGATCCCTGGTCTCTGGTGAGGACCAAATTGCGTGAATCTTGAGTTTGCTTCAGTCAGTCATCTTGACTTCTGTCTTGTCATTAGTCCGAGGTAGCTGGGGACCAGAGAATGAAGTTGATGACCAGCGCCGTGGCGTCTTCATTACAATTCAAATACAGCGCAAGATACATCATCCAGACAAACCCACCTGATTATGTCGTCATCATAGGTTGCGATGGGCTACTCACCTTTATTTCTATTAGAACGGTAGGTTGCCATTACATTCCGTACACGGAGAAACGATTACACTGAGAAAGAAAACTGCCAAAATGGACACGGCTGGATGCGAGCCAGGTGTGTTGCGATTGTATAACGAACTGTTCATCTCTAGGCCACGTTGCTTCTGTCAGTGTCAATGAGGAGTACGATTACAAAGTGGGAAACACAATGTTTAAGAAAAGTAATTATAGTGTGTAAGTAAAAACAACACGTGTAGATATGGTCAAATACGGCACTAAACAGAAACAAAGTCTACGTTACTACCAAAACGTCTTCAGCAGGGGCAAGGAAAAACAAAAATAAGAGAAAGCCAATCACACAGGGAGGGAAAATACATAGAAAGGAGATGCTAACACACAAAGGTGAAAAATGGTATTTAGCTGGATAGCACATACTATATCGTTTCCCATTTTGTCGCCTGTGGCCGGGTTAGAGGTCAGATTGAGTGGGAGAAATAAGCGATACAAGTGACAGGGTTATCATTCTCATCAATGGTCTCTAAGTGACAAGACAGAAACCAGTGCCCTCTAGGTTGATCTGTGTGACGCCACTCTTTTCAGTTCATTTATGTTGTTCAATCTGACGATTGTTCTGTGGAGACTTGCTTTCGGTCTTCCTCTGTTCCGGCTGCCAGATGGTGGCCACACACTCTTGCAGAGGGAGTCTGTTGCTGTCCATTCTAAGATCATGTCCCATGTATAACCATCGTTTTTCCCTGATGAGATGACACATAGTGTTGATTGGTGACTTCTCTAATTGTTTTCTTGGTTATGAGTTCTTCTCATAATGATTTAAGAGCAGTACTCTGTCAACTATGCCAGCAGTCCGCACCAAAAAGAGTAGTGGTTCAGTGGGTTCCATCCTACTGCAACATCCAAGGCAACGAGGAGGCAGACAGACTGGCAAAAGAAGGTGCAAGACTACCACAACCAGATCCTAGTATGACCTACGAAGAGTCAAAAAGGCTTATTGGAGCTAGATACATGACCAAATGGGAAACCGAACATACTACACAAAAAAACGATGCCTATTACCAGCTGGACAGAAGAGAGCAGGTCGTGGTCTTCAGACTTCGCACAGGCCACAATAGACTGAGGTACCACCTATTCAATAAATTCAAGATAGGTGGCACTGACGAATGCACGTGCGGTACCGGGAAAATGACCGCTGAGCATTTGCTGCAAAACTGCCCGACATACGAAGATCAGAGAAAGCAGATGTGGCCATCACCAGTGGCAACATTAGACAAGCTCTATGGCAGTGTCGACAGCCTCAGGATGACCGTTGCTTTTTTCGAAAAAATACAGGTTGACGTCTGACGGCGTACGAAGAAGAAGAAGAAGAGGAGGAAGAAGAAGAAGAAGAAAAAGAAGAAGAAGAAGAAGAAGAAGAAGAAGAAGAAGAAGACGAAGAAGAAGAAGAAGAAGAAGAAGAAGAAGAATTCTCAGCAGCAGTTTTCTAAGACATGCATTCTTGAAAGTATTTAGCCTCTTTTCCAACTCCTTTGATATTTTTCAGCATTCACACCCAAATGAGAGTATTGGTAATACGATGGAGTTTAATAACCCAAGCTTGGTGCGTGCGCTCAGTGATTCTGATCTCCAAATGTTGAGTAAAGCAACTACGACTAGAGCAATGTCAGTGACAATATCCTTAGGTGTATCTCCATCTTGAGTCATCTTGCTTCCCAGATAGGTGAAACTGTCAACAGTTTGTAATACTTCTTCATGCAACTGGATAATAGCAAGTCTGTTGTTGAAATTCACGACCGTCGTCTTGGAAGCCATGATTTGAGTCATATCTGTTCTGATAGGCGACACATCCGATCCAACTTGTTTTGGGCTCCTCAGGAGAAGTCTGCTTCTTCAGGAGCGAAATCAAGGTCCGCTAGAATCGTGCCATTTATCAATTGTACGCAGAATTGTTCGGCTGTGGCATCCTTTTTCATAACCCAATCCACAGCAATGCCAAAAAAGCAGAGATGACATAATAGTCTTGTTTCTCTCCAGTTTCTATTCGAAACCAATCAGTTTGAGCCCTGGGGGTCCGAACACATCACTGGGAATCATGGTCAAAAGCTGTAAGGGGGCGGATGTACTTTAAGGGAAACCCGTAACTGGATAGTATTTTCCAAAGTGTCTGACGATATAAACTTTCAAAAGCTTTTTGAAAATCAATAACGTTAATGATACGTGGAGATTGCATTTATACGGACATGGTCAGGAGGGCCTAAAAGAAGTGTCCTTTATGAACAACTTTTGGTCGTAACACAGGTTTCGATTGCTTGTTTATCTTAGCGTGATATCAGATCGTTCTTGTAAATGTTTTTACACTTTATTTCAATCCTGCCGCCCGCGATATTTGTTCTATAAAAATCATTGGTTAAATTAGTGATAAAAGTGGAAATAATTTCATTAGAAATATTGTGGAGCAACAGCTTGTACTGAAAACATTCAGAAAGGGAAAACACGATGGTACAGTCATCTCATGAACCGGCAAGCTGATTAACTACCCTTGCAGACATATAACACAGAAAGGTATGGCTGCAAAGCACGAAGAAGAACACGCGACATATGATTATATGACATCACAAAATCCAACAGCAACATCGAGTAACAGCAACCAACTCAGGACTCGGTCAAAGAAAGGCATTGTAGCCTCCCGACGTCGCTTAATGGAGAAAACGGACGAGGAAAAAAGTGAGTTGTTCACGTCGTCAGACTGCCAAAAGCATTATGATCATTATTTCCATCACGTACCAGCACATTAACGCGTGAAGCAATAAACTAACGTGTGAATCAATAAATTATCGTGCCAACCAATAAATTAACGTGTGAATCAATAAATTAATGTGTGAACAAATAAATTATTGTTTGAACAAATAAATTAGTGTGTGAACCATTACATTAACGCGCGAACCAATAAATTAACGTGTGAACCAATAAATTAACGTGTGAATCAATAAATGAATGTGTAAACAAATAAATTAATGTTTGAACAAATAAATTAGTGTGTGAACCATTACATTAACGCGCGAACCAATAAATTATCGCGTGAACCAATAAATTAATGTGTGAACCAATAAATTAATGCGTGAGCCAAGAAATTTATGTATGAACCAATAAATTGATGTGTGAACTAATAAATTAATGTGTGAACTAATAAATTAACGTGTGAGCTAATACATTAACGGGGGACCAAAAATTAACGCGTGAACCAATAAATTCATGTGTGAATTAATACATTAACGGGCGGACCAAAAATTAACGTGTGAACCAAAAAATTAATGTGTGAACCAATAAATGAATGTGTGAACCAATAAATTAATGTGTGAACCAATAAATTAATGTGTGAACCAATAAATTAATGTGTGAACCAATAATTTGTTTTAATCTTATTTTTGCACTCCTTTTCTCATTCACATTCACGTGGCACTACCTCGGTGACCTACATCCTGCCATTCACATTCACGTGGCACTACCTCGGTGACCTACATCCTGCCATTCACATTCACATGGCCCTACCTCAGTGACCTACATCCTGCCATTCACATTCACGTGGCCCTACCTCAGTGATCTACATCCTGCCATTCACATTCACGTGGCCCTACCTCAGTGACCTACATCCTGCCATTCACATTCACGTGGCCCTACCTCAGTGACCTACATCCTGCCATTCACATTCACGTGATCCTACCTCAGTGACCTACATCCTACCATTCACATTCACGTGTCCCTACCTCAGTGACCTACATCCTGCCATTCACATTCACGTGATCCTACCTCAGTGACCTACATCCTGCCCTTTACGCTTACCTTCAGTCCGTCCATTTCCTCGTTCTTCAAATCAATCATCTCTTCAGCACTAACCGGCAATACTCCACCATATCTTTACCTCAACCCGCCCATCCGTTTTCCCCATATCTGCTTGTCCATCACCTCGGTCTACCTTACCCTGCTTCCTCAATCAGCTATCTCTTCTGCACCTTATCAACTCCCCCCTCCAACCACACACTCCTTTTGTCGCACCACACTTTGAATTGGGTTCAGGAGGTCACAGTTTATATTTCTTGAAAAATCGTTTCCCGAATTTAGGTTCATTGTGAAAGTATTTAATTTTTAGTTTATATCCAGTCCACAACCCCCCCCCCCCCCCCCCCCCTTTCCACGTCCAGCACAATCAACCCTGCACAAACACAATTTTTTTTTTTTTTATGTCTTGATGGCGTCAAATCTACTTTCGTGTTTAACATGATATACTTGGCTTGGCTTCGTTCGTTCTCAATATCCCCCTACCAAACCCTGAAAGGGCTTAAGTAGCAGAATGTAGTCCAGAGCACGGAATGCGTTGTGTCGTAGTTTACAGCTTGACTGCGATATTTTCACCTTTCGGTCCAACACATCCGACTTCTGCAAGCATTTTGTGAGTACCGGGTTAGCATTCCCTCTTCGATCCCTTCTCCTTAGCCAGTCTGCCCTGCTCCAGCCTGTTATCCAGGATCACCGCATGGAGGTGTAGAAGGGTCTTGGCAGCTCTAGTTCGCTGGTCCTGACTCTAGCAGTCAGATAAGGGTCGCTGACCGCTGCAGCTCATGTGCTGCCCAGCATCTTGATCCCAGACGTGATATACTTGAATTGGGTCATTACTTCGAGAATACTTCTGCCTGCTATGGAACGAGTGTCTTCCTGTATATGAATAGCTTCAAAGTACAACAACCTAAGAATTGTTACCTAAACTCGTCAGGTAGCAGCTACTCACCGATGAATCAGCTGGGGTAAGTGTGCATACCTTGAGACAACCCACAACACACTGGGTCATTGGCAACAGAGTGAGGTGTGATTTGAACCTTTGTATAACAAGCTCACCATTCCTTAACCTTACATTTCCTCTCAGGATTTGCTAAAACGTAGTTAGGGTAAACCGAATGCAGTGTATGTTCAAAAAGTACCCGACCTTTATCTGTTTTTCTGTCCCACAGCGAAAGCCAAATGCAAAGGAAACTGGATAGACTGGATTATACCTCTAAACAAGTCGGTTTGAAGATCCATGAGGAAAAGACAAAAATAATTGGGGTCAATACACTAAATGCTAACTAATCAGGCTGAGAGGAACGCTACTGGAAGTGGTAGGGGTATTCACATACCTAGGAAGTATCATCAACAAGGAAGGAAGGACAGACGAGGATACAAAAACAGGGATACAAAAAGCAAGAGCTGCATTCGGAATGTTGAAACCAAGATGGAACCCCAAGGAAATAAGAAGGAACACAACAATAAGGATTTTCAATTCCAATGTGAAGTCAGTCCTGCTGTTTAGAGCGTAAACCTGGAGGATGACCAAAGGCAATGACAGGAGACTGCAGGGTTTTGTCAACAGATGCCTGAGAAAAATTGTTGGTATAAAATGGTTTGACAAAGTTACAAACGACAGACTGTGGGAGAGAGCGGGACACGGTAAATTGAAACAGGAAATCTTAGGAAGAAAGTGGAGATGGATTGGTCATACATTAAGAAAGCCCCAGGCCAGTATCACCAGGCAATCCCTGTCATGGAACCCCCAGGGAAAGGAGAGGCATAGGCAGACCAAGGAATACATGGAGACGAGATCTGGAGGCGGAAGTAAAGAAAACAGGAAAAAGCTGGAAGGAAGTGGGATTATGGTTTCACAATGTGAAGCCCCATTGAGAGTACTTTCAAGGGGATTAGGGTTTCACAATGTGAAGCCCCAGTGAGAGTACTTTCAAGGGGATTAGGGTTTCACAATGTGAAGCCCCCATTGAGAGTACTTTCAAGAGGATTAGGGTTTCACAATGTGAAACCCCCATTGAGAGTACTTTCAAGGGGATAAGAGTTTGAAACCTACATGGGAGTAACTGTATTTTTCCAGCTCAGCGGTCGAATACTTTTTGAACACACCTCGTACTTTGCCATCTGGAATGACAGGTGAACGATGAAGATAGATCACTGACATTTATGATAAGTTAGTTGCTTACCATAGTGGTTACTTTTGTTCGTGACGAAAACCTTTTTGCTGTAAGATCGGTTTCTCTGTTCATACCCACATGGTTACTGAACTGTACTTTTCCATTCCATTATCGACCATATCTACCTTTACAATGCACCTGCACGTGAGTCAAGTCGGTTGTACGAGCACATATGATAATAAAATGATAATGAATGGAAAACATAAATGTCGGCCGATATTGAAATCCTCGGGGCAATGTCAACAATCTTGTAGGTTGTCCCATAACAAGTATTACCCCTTTGGGGGATGAAGTGTTATTGTTGTTGTTAGTATTATTGTTCAAAACTACTCGTGTTTGAGTTCAGCTGTATCTGTAAGTAACTGTTGTCCTACAACACACACAGTGAAAACTAAGGCCTCAGTTTAAATAACAATAAGTCAGATGTGACTAAGAAAACGGACTCTTCAAAATGCTGCATTAAAACAAAGGGGGCCGAATTGAGACAAGGTAACACGTTCAAATACCTGGGCACATACATAACATTAGACGGAAGATGCAAGTTAGAAATAAAAAGGAGAAAAGCCCAAGCAAAATCGGTCTTCCAGACCATAAAAGAAATATTGTGCAACAAAACCTCTCCCTGAAACTGAGAAATAGAGTCATTGGATGTTACGTGAAACCAGTACTGACATATGGCAGTGAATCATGGCCAATCAGCAAGCAAGCGCATAGATCTTTAGAAACAACGGAGATGTGGTTTTATAGAAGAATGATACGGATCTCGTGGACTGCAAAGAAGACTAATGAAAAAGAGACACAAACCGAATAACAACAATTTTGCAAAGATCAGAACAAGGCAGTCATCCTTGTTGGGGCATATTATCAGAAGTCACGGCTAGGAGCACGTCGTGACAACGGGAAAGATAGCAGGAAAAGGGTGACAGTGGAAGGCCGGGAGAGAAGATGTTGGACAGCCTAAAAGAATGGCACAGGGAATGATCAACAACAGAGTTGGTAAACGACACATGTAACAGAAGTGGATGTAAGTCCGTGATCGCCGACGTCTACCGCACCTGATGATGATGGCATCAGACAACGAAGAGCTGAGAGGTCAATCCGGTCAGGCACAACAAACTGACCAGGCCGTCGCAGCCGGGGTCAGACACAACATACTGTCCAGGACGTCGCGCCAGGGTCAGACACAACATACTGACCAGGACGTCGCGCCAGTCAGACACAACATACTGACCAGGACGTCGCGCCAGTCAGACACAACATACTGACCAGGACGTCGCGCTAGGGTCAGACACAACATACTGACCAGGACGTCGCGCCAGTCAGACACAACATACTGACCAGGACGTCGCGCCAGTCAGACACAACATACTGTCCAGGACGTCGCTCCAGGGTCAGACACAAGAAACTGACCAGGATGTCGCGCCAGAATCAGACACAACATACTGACCAGGACGTCCCGACCAGGGTCAGACACGACATACCGACCAGGACGTCGCGCCAGTCAGACACAACATACTGACCAGGACGTCGCGCCAATCAGACACAACATTCTGACCAGGACGTTGCGCTAGGGTCAGACACAACATACTGACCAGGACGTCGCGCCTGTCAGACACAACATACTGACCAGGACGTCGCGCCTGTCAGACACAACATACTGACCAGGACGTCGCGCCAGGGTCAGACACAACATACTGACCAGGACGTCGCGCCAGTCAGACACAACATACTGACCAGGACGTCGCCCCATGGGCAGACACAACATACTGCCACAACATACTGACCAGGCAGTCGCCCCATGGTCAGACACAACATACTGACCAGGCAGTCGCCCCATGGTCAGACACAATATACTGCCACAACATACTGACCAGGCAGTCGCCCCATGGTCAGACACAGCATACTTCCACAACATACTGACCAGGCAGTCGCCCCATGGTCAGACACAGCATACTGACCAGGCAGTCGCCCCATGGTCAGACACAGCATACTCACCAAGACTACTATCTCTCGTTCATGTAGCGTTCTCTTGAATTAATAGATTTGTCTTTGGCTTTTATTTAACTTTATTTTATGTTATTTGCTGTATTTGTTTATCGGAGTTATTTTTCGAAGAACGTAACTTCATATGGTGCATTATGCATCATTTTCACTGTATGGAATCATTAAATGCATTAACTTTACTTCATATGACCAGTAAACACTTTAACGTGACTTCATAGGATCATTAAATGCATTAACTTTACTTCATATGACCAGTAAACACTTTAACTTGACTTCATAGGATCATTAAATGCATTAACTTTACTTAATTGGACTATTAATACTTTAACTTGACTTCATGGGGCTATTAACATTCACTTCACTTCATGGGGCCATTAACATTCACTTCACCTCATGGGGCCATTAATACATTCACTTGATTTCATGGGGCCATTAATACATTCACTTCACTTCATGGGGCCATTAATACATTCAATTGAATCCATGGGACCATTAATACATTCACTTGACTTCATGGGACCATTAATACATTCACTTGACTTCATGGGGCCGTTAATACATTCACTTGATTTCATGGGGCCATTAATACATTCAATTGAATCCATGGGGCCATTAATACATTCACTTGACTTCATGGGACCATTAATACATTCACTTGACTTCATGGGGCCGTTAATACATTCACTTGCTTTCATGGGGCCATTAATACATTCACTTCACTTCATGAGGGCATTAATACATTCACTTGACTTCATGGGACCATTAATACATTCACTTGACATAATGGGACCATTAATACATTCACTTGACTTCATGGGACCATTAATACATTCACTTGACTCCATGGGGTCATTAATACATTCACTTGACTTCATGGGGCCGTTAATACATTCACTTGATTTCATGGAGCCATTAATACATTCACTTCACTTCATGGGGCCATTAATACATTCACTTCACTTCATGGGGGCATTAATACATTCACTTCACTTCATGGGACCATTAATACATTCACTTCACTTCATGGGGCCATTAATACATTCACTTGACTGCATGGAGCCATTAATACATTCACTTCACTTCACTTCATGTAACAATTAACTTATTTAGTTCATTTCGTGAAGTCCATAGTGTATTACCATGGCTTCAAACGAACTCAGGATCTAAAGACTTAACTTCATGTGACTCGTAATCCATGCTCGCCTTAAGCTATTAGATTGATTTAATGCAGTTCTTGGTCTATTAACAACTTCACTTTACCTGTAATCAATTAAATCTATTTAATGCAGTCAATGTTGTATTAACTTGATTCTATACAGCAATGTATCCTTTTATTTGGCTTTTTGTGGTACTTAATCCATTACTCTGGCTTGACGTGACCCTTAATCCATTACTTCGGTTCGACGTGACTCTTAATCACTTACTTTGGCTTGACGTGACTCTTAATCCATTACTTTGGCTTGACGTAACCCTTAATCCATCTCTTTAGCTTGACGTGACCCTTAATCCATTAACTTGGCTTGACGTGACTCTTAATCTAATGTTGGCTTTACGTCTCTTAATCCATCACTTTGAATTGACGTGACTCGTAATCCATTAAGTTGGCTTGCCGTAACTCTTAATCACTTAACTAGGTTTGTTGTGACTCTTAATCCATTAACGTGGCTTGACGTGACACTTAATCCATTTAATTAACTTCATATGGTCAATTATACACTAAAATGTCTTCATCTAGGTATTTTATCTATTAACTTGACTTGATATCCAGCCTTATCCATGAAAGAGACATCACCTCTAATTTCCATTTTCTTGTCGTCATGCCGGCCATCACCAAATAACTTGACTTCTTCCGGGCATTTTTCTGTTAAAATGATTTAGTCCCGTCTTTAACCAATTAGTTCCGTCTTTAACTATTTAGGAGTCAGCGTGGCCTAGGTGTGAAACTCGATTCGTTTCACAATCTTAACGCACCAGGTTCGAATCACGCAGTGTCCAATTTGGCATACACGGGTATTTTTGTCGGTGACAACACTCCTCCACGTACGGAAAGTAATGCCGTCCTACTGTACCGCACATCTGCCAAGAAACTTGTGCCGGCCAAATAGGTTGGCCGTTGTTAGAAGCGACGTTCTGCACAGGACATGATGTCTGCTTATTCCAGTATCGGCTCACTTTCTACCAGGCTGTAGCCTAGTGTCGGCTCACTTTCTACCGGGTTGTAGCCTAGTGTCGTCTCACTTTCTACCGGGTTGTAGCCCAATGCCGTCTCACTTTCTACCGGGTTGTAGCCCATGGTCGCCTCACTTTTTACCGGGTTGTAGCCCAGTGTCGCCTCACTTTCTACCAGGCTGTAGCCCAGTGTCGTCTCACTTTCTACCGGGTTGTAGCCCAGTGTCGCCTCACTTTCTACCAGGCTGTAGCCCAGTGTCGTCTCACTTTATACCGGGTTGTAGCCATGTGTCGCCTCAATTTCTACCGGGTTGTAGCCCAGTGTCGTCTCACTTTCTACCGGGTTTTAGCCCAGTGTCGCCTTACTTTCTACCAGGTTGTAGTCCAGTGTCGTCTCACTTTCTACCGGGTTGTAGCCTAGTGTCGTCTCACTTTCTACCGGGTTGTAGCCCAGTGTCGTCTCACTTTCTACCGGGTTGTAGCCCAGTGTCGTCTCACTTTCTACCGGGTTGTAGCCCAGTGTCGTCTCACTTTCTACCGGGTTGTAGCCCAGTGTCGCCTCACTTTCTACCAGGTTGTAGCCTAGTGTCGTCTCACTTTCTACCAGGTTGTAGCCCAGTGTCGTCTCCCTTTCTACCGGGTTGTAGCCCAGTGTCGCCTCACCTTCTACCAGGTTGTAGCCTAGTGTCGTCTCACTTTCTACCAGGTTGTAGCCCAGTGTCGTCTCACTTTCTACCGGGTTATAGTCCAGTGTCGTCTAACTTTCTACCAGGTTTTATTCTAGTGTCGTCTCACTTTCTACCGTGTTGCAGCCCAGTGTCGTCTCACTTTCTACCGGGTTGTAGCCTAGTGTCGTATCACTTTCTGCCGGGTTGTAGCCTAGTGTCGTCTCACTTTCTACCAGGCTGTAGCCTAGTGTCGTCTCAGTTTCTACCGGTTGTAGCCCAGTGTCGTGTCACTTTCTACCAGGCTGTAGCCCAGTGTCGTCTAACATCCTACCAGGTTTTAGCCTAGTGTCGTCTCACTTTCTACCGGTTGTAGCCCAGTGTCGTCTCACATTCTACCGGGTTGTAGCCCAGTGTCGTGGTATGTATTTGTCTCTCGCCTCTCTCGTTTCCCGAGTAATATTATTCCCCATCTTACGGCAGATATAGTTTACCCTGTCTATCCACCTTTTTCCCGGTCTACCTCTCGCCCTTCTTCCTGATGTTCTCTTGTAAAAGGTTGCATGAACAATGTGTTCTGGTTGTATTCTCACAATGTGGCCAAACCAATTCATTCTCTGTTGCTCGGTGAACTGTAGGCAGGGAATTGTTCCAACCTTATCCCGAATACTCATATTTCTGATTCTGTTTCTTCTGGTGTTGTTAGTGACCTTTCATAGGCACCACATTTCTCAGGTGGCTAACTTTCGTTCCTGGGCCTCATTCAATGTCCATGTCTGGCACTGGTAGGACAGGACTGGGATGAAGGTATAATTTATCATCTGATTGTTTGCTTGGAGGGTGTCTTAGTAGTGGAGACAGCTGGTAGGTGACAGTGTTTGCCCTCTGCACTCTCATCTATCTCTCTATCAAGTCTGCTATCCTCAGTAAAAACAGTTCCCAAATACCTAAATTCTTGTACCTGCTTTATTTTTGTTCATTCATTTACTTATTGTATCCTTTACGTTGACTCAATCCTGCCCAGTATCAATTATCTTGATTTGATACAGCCCATTCTCCAATAACTTGGCGTGGTTTGGCTTAGGTTCCTTCGTTCTCAATTACCCGCTACCAAGTCAAGAAAAGGGCTTTGCAAGTAACATAATGTAGTCCAGAGAGTGGAATAAGTTATGTCGTAGTTTACAGCTTAACTGCGATATTTGCAACTTTCGGTCCATCTTTAGTAAGCATTTTTGTGAGTACCGGGTAAGGCTTCCCTCTTCGATCCCTTCTTTTTAGACAGTCTGCTCTGTTGTAGCCTGTTATCCAGGATCACCACGTGGGGGTTTAGAAAGGTCTTGGCAGCTCTGGTTCGCTGGCCCTGATGCAAGCCGTCTGTAATGGGTCGCTAACCGCTACAGCTCATGCGATGCTCAGCATCTTGATTCCATCCATTTTGACTTCTTCCTACAATTTCTTCATTAACTTGACTTCATCCTACCACTTCTTCATTAACTTGACTTCTTCCTACAATTTCTTCATTAACTTGACTTCATTCTACCCCTTCTTCATTAACTTGACTTCATCCTACAATTTCTTCATTAACTTGACTTCATTCTACCCCTTCTTCATTAACTTGACTTCATCCTACAATTTCTTCATTAACTTGACTTCATCCTACCACTTCTTCATTAACTTGACTTCATCCTACCACTTCTTCATTAACTTGACTTCATCCTACCACTTCTTCGTTAACTTGACTTCATCCTATCACTTCTTCATTAACTTAATCCTACCACTTCTTCATTAACTTGCTTCTTCCTACCACTTCTTCATTAACTTGACTTCATCCTACCACTTCTTCATTAACTTGACTTCATCCTACCACTTCTTCATTAACTTGACTTCATCCTACCACTTCTTCATTAACTTGACTTCATCCTACCACTTCTTCATTAACTTGACTTCATCCTATCACTTCTTCATTAACTTAATCCTACCACTTCTTCATTAACTTGCTTCTTCCTACCACTTCTTCATTAACTTGACTTCATCCTACCACTTCTTCATTAACTTGACTTCATCCTACCACTTCTTCATTAACTTGACTTCATCCTACCACTTCTTCATTAACTTGACTTCATCCTACCACTTCTTCATTAACTTGACTTCATCCTACCACTTCTTCATTAACTTGACTTCATCCTACCACTTCTTCATTAACTTGACTTCATCCTACCACTTCTTCATTAACTTGACTTCATCCTATCACTTCTTCATTAACTTAATCCTACCACTTATTTATTAACTTGCTTCTTCCTACCACTTCTTCATTAACTTGCTTCTTCCTACTTTTTCTTCATTAACTTGACTTCATCCTACCACTTCTTCATTAACTTGACTTTATCCTAGCATTTCTTCATTAACTTGACTTTATCCTACCACTTCTTCATTAACTTGACTTCATCCTACCACTTCTTCATTAACTTGACTTAATCCTAGCATTTCTTCATTAACTTGACTTCATCCTACCACTTCTTCATTAACTTGACTTCATCCTACCACTTCTTCATTAACTTGACTTAATCCTACCACTTCTTCATTAACTTGACTTCATCCTACCACTTCTTCATTAACTTGACTTAATCCTAGCATTTCTTCATTAACTTGCTTCTTCCTACTTTTTCTTCATTAACTTCACTTCTTCCCACCTTTTCTTCATTAACTTGTCTACATCCGAACTTTTCTTCATTAACTTGACCTCGCGCAATCTGTAATCCATTACTTCTATCCATCCAGCCCTCGTCAGAGTATCAGTTTGAGACCTCTTCTTGAAGTGCACGAACAGCACCTGGGTAATGACTCCGAAGTGTTATTCCCATATTGCTACTTCTTCTTGAATTGGTATTTGAACCCTCACCACTTTGGCGGCCAGATTGTGGCCTTGTAAATGGTGTCAACTTCATGCGCTAATGAAACCAGCAATTCGGTTGGGTGTTTTTTAAAGAAAAGAACTAAAAAGTTATTATCACGTCAAGTTGACAGCTTTGACACGAACACGATCTGGCAAGCAATATGTTTTAGGTGTCAATCTCTCTCTTCTTCTTCTTCTTCTTCTTCTGCTCTCTTGTTCTTCTCTTTCTTGTTTTCTTTGTTCTTCTTCATCATCTTCTTTCCCTTCTTCTTCTTTCGCTTCTTCTTATTTCACTTCTTCTTCTTTCCCTCCTTCTTCCTCTTTCCTTGTTTCCAATTTTCTTCTTTTTTCCCTTCTTCTTCTTTGCCTTTTTCTTTCTTTTCTTCTTTTTCTTCTTTCCTTTCTTCTTTTTTCCCTTCTTCTTATTTCCGTTCTTCTTCTTTTTTTCCTTCTTCTAATTTCCTTTCTTCTTCTTCTTTCCCTTCTTTTTATTTCCTTTCTTCAAAACGAATACTAATTCCACACCAAGCCGGCTTTAGACAGCACAGATCCACTGAGGACCAGGTCATCCTCATAGCCCAGGAAATAGAAGATGCCTACCAGGCACAGAAACACACAGTAGCTGTTTGGGTGGATCTGGAAAAGGTATTTGACAAAGTCTGGAAAGACGGACTTAGAGTCAAGCTAAGAAGAAGTGATGTCTGTGGGAAAATGTACAAGTGGATCAACCACTACCTCAAACAAAGAACGGCCAGAGTCCAAGTACAAGGGCAGATGAGCAAAAAGGTGACACTCGAGCAGGGAGTACCCCAAGGGGGAGTACTGTCACCCACACTCTTCCTGGTGTATATAAACGATATTACAGAGAATATACCAAGAAGAGTCCATAGCTCAATGTTTGCAGACGATCTGGCTATGTGGACCTCTGAAAAGAATCTCACCATAGCAAGAAATCGGATGCAGCAGGCCCTAACATCGATGGAGGAGTGAGCGAACTCATGGCTGGTCAAAATAAACGAGGAGAAAACCACATGCACAATATTCTCGCTTTCAATAAAACCCCAAAATACCAAATTAAGTTTAAATGGCAAATTCCTGCAGCCAAACGACAACCCAAACTATCTGGGAGTCACATTTGATCGGCGCATGACATGGAAAAGTCAGATCGAGAGAAACCGAATGAGAGCCAGAGAAAGAATGGCAATCATGAGGAAACTTGCTGGCACAAGCTGGGGAGCAGACGAAGGCATACTAAAGAAACTGTACACTGGAAGAGTGAGACCAGTTCTCGAGTATGGCATTGCGGCATGGACAACAGCAGCAAAGGCGAACTTCGATAAAGTTAGCAAACTTCAAAACCAAGCCATGAGAGTTATAACAGGAGGCATGAAGTCAACGCAAATTGTAGAACTTGAAAAGATTACAAAACTGCAATCCATGACCGATAGAAGAGACTGCAGAGCCCAGCTGCAGTCAGAGAAACTCCGAAGACTGACTGACCATCCAATGCACCAGAGACTAAACAATTTGGGAAATAGGAAACTAAATCGGAGAAACTTTGCAGAAATAGCCAAAGCAAAGATGCACGAAGATCCCATAAACGCACTAACAACACCAAAACCCATCACTACTGTACGAAAACCTACCTGGAGGCAGGAAATATTTCCAGAGGTGGTAGAAAATATACCAGGTATTGGAAACAAAAACTGCCAGACTGAAAAAGAAAGGAGAGATACTACCCTAAGCTTTATATCGAAAAGCTACCCAAGCATGGTCTTGACCCATGCATACACCGACGGTTCTGTAACAAACACTACACAGAACGGAGGGGCAGGAGCATTCCTGAACCTACCAAATGGCAGACAAATAACACTGTCATTCGCTACTGGTAAGTACACAAGCAATTTCAGAGCAGAGGCAGAGGCACTGAGGGCGGCAGTGGAAGAAATGGTGACACACAAAGAAAATGAAAGCCATATAGTCCTGCTTACAGATGCTCTCGCCGTAGTCACAGCGCTAAAAAGCCAGAAAAACACTGAGCTTAAGGAATTAAGAGCAGCACTCTGCAAACTGTGCCAGCAGTCCGCACCAAAAAGGGTAGTGGTACAGTGGGTCCCACCACACTGCAACATCCAAGGCAACGAGGAGGCAGACAGACTGGCAAAAGAAGGTGCAAGACTACCACAAACAGATACTAGTATGAAGTACGAAGAGTCAAAACGGCTTATCAAAGCCAGATACATGACCAAATGGGAAACCGAACATACTGGTTACACCAAAAACGATGCCTATTACCAGTTGAACCGAAGAGAGCAGGTCGTTGTCTTCAGACTTCGCACTGGCCACAATAGACTGAGGTACCACCTATTCAACAAATAGAAGATAGGTGGTACCGACGAATGCCCGTGCGGTACCGGTAAAATGACCGCTGAACATCTGCTGCAGAACTGCCCGACATACGAGGATCAGAGAGAGCAGATGTGGCCATCACCAGTGGAACTGCAAGACAAGCTCTATGGCAGTGGCGACAGCCTCAGGATGACCGCCGCTTTTTTCGAAAAAATAATGGTTACTGTCTGACTGCGTACGAAGGAGAAGAAGATTTCCTTTCTTCGTCTTCATTCCTTTCTTCGTCTTTACCTTCTTTTTTTTCTTTCTCGTCTTCTTATTTCCTTTCTTGTTCTTCTTTGCCTTTTTGCGTTATTCATCTTTTTTGCCGTCTTCTTCTCCTTCTTTTTAATTTTTTATTTAGATTTCACCTTCTTTTTCGCCATGTCCACTTTCTTTTTTGCCTTCTTCTTCTTCTTTGCCTTCTTCTTCTTCTTTGCATCATCTTCCTCTTCCTCCTCCGCCAGCTGCTTGAGCTTATTCTATTTCTTTCTCATTCTCTTCTTCTCCACTTCTATCGCCTCGTTCTTTTTGTTCTAATTCTTCTTATTATTATTTTTAAACTCCCTCTTCTTCAACTCCGTCGTATCTTTTTTCCTTTTTTTCAGCACTTCCTATTCCATCACTATATGTTTTCTACTTTTTTTTCCTCTTCTTCTTTTTCATTGTTGTGGTCTTTATTTCTTAATTTTCTTCTTCAACATTCACTTTTTTCACTCTCCCTCCTTCCCAACCCTTCTCCCGCTCCTTTTTCTTTAATTTACATCTTCTATTTCATCGTTTTCGTCGACTTCTTTATTCGCCTATCTTTTCAAACACCAAAAGGAATATACTTGTATGAAGAAAGCGATATTCTGTCTGGTGGCAGCAACACCTCCATAGAACTTGTTCAGAAATGGTGCAGCCAAGGATTTATGCCCAGCTCTCTCAGTTTCTCACAATATTCTGTATATGTCTGCGGAGGGTGTACAAAACAAATTGGAACAAGTAAAACACACATTTAACTACGTTTTTCGGGGTATTTTAAAAAAAATATATAATCTGCCCTGATTCTGTACAAATGTTATAGATTAACAGGTCGTACTTGTGGAGGCTGTATACACAATTTCAGCTCTCTGGGTTATGGGGAAGTTGGTTAAAATAGGAGAAATAGAAGTCCACGAAAACGGAGAACGGTCGTGAAGAGTTAAAATAAAAGCTTGTACAAACAGAGATCTACGACTTTCTCTCTCTTCTTACCTCACTCTGTTTCATTTGATTCTCCTACAGTCACACTCTTGCGCAACTTTAACACGCGCCCTCAGGATGAGACCCTTCCATTGCACTTTGGTTGGGCTGGCTTCTGAGAGCGCACAAACCTAGCATAGGTACATTCAGACCCACACATACATCCAAGCACTGGTTTATGCGTCTTAATATCGTCCAATTGACTACGGTCTCGGGTGGAATAGGCACGCCTCCACCAGTAGAAACTAGTGAGACAAACACGTAAAATTTTTACAGAAAATTTTAATCTACGTTAAAGTAATATAAATATAAAATATTGTACAAATAATCCAATGATAACAACAAAAAGAACAACTAATAAGGAATGTGTGTTATTGTAATTACGAAAATATTCGATTTTTTAGCAAGAGAACAATGCAAAGGGAAAGCAGGCTTCGAGATCAAACAACTATTACGTAATGGAGTCTAAGATGTTGATCATGTATGTATACCAATGAATCTACTCCTTGCGGTAAGAAACCAATTTCATCTTCTCTTCTATAGTTAAAGTCTGAGTCGTTGCTGAGATATGAGATGGAGGAAAATGAAATATTCAAACTTGACGGTTGGTATATGCTGTTTACGCCAGAAGTGACGTCATCGTGTGCATCGTACGTATGTGCACTTAGGTCCTGTTTCATTTGAACACGGCTTGTATAATGAGGCCTGGTGTTATATTGCCTCCCGCCAAGGCCAAGTTTAATCTATCCATTCTTGTTACTCCAAGTATTCTGCACAGGTTTTTCATTTCTGTTGGGTAAATTAGACTATTAACAAGTTTTTAAAAATATAATCACCTACAAGAACAATAGGGCATAGCTACAAATAACTAACGAAAGGTCCACATTATATTTTAGGAAATAATAATTTAGTCAAAGAGTGGTGAATTATTCATGAACATTTGCATTTTCGGAAGGCTAGTGCACGTTGGGTTTGATCACAAAGGGTGCCCTGCTCCCTGCAAGATAACGCTCGATCTCATATAGATCACCACAATATGTGTCATTTGCAGCAACTCGGTTGGGAGGTATTGCCACATCCATCTTATAACCCGGACCTTGCTAAAGCAATTTCAACAAGCGATTTCCACTTGTTTGGACCCCTAAAGGAATTCATAGGAGGTCAGGATCTCAGAACTGATGACGAAGTGAAACAGGCTGTCCTGGATTGATTCAGACATACTGACAAATCTGTCTACACTAAGGCTTTCAAGCATTACTTAAACGCTGGGATAAGTGTATAAATGTTGCAGTAGATTATATCGAAAAATAAATGGTATTTTGACTACATAAACAAAATTGTTTTCCTTTACAAAAAAGTCCCGGTTTGACGTGAACAACCCTAGTATATGTGTTACATAAATCTATCCTATATATGTTACTTTAATCTATCGTATAATTGTTACTTAATGTGTTATGTATTTGTTACTTCAATCTATCTATCGTATAGTTGTTACTTAATCTGTTATATATTTGTTACTTCAATCTATTAAATAGTTGTTACTTAATCTATTTCGTGTTTTTTTTAATCGTATATCTGCTCATGTATTATTTCATCTACTTATTCTGTCGTATTTTTTCGTGTTTTTTCGTCTCCCTCTCTCTCTCTCTCTCTCTCTCTCTCTCTCTCTCTCTCTCTCTCTTTCTCTCTTTTTTTTAATTCTGCCTTTCATTTTTTTTTTAAAGGTATACGAATGTATTTCTCCATCATCATGTATCACTTCTCTCTCTCTCTCTCTTTATTTTTACTCTTTTCACTCCATTTATTCACTTTCACTGTTACTCTTTGAATCCCTCCCCCTCTTGTTTTATTAATTAAATATTGCACGAATCTCCTTCTCAGTCGTCATGTTTGGACCTTACTCTTTCTCTGTCACTTCTTCTAACTTTTTCTCTCTATCACTCACTTTTTAATCTGAGTATTACTGTACCTTTCCTCTTTACATCCTCACACCTTCACAACTCTTCCCATCACACTTCTCTCTCCATCTCGTCATTAGTCTCCCTCTTCATCCGATCCTCTTCACTCTTCAAAAATCCTCAAATATTTTCCCAAGATTTCCCGACCTCCCGTTCAACCACACGTCCAATATTATCTCAACAAATATGCAAATTTGACACCGCCTCTTTGCGCGAGTCAGAGTCACGTGGTATTTAATTAGTTACCAAATTATAAAACACCACGCCAATTTGGCTCCTCCAATTGTCCAAATATTTACACAATATTGTTCCGTTATCTTATCATTGATCTGTTAGTTAAAACCGTCTTGTTTTTAAATTAAGGCCAGAATTAGAAGCTGTGGTAAAACTGCATGCCAACTGTAATTATTTATGCAGCCAGTTACGCGCCAGATTTGGCTTTCGTCTGTGCTTACAAGGGTAATTTTAGTATATGGTGATTACATTGGCAAAGGTAGCATTGGCGGAGCAGTCGATTACATGGCAAAAGGTACGGGGTCCAACTCCCACTAAAGGTAGCTCAAGTCAACCCAGCTGTAAATAAGTTAGGGGAGAAAAAGGCAGCAAGGAAGGGAACTGGCCACCGCACCTCACCCAACTGAGGCTCAGTATACTGAATTCTCTAATACTTCATTCCTAACCAGTGGTTCAGTTTGCTAACAGACTTCCTTTACCATTTTGGCCTTGACACAAGTAAAGAGTCTTGTGTGGTCACAATTGTAAAGATAGGATTGTGTTGTTACAATTCTACATATAGTCGTGTGTTGTTACAGTTGTAAAGATAGGATTGTGTTGTTACAATTGTACAGATAAGCTTGTGTTGCTACAATTGTAAAGATAGTCGCGTGTTGTCACAATTGTAAAGATAAGCTTGTGTTGGTAGAATTGTAAAATATTTCCAGAGGTGGTAGAAAATATACCAGGTATTGCAAACAAAAACTGCCAGACTGAAAAAGAAAGGAGAGACACTACCCTAAGCTTCATAACGAAAAGCTACCCAAGCATGGACTGGACCCATGCATACACCGACGGTTCTGTAACAAACACTACACAGAACGGAGGGGCAGGAGCATTCCTGAACCTACCAAATGGCAGAAAAATAACACTGTCATTCGCTACTGGTAAGTACACAAGCAATTTCAGAGCGGAGGCAGAGGCACTGAGGGCGGCAGTGGAAGAAATGGTAACACACAGTGAAAATGAGAGCCATATAGTCCTGCTGACAGATGCTCTCGCCGTAGTCACAGCGCTAAAAAGCCAGAAAAACACTGAGCTTAATGACTTAAGAGCAGCACTCTGCAAACTGTGCCAGCAGTCCGCACCAAAAAGGGTAGTGGTACAGTGGGTTCCGTCACACTGCAACATCCAAGGCAACGAGGAGGCAGACAGACTGGCAAAAGAAGGTGCAAGACTACCACAAACAGATACCAGTATGACGTACGAAGAGTCAAAACGGCTTATCAAAGCCAGGTACATGACCAAATGGGAAACCGAACATACTGGTTACACCAAAAACGATGCCTATTACCAGTTGAACCGAAGAGAGCAGGTCGTTGTCTTCACACTTCGCACTGGCCACAACAGACTGAGGTACCACCTATTCAACAAATTGAAGATAGGGTGTACCGACGAATGCCCGTGCGGTACTGGTAAAATGACCACTGAACATCTGCTGCAGAACTGCCCGACATAGGAGGATCAGAGAGAGCAGATGTGGCCATTGCCAGTGGAACTGCAAGACAAGCTCTATGGTAGC
Source organism: Ariolimax columbianus (assembly GCA_036924085.1). Classification (NCBI taxonomy): domain Eukaryota; kingdom Metazoa; phylum Mollusca; class Gastropoda; order Stylommatophora; family Arionidae; genus Ariolimax; species Ariolimax columbianus. The sequence continues at coordinate 8,333,373 of JAVGWX010000020.1, read as the reverse complement.
GGCGAGAGTCTCAGGATGACCGCCGCTTTTTTCGAAAAAATAATGGTTACTGTCTGACTGTGTACGCAGAAGAAGAAGAAGAAGAAGAATTGTAAAAGTGGTCTTTTTTGTAACAATTGTAAAGATAGTTTTTTGTTGTCACAATTATAAATAGATTCGTGTGTTGTTACAATTGTAAAGATAGGCTTGTGTTGTTACAATTGTAAAGAAAATCGTGTGTTGTTACAATTGTAAAGATAGTCCTTTGTTGTCACAATTGTAAAGATAGTTTTGTGTTGTTACAATTGTTAAGATAGTTTTGTGTTGTTACAATTGTAAAGATAGTTTTGTGTTGTTACAATTGTTAAGATAGTTTTGTGTTATTGTTACAATTGTTAAGATAGTTTTATGTTATTGTTGCAATTGTAAAGAAAGTATAGTGTTGTTACAATTGTTAAGATGGTTTTGTGTTATTGTTACAATTGTTAAGATAGTCCTGTGTGATTACAATTCTTAAGATAGTTTTGTGTTGATACAATTGAAAAGATAGTTTTGTGTTCTTACAATTGTAAATATAGTCTTGTGTTGGTACAATTGTAAGGGTGGTCTTTTTTGTTACAATTGTAAAGATAGTCTTGTGTTGTGACAATTGTAAAGATAGTTTTATGTTGTAAAGGTGGTCTTGTGTTATTTCAATTGTTAAGATAGTCCTGTGCTATTTATAATTAACTGAGAACTGCACAAAGCAGGAATGCGGTATGGAAGTGAACGGTATATTTTTCTTTCTTAACTTAACGTCTTTATACTGGTTTAGAAGACTCTGCAGAGTTTGTAAACAATCAGTTTCGTTTACATTTCATTGATCTGAAAGGTGTGCGCATCCAATCTATTCTTAAATGCATTAATTGTTCCTGCCTTCACTACTTCCTGTGGCAATGCATTTCAAGCATTCACCACTCTCTGACTTTAAAAAAATTCATAATATCTAATCTTGTAAAGATAGTCTTTTGTTGCTACAATTGCAAAGAAAGTCTTTTGTTGCTACAATTGTAAAGATAGTCTTTTGTTGTTAAAATGGGGGTTACAAAGATTGTATAAGCTAGTATGTACAACACAGAGAAAATGCCAGAAGGTTGGAGAAATGCAATATTTATTCCAATATGGAAAAAGAAGAGCAACAAAACAGCCTGTACAAAATACAGAGGAATATCGCTGTTGAGCCACACTAACAAAATAATTGGTAAAATCCTATAAAAAAAGATAACGCTCAATCATCAAGCTATAACGCAACGGTACACAGATTGGCTTTATAACGAACAAGAAGCTGTACTCATGCAATTCGTACTCTCAGACAATTAGTCAGCATCTACACATTGCGCCATTTGAGAGAGAGACTGAGCACCTATGGGTATGCCTGGCGTTAATGACGTCGATTCTTAGAAACAGAAACAGATCCCCTAATTAACCTATGCAATAGCCTTGACATTGATAGCCAGTGCTCTGTTTGAACAATAACCTGACTATTGAATATCAAATCTGGAGTATGACAAGGATGTGTGTTTTCCCCTTTATTGTTCATTACTTCGCAGGCGATCAAGTAGTCGTAACTACTTCAGAAATACAATTGGAACAACATATTGATCAATTAAATACAACATGTAAAGAATACAGCATGAAAATCAATGTTAGAAAAAACTGAGATCATGAAAATATCTAGAATAACTGGAGACAGCAATATCATCCTTGACAATGAGAAAATCAAAGAGGTGAAAGATTTCATATACTTAGAGAGCACGTTATCAGCTAAGGGAAGAATTAAGGCGGAAATGCAATGAAGATGCAATAAGGCAAATCAGATCATTGGACAAGGGACGGCGTGGCCTAGTGGTTAAGTGACACGGCTCACAACCAAAGGTGCTGGGTTCGATCCCCATCACAGCACCGGCCGTTACCCCGGGGAAGCAAACCCTTATAAAATGCAGGAGGAAGCAGACCCTTACATAAATGCATGCTGAAGTCGGATGCACTGGGCTGACAGGCGCAAAATAAAAACCGCAGCGCAATGCACACCGCCTTGAGGATGATAGAAATAAGGCGAACGCAAAATAATAAACCAAAAAACAATTTTTTTAATGTATAATTGCAAACACGTGACAATACCTACTAAAAGAGCTTTATACAACACGACTTTCATCCCGGCACTATTCTACCTATGTTAAAACTTGACACTAACATCATGCTAGAAAGAATACAAAAAAGAGCGACAAAGATGATAGTGAGATTCCAGAATTACAGTTATGAGGAACGACTCAGAAAAACCGGCCTACAGTGTCTAGAAGAGAGAAGAATTCGTGGTGACTTAATACAGGTTTATAAGATGATCAGAGGAATCGATAAATTAGACTATAACAAGTTGTTTTTTTTTAAATACAGCCACCTACAATAACACGAGGGCATAGCTACAAGCTGACCAAAGAGAGGTCTAGGTTAGATATTAGGAAATATTCTTTTAGTCAGAGAGTGCTGTCTGCTTGGAATGCTTTGCCAGGGGAGGTAGTGGAGGCACGGACAGTTAATGCATTTAAGAATAAACTGGATGCGCATAGCTTTTAGAGCAAGGTGATGTAAATGTAACTGGTTGTATACAGACTCTGCAGGGTCTTCTAAACCAGTATAAAGACGTTAAGTTAATTGGAAAACGACAAATCGTAAAAATGAAATGCCTGCAAAAAATATTCAGCGTAACAAGGAGAGACTAGATCAGAAACGATGACAATAGGAGACTTATGGAAACAACACCAGTTTTAGACCACTTCAGGGGACTGCGCGGCCTAGTGGTTTAGTGACACGGCTCGCAACCCGAAGGTGCTGGGTTCGCTACTAAATCACTGCACCGACCGTTAACTCGGGGAACCAAACCCTTAGGAAATGCAGGAGGAAGCAGACCCTTACATAGTATGCCTGCCAAAGTCGGATGCACTAGGTTGACAGGCGCAAAATAAAACATAGTGCAACACACACCGCCTTGGGGAGTAAATAAAAAAGGCGAACGCAAGAAAGAAAACTAAAACTACATCGAAAGACAGCAACTAAAATGGTTTGGTCCCACAAGTACCCAAGACACATCACCCCCCACCCCTCCAAAAAAAACACAGCACCCCCCCCCCCAACACACATCCCCCCTAAACACCCCCCCCCCAAACACAGCTCGCCTAACACACATCACCCCCCTCCCCAACAAATAGCACCCCCTCCCCCAACACACAGCACCACCTCCTCCTCCCTCTCTCCCCCCAAAACACACAGAACCCCCCCCCCCTCCCAAACAAGCAATGCTAATTAGATAAAACGGATTCAATATGTACGAAAATTGAAAATTGCCAACTTAGCTGCGTGTACATGCGTACAGGTACCCCAGACTGCAGAGCACATACTACAAGACTCTCCCCGAATATGATGCACAAAGAAAACCCACTGGCTCATAGAAACAACGCTGGAAGATACAACTTTATGGACCTAAATGTGAACTACAAAAGACAGTGACGTTTAAAACAGAGACCCTATTGCAGATATAAACATTATACTTTCAAGCGAACTAAAAAATAAGAAAAAGAAGAAGTTTACGGAAAGATCGTTGGCGATGAATGCCACTGTGCATGAGGCACACGGTCGAGCTAGTTGTAGAGGTCTGTTTATAAACTGACGATGAAAGGCAAAGCAGGATAACCCAAAAGAAAAAGAAAAGAAAGGATGAAGGAGAATGGTAGAGGAAGCCTATTGTTGTTACAATTGTAAAGACGGCATGTAGTTGTTATAATGGTAAGGGTGGTCTTTTATTTTTGCAACGATGGCAAAGGTGGTTTTTGTTGTTGTTACAATGGTAAAGGGGGTATTTGTTGTTACAGTCGTACAGGTGCTTTTTATTGCCTTTTATATAAAGGTGGCATATTGTTGGTACAATGGTAAAGGTGGTCTTTTGTTGGTACAATATTAAAGGTGATATTTTGTTGGTACAATTCTAAAGGTGGTCTAGTGTTGTTACACTGGTAAAGGTGGTTTTTCGTTGTTACAATGGTAAGGACGGTCTTTTACTGTTGTTACAATGGTCAGGATGGTCAGTTGTTGTTCTTGCAATGCTAAAGGTGGTCTTTTGTTGTTACAATTGTAAAGGTGGTATGCTGTTGTTGTTACATTGGTAAATGTCGTCTTTTGTTGGTTCAATAATAAATGTGGATTTCTGTTGTTATAAATGTAAAGTTAGTCTTTTGTTGTTGTTACAATGGTAAAGGTAATCTTTTGTTGTTGATAATGGGGTAAAGGTGGTCTGTTGCTGTTGGTACAATGGTCAAAGTGGTCTTTTATAGTTGTTACAATGGTAATGTGGGTCTTTTAGTGTTACAGTGATAAAGGTGGTCTTTTGTTGGTACAGAGGTAAAAGGTGGTCTTTTGTTGTTGTTACAAGTTGTTGTTTAATAGTTCCACAAATGCAACTTTGTCAAAGTTTGAGAATTGTCGCTCTCTAACTAAATTATGATGGAGTCAAGAACTCCACACAACTCAATATGATGGAGTCAAGAACTCCATTCAACTCAATATGATGGAGTCAAGAACTCCACAACTCAATATGATGGAGTCAAGAACTCCATTCAACTCAATATGATGGAGTCAAGAACTCCATTCAACTCAATATGATGGAGTCAAGAACTCCACAACTCAATATGATGGAGTCAAGAACTCCACACAACTCAATATGATGGAGTCAAGAACTCCATTCAACTCAATATGATGGAGTCAAGAACTCCACAACTCAATATGATGGAGTCAAGAACTCCATTCAACTCAATATGATGGAGTCAAGAACTCCATTCAACTCAATATGATGGAGTCCAGAACTCCACACAACTCAATATGATGGAGTCAAGAACTCCACACAACTCAATATAATAATAAAATTTAAATCGTAATCACAAAACTAAACCAAACTGCACTGAAATAATATTTGAAACATAATTTGAGAACTTGGAATTTAACACTCTCAGTCAGATATGGCTGAACCAATTTGTGGCTATTTGACTGTAATGAAAAATAGCGCCATAAACGTCGTCTGCTAGCTACCAATTGACGTGATTCCTACTCTGTGTTGAGCTGCACGCAATCAGCTTACGTTTCCAATAGTACCTGATACATTCTGCTTCGCGCGTTTGCTAACAGGTCACTGCGATTAAACAAAAATTACCATTGCAATTACAATTTCTAATTTATTTCACATCTGCTATATAATAAAATGTTTGCTTAAGCGTCTGAGCCTCGTTGCGTTGGTCAGCCACATCCATGGTGGTTCTAGGCCTCGTCCAGGGCGCAGGAGGAGGTTTCTATTTGCTCTTCTGCGCCTCCAGCCGGTTGGGGTAAGACATTTGGCGCTGAGGAACGACTTGTGCAGTATCTTGTGGGCCGGGGTTTCCTGGTCCAGCAATACATCATGACCGAATAAAGAAACTCGGCGGCGGTCAAGTGTATCTGAGATTGGGTGAAGGCCTGTTTTAGCAGAGACCTCCCTGTTGCGGATGTAGTCATGCCAACGGATGCTCAGGATACGGTGAATGGCTTCCGGTCTCGACATATCATGTTTCAGAAATGTCCAGGTTTCGGAGCTGTACAGCAGGATTGGGACCACGCAGGATTGGTAGATGCGGATTTTTGTCCCAAGGGAGATCTTGTCATTACTTCACACACGTCGGTGGTTGTGCATGGCAGACCCAGCTAGTTCGATCCGCCTTGACATTTCGGGACCCATTCTGCGCCCATCTGATGATACCATGCTACCGAGATAGATGAATTCTTTGGTTTCCTCCGCAATGTGACCTTGAGTTTCAATATCATGGAGTGCTGTGACTGAAATGAAGTGCTGAACTTCGACCTTTGCTCAAAATATAGACAGGCTTAGGGAGGGCTTGTCACTGTCTAACATTTCCAGAGAGCGCTGCAGCACAGATCTGTCCATGCCGAACAGGACAATGTCGTCCGCGTAAACGACATCAGTAAAGATTGACCGATTAATAGCTATACCCTCCTGGTGCGCGCTCATGTGGTCAAGAATTCAGTCGACTATTTTATAAAAAGCGATATCTTCTCTAATTCTTGAAAACTATTTGGGATACCTTATCTTATCCTATTTTAAAGCGTCGCTACTGTACGAGAGTTGCTCAGAAGGTAATGTCCCTTAACTAATTTTGGTTCTCAGACCACGTATTCACAATTTAATCAAATTCACGTACTTTATAATTGAATGCTTTAGTTTAAGAATCAACGTTATTGCACACAGTTAACTCAAATTTGCTCTGTTTTTCTCCGTATTTTTGGAAAATCTCAGCACAATGCACGACGTCCGTAGCACTGGCAAGGATCCCGTAATAGATTGGGTAGATTTTTTTTAAATTTTGAATTTTGCTCGGGCAGCAGTCGTTAAACCTACTCTTTTACATTTCCAAACTGTCAAAGGATTGTTAACGTTCGCAGCACTGCACACGGGAGTCCGATCTCTACTATCCAGAGATCTGGGAAAATTCCAGTAGCACCATGATTTTTTTTTTTTTTGCGTTCGCCTTATTTCTCTAATCCCCAAAGCGGTGTGCGTTGCACTGTGTTTTTATTTTGCGCCTGTCGGCCCAGTGCATCCGACTTCAGCATGCATTTTATGTAAGGGTCTGCTTCCTCCCGCATTTTCTAAGGGTTTGCTTCCCCGGGTAACGGCCGGTGCTGTGATGGGGATCGAACCCAGCACCTTCTGGTTGTGAGCCGTGTCACTTAACCACTACGCCACGCCGTCCCCTGCACCATGGTTTGAACCCGCAACCTCTAGCACCCGAGGCCGACTTATTACCTCGAGGCTACGCAGTCCCTGCTGAATGTTTTCATCCCACATGTTATTCTTTCTACATTATCTCAGTCAGATTTCTAAGATCTTACACCAATGAGGGAGAATGTTTTGTGCATGTCTTTCCTGCATCTGCCCATTTCCTGTTCACGTCGCAATGTACCTGCGCAGGCTGTGTTTGGTTCTCAGACTCTGAGGAATCCATCTTGCGCATATCTTCAAATATCCAAGTCGTTGTAAATTTTGATCACTTATTCATCACTGAGTGAAAGCTGTATGGCCAATTGTCGACATGTGACTCGATGATCCACACGAATAATGACATCGGCATGCTACAAGATGCCTGGGCTAGTGCCTGTGGAAGGACACCCAGACTGCGGCCGTCATGCAGCTCCGTCACTCCATTTCTTCAGCTTTCGCTTTTTGAATGTAACTTTCAACGGTGCTCATATCGGCTGCACAACTTCGGTAGTCTTCACACAACCATTTGTGAACGTTCCTCACATTTTCTGTCTCTGCTAATAAGAATGTAATTTCTGCTCGATGTTTGTAACGAGCGTCGGACGCAGAAGCCGTTTTAACGCAGCAGCTCTTTCTGTCGGAAGCCCGTTCAATTGCGCATTCGTTCGCGCAAACATCAATGTTGCAACCTTTAAATGTTACTATGCTGTCTATGCTGTTGAAAGGAAATAATTTATAGACACGCAGGCAGGCACGCAGGCAGGCAGGCAGGCAGGCAGGCAGGCAGGCAGGCAGGCAGGCAGGCAGGCAGGCAGACAGACAGACAGACAGACAGACAGACAGACAGACAGACAGACAGACAGACAGACAGACAGACAGACAGACAGACAGACAGACAGACAGACAGACAGACAGACAGACAGACAGACAGACGGACGGACAGACAGACAGACGGACGGACGGACGGACAGACAGTCAGACAGACAGACAGACAGACAGACAGACGGACAGACGGACGGACAGACAGACAGACAGACAGGAAAAAAAATCGCTCCCGCGTTGTAACTATAAACGAGCCGACTGGAACAGATTTGCAATGCTGACAGATGGACTGTGTGAAACCATCAACACACGAAATAACAATATGAAACCTATGGTGGAAAGCCTAAACAGAACAATAATGCAAGCAGCCACCGAAACCATCCCAAGAGAAGCAAGGAAAAACTACAAGCCATATTGGAATGATGAACTGCAGAAAGCTGAGGATGAAGTCTCAAATGCTAGGAACATGGCAGAGAGAGAGCAATCTAAGGAGGCAAATATCGCCTTCAAGGCCTTCATGGCGAAATACAAAAGAACACTAAACCAAATAACAAGAGACAGCTGGAAAAACAAAACAGAAAGCCTCAATTTAGATATAAGAAGGGAATAAACTATGGCATTTAGTCAGAGCCATGAATGACAAAACACCATCAAATAAACATATTACCATTAAGCAGGGCGACAACATGCTTACTGAAAAAAAAAAGCAACAAACGCCTTTATAGAACATTATGCCAGAGCAAACCCCATTGATGTCCCTACAGACAGGCATACAGACATTAGTGAAAAACAAAAGAGCCACGACAACATCAAGATGGCACCAGAGGAGCACATGATGGCAAAACTAACAATGAATGAAATGGATGAGGCCATGAGAACTTTAAAAAAAAAGAAATCGCCCGGAAAAGATGGGGTAACAAACGAAATGCTGATGGAGTTGGGCCAAACAGCAAAGAGGAAGTTATTATCAGTCCTTAACCAAAGCTGGAAAAGGGGAATTGTACCGCAGGCATGGAAAGACGCTGTACTTATACCAGTACCAAAGAAAGAAAAAGATAGAACAGATCCAAATGGATACAGGCCCATCAGTCTACTGAGCTGTTTAGGCAAACTGATGGAGCGTATGATAAACAACAAACTGATGTGGCACCTGGAAAAAAAACACATACTAATTCCACAGCAAGCAGGCTTTAGACAGCACAGATACACTGAGGACCAGATCACTCTCATAGCACAGGAAATATAGGATGCTTACCAAGAGAAAAAAGCATACAGTAGCGTTTTGTGTGGATCTAGAGAAGGCATTTGACAAGGTGTGGAAAGAGGCATTTAAAGTCAAGCTACGAAGAAGTGAAGTATGTGGGAAAATGTACAGATGGAACAGCCACTACCTCGAAAACAGAACGGCCAGAGTTCAAGTACAAGGGCAGTTGAGCAAAAAGGTGACACTGGAGCAAGGAGTACCCCAAGGGGGGGTACTGTCGCCCACACTTTTGCTGATGTATATAAACAACATCACAGAGAATATACCAAGAAGAGTCCACAGCTCCATGTTTATAGACGATCTGGCTATGTGGACCTCTGAAAAAAAATCTCACCGTAGCAAGCAATCGGATGCAGCAGGCCCTAACATCGTTGGAGGAGTGGGCGAACTCATGGCTGGTCAAAATAAACGAGGAAAACACAATATATACGATATTCTCGCTTTCAAATAAACCCCAGAACACAAAAATAAATCTTAACGGCAAATACCTGCAGCCAAACGACAACCCAAACTACCTGGGAGTCACATTTGATCGGCGCATGACATGGAAAAGTCAGATCGAGAGAAACCGAATGAGAGCCAGACAAAGAATGGCAATCATGAGAAAACTTGCTGGCACAAGCTGGGGAGCAGAAGAAAGTATACTAAAGAAACTGTACACTGGAAGAGTGAAACCAGTTCTCGAGTATGGCATTGCGGCATGGACAACAGTAACAAAAGGAAACTTTGATAAAATTAGCAAAATTCAAAACCAAGCCATGAGAGTTATAACAGGAGGCATAAAGTCAACGCCAATTGTAGAACTTGAAAAGATTACAAATCTGCAATCCATGACCGACAGAAGAGACTGCAGAGCCCAGCAGCAAGCAGAGAAACCCAGAAGACTGTCAGACCATCCAATGCATCAGAGACTAAATATATTTGCAAATGGGAAACTAAAGCGGAGAAACTTTGCAGAAATAGCCAAAGCAAAGATGAGCGAAGACTCTATGAACACCGTAACAATACCAAAACCCATTCCTACTGTACGCAAACCTACCTGGAAGCAGCAAATCATTCCGGAGGTGGTAGGAAATATACCAGGTATTGGAAACAAGAACAGCCAGACTGAAAAGAAAGAAGAGACATAACCCTGAGGTACACAACGGAAAACTACCCAAGCATGAAATGGACCCATGCATATACCGACGGTTCTGTACCAAACACAACACAGAACGGAGGAGCAGGGGTATTCCTGAGCCTACCAAATGGTAGAAAAATAACACTGTCAGTGGCATTTGGAAAATTCTCAAGCAATTTCAGAGCGGAGGCAGAGGCACTGAGGGCTGCGGTAGAAGCGATGCTGACAGGCGAAAGCAATGAAACCCAGATAGTCCTGTTTACAGATGCCCTGGCCGTAGTCACAGCTCTAAAAAGCCAGAAAAATACTGAACAATGATTTAAGAGCAGTACTCTGTCAACTATGCCAGCAGTCCGCACCAAAAAGAGTAGTGGTATGGTGGGTTCCATCCCACTGTAACATCCAAGTCAACGAGGAGGTACACCGACTGGCAAAAAAAGGTGCAAGACTACCACAACCAGATTCTAGTGTGACCTTCGAAGAGTCCAAAAGGCTTATTAGGGCCAGATACATGGCAAAATGGGAAACAGAACATATTGGCTACATAAAAAACGATGCCTATTACCAGTTGAACAGAAGAGAGCAGGTCGTGGTCTTCAGACTCCGCACAGGCCCCAACCGACTGAAGATAGGTGGTACTGACGAATGCACTTGTGGTACTGGGAAAATGACCGCTGAACATCTGCTGCAAAACTGCCCGACATACGAGGATCAGATAGAGCATATGTGGCCATCACCAGTGGCAACAGTAGACAAGCTCTATGGCAGTGTCGACAGCCTCAGGATGACCACTGCTTTCTTCGAAAAAATACAGGTTGACGTTTGACAGCGAACAAAGAAGAAGCAGAAGAAGAAGAACAAGAAGAAGAAGAAGAAGAAGAAGAAGAAGAAGAAGAAGAAGAAGAAGAAGAAGAAGAAGAAGAAGACGAAGAAGAAGAACAAGAAGAAGAACAAGAAGAAGAAGAAGAAGAAGACAGACAGACAGACAGACGGACGGACGGGCGGACGGACGGACAGACAGACAGACAGACAGACAGACGGGCGGGCAGGCAGGCAGACAGACATACAGACAGGCAGGCAGGCAGACAGACAGACAGAGTTAAATAGATAGACAGACAGTTAGATAGATAGATAGATAGATAGATAGATGGATAGATGGATAGATGGATAGATGGATGGATAGATAGATAGATAGATAGATAGATTCATTTATTCATTTATTCATTTATTTATTGATTGATTTCTGATATGTTGGGAAGCTTGTAGTGGTCCCGTGGACTTTTCTTTTCTCTAACTCGTAAACTGCAGTGTATATATACATGTTGGGGTTTTATTGCATAGCAACAATTTATTGAATGCCAGTTCACACCTCCTCTTGTCCCTTCCACACCCCCCCCCCCCCCCCACACCACCGACCCCCTCCCGGACCTGCCAAAATTGAGAATGTGGCGAACAACCTTAAAAGGTTGGACAGTACGACTCTACGATCGCAGAACGGCAAAGAATTCAAGAATTTCAATAATTCCTGTTCGTTCCGAACATGATCGTCTTCTGGAATTGTCTACCGCCCTAACCACTTGAGACGTCCGCAGCTTTGTGTTCAGAAGAGGACCGACTCAACGCTCCTCCGCGTGTTTTTGCTGCGGGCTATTGACAAGGCACGCGTACGACGCGTGAGCACAAACATTCTGGAAACATTGACACTGGGCCAGGGATTAAACTTCGGCTGCCTGTTTCAGGGTGTCCCTGAGGTGGTGTCACTTCACACAACGGATATTGCTTGCGACTCTAGTACTCCTCGCCAGTTTCCGCCAGAGTCTGAGGAATTGTTTGATTGCTTGAGATGCTTGGTGACCCTTCATGGAGAAGCAGTTAGGGTGAAATGTTAGATGCCCAAAGGTCACAATTATCTCCTCTTGGTTGTGTTTGGGAACCAGAAAGTCGAAGAGGCAGACTATGCGGAAGATTTAACAAACTGGTGATTGGTAACTGAATGAATGGGGCAAATTACAGAGATAGATACTGAATGTTTCCGATAAAACAAATGTGATTCCCCTGTGTCCTTTACTGGGAGGAAAGAATAGCACCACTATACCTCTATGGTAAAGGTTAAGGTCAGTCGTATAGCAACAATTTTCGCCGGGGATGAAGATAACTCTCTATGTACTAAGCCACAGCCACAGTCAGTTCCCTTCCTTGCTGTCTTTACTTTTCTCAATGCATATGTCAGGTACCCATTTATAGCTTGGTAAATTGAAGAAGCGGTCATACTAGTCGCGAATTAGGACAATGATCTCTTTTCTGTCATTACGTGAATTCAAACCCTGGCGCGCTGTAATCCATTCTAGCTCACTGTCGACTAGGCTACATACTCCACGGATATAACGTTAAAGGCGACTAAAGAGAGGTGTGCGTGGCATTAATGGCATCATAGTATAAAAGAAATTACTACAGAAACCACCACTGCACAATCATGCAAATTTCCTTGGGAATACTTAACTAGCGAAGATCGTGTAAATCTAATCGGCAGAGAGGAACCTCATTAGATTGGGATAACAGCGTGGCAGGGTTCGAATTCATGTACGGGCAGAACATAATCAGGGCCGTGGGTCGTGCCTGGTACGACGATCGCTCCTCCAGTCTATCAATCTGGATAATGGTACCTGACGGATGGGATGAGCAAGATTAAAGATATCAAGGAAGGGAACTGGGCACCAGACAGGACATAGGCTGCGGTTTAGTACATGAAAAGTTTATTTCACACCCTTCATTTCTCAAACTATGATTTTTCTTTCTTGTGTTTTAACTGTATGTCTTTATACTAGTTTAGAAGACTGTGTAGAGTTGATAGATTTAGCCAGTTCTATTGACGGGGTTAACCGATGCGAGTGCATCTTAATAGACTCAAACACTAGAGAAAAGTAAATCCGCAAACTGCTAAGCTCCATCTATGCTGCTCTTGCGTGGACTGTGTACAGCAGGCATGATAGGAACATACACCCCTTCCATAGAAGATTGTTCAAAATAAAGTGCTAGAATAGGGTACCAGACACCGAGATACTCGTGGAGGAAAAATAAAGGCCGAGCATCCACACACTGTTGTAGAAGACCCAGATCAGACGGGCCGGCCACGTCGTGCGCATGCCAGACAACCGCATCCACAAAGAACGAATCTATTGGTAGCTGAAAGACGGCCTGCGTGAAGCCGGTGGCCAAAATAAGCATTTCAAAAATTCCCTCAACGTATCTCAGACACGTTTCAGCATCGATGCAAACGCATGGGAATGTCTCACACAGGCCAGCAAGGTATGGCGTAGAATCACCATCAGAGACACCTCCATTGCTGAGGAGCGCCGGACCTCCGAAGCAAAGAAAAAAAGCACTTTGCGTAAGGACAAAACAACTAACACTGTCCTTCTTCTTCTTCTTCGTACGCTGTCAGATGTCAACTTTAATTTTTTCGAAAAAAGCGGTCATCCTGAGGCTGTCGACACTGCCATAGAGCTTGTCTAGTGTTGCCACTGGTGATGGCCACGTCTGCTTTCTCTGATCCTCGTATGTCGGGCAGTTTTGCAGCATATGTTCGGCGGTCATTTTACAAGTACCGCACGAGCATTCGTCAGTGCCACCTATCTTCAATTTATTGATTAGGTGGTACCTCAGTCTATTGTGGCCAATGCGAAGTATGAAGACCACGACCTGCTCTCTTCTGTTCAACTGGTAATAGGCATCGGTTTGTGTGTAGCCAGTATGTTCGGTTTCCTATTTGGTCATGTATCTAGCTCTAATAAGCCGTTTTGACTCTTCGTATGTCACACTAGTATCTGGTTATGGTAGTCTTGCACCTTCTTTTGCCAGTATGTCTGCCTCCTCGTTGTCTTGAATGTTACAGTGGGATGGAACCCACTGTACCACTACTCTTTTTGGTGCGGACTGCTGGTATAGTTGACAGAGTACTGCTCTTAAATCATTAAGTTCAGTATTTTTCTGGCTTTTTAGTGCTGTGACTACGGCCAGGGCATCTGTAAGCAGGGCTATATGGCTTTCATTTCTTTTGCATGTCACCATTTCTTATACTGCAGCCCTCGGTGCCTCTGCCTCCGCTTTGAAATTGCTTTAGTATTTTCCAGTAGCGAATAATAGTGTTGTTTTTCTACCATTTGGTAGGCTCAGGAATACCCCTCCCCCTCCATTCTGTGTTGTGTTTGTTACAGAACCGTCGGTGTATGCATGGGTCCAGTCCATGCTTGGGTAGTTTTTCGTTATACTCACATGTCCAATTCTGACATTAAATGCTACGTATGTGGAAGGATTTTCCGTGCCAGAATTGAACTATGCATCCACCTCCAAACTGACCGGTGAGGTGCAGCACAGCATGTCTGACTGTTGTTGTTATCGTCGCTTGTGGTGGACAGCTATTATTATTCTTATTAACAAACCACCTAACCATGACCGGTGTTATGCCATGTCACACAGTTAATCGTCTCTTACGACATGCTCCCTGTGGGACAATGGTGCTATTCTTGTCTTTGTCATACACAAAGTCCTCGGCAGATCATTCGGGCAAGTGAAAGTCCATGTCTGATACTGGTAAAAAAGAGTTGGTATAGAAATACTATTTTTCAACTGTCTCTTTGTCTCCACTGGGAAATGGGTGTCTTAATAATGGGAACATCACTCTCTTAATTCTTGAACCGTTGATGTATGAGGTGCTTTTGTACAGCGGTATCCTGCATGTAGACTTTCGCTTGTGCGTATAAAATATGGGTTTCACAGAGTAAAGTTCTACCCTGAAACACTCCCCAACATTAAACAGGTCAGAGAATTCATAGATTTGCTTGACTAAAATCAGCTATTTATATCTCGAGAATTCATCCATTTGCTTGACTAAAGTCAGCTATTTAATATCTGGAGAATTCATCCATTTGTTTAACTAAAATCAACTGAGATTATACCTCAGCCTGGGCCACTTCCGCCGTTTCATCATCATCATCGTCTTCATCGCGTGAAGCTACCATGACACCCAACGATGCATCACGTGACATTTCATATTTCCGGTTTAGTAAAGGGAGATTAGTCAACCTTAGACCTCGGGCAAAGAGGCAGAAACAAGAGTCTCCAAGCGGGAATCACAAAACCCGCCACTCCCTCTTTACGCTGACGTGATCCTTGTTCTAGCTGCTAGGAAGCGGTTGCAAGAGTTTACGAGAGACTTGTTCAGATTCAATAATGGCTGACAGTTTCGTTCAATTAGTCGCAGACTAGTGGTGAATGTTAGGTGGGTGACAGAAACCAGATTGTGTGTGTGTGATGAGCTTCGGAAACAGAACGTTATGAAAGTGGTGATGGGGCAAGAGAGAATGAAGTAAAGGAAAAGGTAGAAGACGCAGATTTTAGGTTTCAATGGGAATGAATTCTTCTTCAATTTTGTCTTAAAAGTAATTAGTTGTGGATTTTTTATTACATACCTAAATGTCAGTTTCGAATGGCTGATTGCACCAAAAAGAGTAGTGGTACAGTGGGTTCCATCCCACTGTAACATCCAAGGCAACGAGACGGCAGACAGACTGGCAAAAAAAGGCGCAAGACTACCACAACCAGATTCTAGTGTGACCTACGAAGGGTCCAAAAGGCTTATTAGAGCCAGATACATGACCAAATGGGAAACAGAACATACTGGCTACACAAAAAACGATCCCTATTACCAGTTGAACAGAAGAGAGCAGGTCGTGGTCTTCAGACTCCGCACAAGCCACAATAGACTGAGGTACCACCTATTCAATAAACTGAAGATAGGTGGCACTGACGAATGCACGTGTGGTACCGGGAAAATGACCGCTGAACATTTACTGCAAAACTGCCCGACATACGAGGATCAGAGAAAGCAGATGTGGCCATCACCAGTGGCAACACTAGACAAGCTCTATGGCAGTGTCGACAGCCTCAGGATGATCGCTGCTTTTTTCTAAAAAATACAGGTTGACGTCTGACTGCGTACGAAGAAGAAGAAGAAGAAGAAGAAGAAGAAGAAGAAGAAGAAGAAGAAGAAGAAGAAGAAGAAGAAGAAGAAGAAGAAGAATGGCTGATTAGGGTAGTGTTGCTTTTCGTTGCAAAGGTACTCTGTTCAACTGTGTCACAGAACACAGGACCTCTGTCGTATGGCATTGTGTTATGGGCAAGAGAAGTAAGTAAGTAACACTCAGCTATTATATTCCCATATCACTAACACTGAATCAGTGCTGCAAAATTCACAGACCCAGAAGTTAAAAAAATATATTCCTGTGTAATATATTCAGTGTAAAATCATTCAATTCTGAAATGGAGAAATCAAATTCACTTTACTTAATCTTAAATTTTGTTTTAGATGTCAATCAAAATAAAAACGAAAACAATTTTTGAGCAGCAAAAACTCACAAATAAACCCCACGAGCAGAAATTCAACCAGAGACCTAATGATCCAGGGTGGTTTGCCGGGGTTTTTGTGTATGACAAGGACAAGAATAGCACCACTGCCTCCAAGAGAGCATGTCGTAAGAGGCGACTAACTGTGTGACATTGCATAACACCGGCCATGGTTTGGTGGTTTGTTAAGAGCAGTATAGATGGTGCCTAACAGGCTGCGGGTTTACTTTGCTCTAGTGTTTGAGTCTATTAAGATGGACTCGCACATCCGTTAACCACCCTATATAGTTGAGTGATAAGCAGCTCGAGATTAGCCCACTAAGCAGGAAATCCCCCTTCTGCCTACATCCAGCTTACATCAGAGAAGGGATCTGCACAGGGGATTATGCTCCTGTAGAAGTACAGATCGACTAAGACTAAGACCTAATGATTTCTAAAGTCCAACTGAACTATTGCGGGTCTCACAAAAAGTTACTGGTTTTGCTGTACAGGGTGCAAATGTGGTTCTGTGACCGACGTATGAACGGCAAGAATAAGTTATTTTAGGTTGCCAATCTTTTCTTCTATATCTTGTCAGTGCAAAATAGGAATAAACCGCCAAATGTCGATAAAAAGATAGATATGCCTCAGTTCTGAGAGCCACTTTACAGCTACACGATCTTCGTCAGAGATGAATAATAAACAAAACACCAAGCAAATAACACACAAATAATGGCAATGGCTACCAGCTGGTTTTCAGGTTCTTCTTCTTCTTCTTCTTCTTCTTCTTCTTTTTCTTCTTCTTCTTCAACTTCATTTTTCTTTTTCTGTATCCCAATCTCTTTCTTCTTCTGCATCTTCTTTTTCTTATTCTTTTTCTACATTACAACCTTTTTTGCCTTCTGCTTTTTCTTCTTCTCTTTCTTCGATGTTCATTCTGAAAAGGGCGCTTGTGACGTTGTGAAAGTTAACAGCGAAGCTGCGATTTCTGCGCCTTTTGCTCCGACAGTTTTGATTTCAGCACGGTATTTTTTTTGGGGGGGTGGGTGGCGCTAGATTGCCTTGTTAGCCAGCCTGAATTGTTGCAGTCTGCTTCCAGGGACGCCACTTGAAGGCGGAATATGGTCTTGGCCATTTACTGGTTACATATTCTGATGCAAATAGCCAGTTAGGAGTCGCTGACTCTGATGCAAACAGCCAGTTATGAGTCGCTGACTCTGATGCAAACAGCCAGTTAGGAGTCACTGACTCTGACGCAAGCATTCAGTTATGAGTCGCTTGTTGATGTCACCTTATTCACCTTTCCAACTTTGACCCAGGTTCACAATCATTGTTTATTTCGTGATTTGTTAGATGTTTTCTATTGTGTTCTTGTTAAAGACCTTGCAGCGTTACGTGAGTTTCTCTTTGTGCCCCGAGGCTGTCACTGACTCTTTGGCTTTACCTATTCCTATCGATTATGACCTTCATCACCGCCGCATCTTCCATGTATTTATTATTTTCATAGGACAACAGTGTCCTATAACAAGGACAGCAGAACTTTCGGACAAGAGGTAGATTAAGATACACGTTGATTGTGAGTGTTTAAGAAACAATACACAAGGATGGATTGACAATAACAATGCCCCCACAGATGGTACATGGAAGGAAGATTGCACCTCACCTCGACGTCCGATGAGATAAGTGGACAGATGAGATGATGAGATACGTTTCGGCATAATGTTATGTGAGTGCCCAGGCATTTCAAAGTATAATCTCGTTTTAATATTATCTCAACAGATCTTAGATTAAAGGCCTCGTGTTCTTTTGTTTTTGTTTGGTTTTTGGGTTTTTTTTGTGGGTAGAAGCGCGTGATATGATGATAATGTGATATCCAACAGTCGTTCTCAGAATCAGACACATCCAGACATACGATAATAAAACTTCTACCACACACACGCACACACACACAGATCTTTCATTCACACACACACACGAACAACAAATCCACGCAATCAATAAATGCACCGGGCGATACGCACCTTCCCGCATAATTAGCCCCGCACAAAGCGCAAATCTCCGACCCATATATCTCACATCAAAGTCATCATCGGGTGTGCGGTGGTCGTTATCTGGTTAACAAAACCTCACCAACGATTGTCAAGCGAACATGGCGCGCTGGGGACCTTCCATTTATTACCACCGTTTCGTACACCGGAGTGTTTTTGTTTTCCAACGAGATATACAATATACGGGCTTCCATTATTGCGTTGTATTTTGTCTTCATACACACGGCGGGGCTTAATTTAGCATTAGAGAAGGCCAATGTCGAACGGTCCCTACAAATCTCTGTTTGGTTCTGCAACTTGCACTAATAGTATGCACATTAGTGAGCCATATATTTAGCTTGTCGGACTAGAATGAATATTGAATCGTATTGCGGTCCATGTCCCCCGTATATATTCCTTCAACTTGCAACATTGAGCCTTTGAAGTTTGTGTAACCACAAGTTCGTGCCAATAAGACAACTGGGCTGCCACGAAACAAAATTGGAACCATAATTTACAAGGTCCATGAAAAATTAAATTATAGAAACGTAATTTAACCTCACTGGAGTCCCCATCGGGGACGGCGTGGGCTAGTGGTTAAGTGACACGGTTCACAACCCGAAGGTGTTGGGTTCGATCCCCATCACAGCACCGGCCGTTACCCCGTGGAAGCAAACCCTTAGAAAATGCAGGAGGAAGCAGACCCTTACATAAAATTAATGCTGAAGTAAGATGCACTGGAACGACAGGCTCAAAATAAAAACAACAGTGCAACGTACACCGCCTTGGGAATTAGAGAAATAAGGCGAACGCAATAAAAAAAAAAAACCCACTGGAGGGAAGAACAAGCCACTGTTATTTTCAAAGTATATTGTCGCCCTGGTCGAGAGGTAAGGCACTCACCTTTCAATGCGACGATCGGAAAAGGTGGGCGATTGAATCCCGCACGTTTCAAGCTGCCCCTGCTTTTAAGGGAGGTGAGACCAGAGTGCCTGCATCCTGAGTTACCTCCCGTCTTCTTATCTTATCGTCTTGCCACTTGTCCATGTTAGCTCGGGATTGGAGAGTGAGGTTGGTGGCCAGAGCAGTTGCGTCCTCACTATAATCCAAATACGGCACAAGTTATATCATCAAGATAAAAGGACATCGTTAGCGTCACCACCATCGTTAGCGTCACCATCATTGTTAGCGTCACCATCATCGTTAGCGTCATCGTTAGCGTCACCCTCATCGTTAGCGTCGCCATCATCGTTAGCGTCACCACCATCGTTAGATTCACCATCATCGTTAGCGTCACCATCATCGTTAGCGTCGCCATCATCGTTAGCGTCATCGTTAGCGTCACCATCATCGTTAGCGTCGCCATCATCGTTAGCGTCATCGTTAGCGTCGCCATCCTCGTTAGCGTCATCGTTAGCGTCACCATCATCGTTAGCGTCACCATCATCGTTAGCGTCATCGTTAGCGTCGCCATCATCGTTAGCGTCACCATCATCGTTAGCGTCATCGTTAGCGTCACCATCATCGTTTGCGTCACCATCATCGTTAGCGTCGCCATCATCGTTAGCTTCATCGTTAGCGTCGCCATCATCGTTAGCGTCATCGTTAGTGTCACCATCATCGTTAGCGTCACCATCATCGTTAGCGTCATCGTTAGCGTCACCATCATCGTTAGCGTCGCAATCATCGTTAGCGTCACCATCATCGTTAGCGTCACCATCATCGTTAGCGTCGCCATCATCTTTAGCGTCACCACCATCGTTAGCGTCACCATCATCGTTAGCGTCACCATCATCGTTAGCGTCGCCATCATCGTTAGCGTCACCACCATCGTTAGCGTCGCCATCATCGTTAGCGTCACCATCATCATTAGCGTCGCCATCATCGTTAGCGTCACCATCATCGCTAGCGTCACCATCATCGTTAGCGTCACCATCATCGTTAGCGTCATCGTTAGCGTCATCGTTAGCGTCGCCATCATCGTTAGCGTCGCCATCATCGTTAGCGATGGGTAACTAATTATTTATTAATTATATTGTTATTATTGTACTGTTACGTACAAAGATCGAGTTACAAATGAGGAAATACGAGATAGAATGACAACAGCAAAAGGGCCTTTTTAAGACCTCTCGGTAGCTGTCAACAGAAGGAAACTCGCTAGGCACGGTCACATATCGAGATCAAATGATTTTGCAAATACGATCCTCCACGGAAAAGTGCAAGGCAGACGACGAAGAGGCCGGCCCAAAAAGAGGTGGGAGGACAACATAAAAGAATGGACTAATCTCATGCCAGAAAAGGCACAAGCAGCGGCTGCTGACAGAAAAGGGAGGCGTGGGGTTGTGAGGATTCCTTCATTTGTGCCCCAACAACCTCACCGGTTACGGGATGACCTGACCTGAATTATATTGTCAAATATGATTGAAGGAAGTTCTGCCGAGAGGTAGCAGACGAATCTGCGAGAAAATTCAGAATTTTTGTCAAATTTTCTGTCTGCGTCTGTTGCTCATTGTCTTTTGTCAGGACAAAGTGACTAACTCTGACATTCTTAGCAAGTTTATCAGTTCGTTGACGTGAGCCTGGCGCTGTGTGTCCACATCTGTGATCCTTCATCTGCTGGGAGTCTTGTCATGTGGGTTCATCCTGGCTGGGGTGTCGCCTTTTACAGTACGTTCGCATAAATACTTGTGTTTATATATATATATATATAGTTTGTCCATCACAAGTGATGAAGACCACTCTCTTTGTTCAGCCGTGTGGACAGTCGTATCTCCTGCTGTGTCCGCTGAAATGGGTGACTTGCGCGGAGATTTGGATTAAAGTGAGGAAGAAACAGCGCCTTTTGTCAACCGCACGCACAGAGCCTAAGCTACCTTCTGCCAGTGGCAAGACATTCACCGAGACGACTGGAGATAGCATAGGATACAGATTTTGCCTCAGGGTTACCACCGAAGCCTTTCCGTAAACATGTAACCCGCAGGGTAGAAAGGTGGGAAGGCATCTAACGCAGTTTGTCGTGCCTTTTCGATAACCACAAGAGGTCGTATGGACAACACTCAGCGTGTGAGTGAGTCTGGCATCTCTCCCTAGCTGTATTCAGTTCATCATAGTAGCAACTAAAATTCCCACACGCCATATTCGTGAAGGTGAACCGGCAGAACTAACCCTATATATATATATATATATAGAGAGAGAGAGAGAGAGAGTTGCCGGTTCTCGAACGAAGAGGAAAGAATGGTAACATTGAAACCTGCCAAGCCTTGAATAGTATTCACTTAAGGAGTGTTGTGAATATGACACCCAATCTGATTTCCCAGACAATTTAAGTCACACAAATTAAACATATTTGGCTTTCCTTGGCTTGGCTTCGTTCGTTCTCAATCTCCCACTACCAAACCATGAAAGGGCTTAAGTAGCAGAATGTAGTCCAGAGAAGGGAATGCGTTGTGTCGTAGTTTACAGCTCGACTGCGATATTTGCACCTTTCGGTCCAACACATCCGACTTCAGCAAAAACATATTTGCATGATTTGATGTTCGTCCTGACAAGGACGTTGTAACGTTGTTTCACAGCTGCGATATCTGGGCCTGACACAACCAATTTGAGCTGGCTTTGTTTAGTATCTGGGTTACCTTCCCACTACGATCCCTACCCACTAGCCAGACTACACTAGCGCAGCCTGTGTCCAGAGCCAACACGTGGAGACAGACTAGGGTCTTAGTCATGACGTAAGTAGCCAGCTATGAGTCGCTGGCTGCCGTCAGCTCATTCATTGAGCTGTGGAATCAAGATGATGAGCAGTGGACAGCGACCCCCTGTTGTTGGTGATGGAAGGTACTGGTGGTAGTAGTTGCTTCCAAGATTTTGATAATGATGCACAATCCCGAAGAGTTTTACTGTTTTCTCGGGTCTAGTACAGAGCATGGTGTATGGTCTGCTGTCATTTTGTGAAGGTGTTTGTTGAATAACACATGTCTTGTTTACAACCTGAAAATTGTACTCTGGTTTTCCTAGACCTAAATTGGCTTTGCATGAGCTACAGGGGTCAGCGACCAAAAGCTGACTGCGTCAGGGGCAGCTAAGCAGTGCTGCCGAGGCCCTTCTACGCCTCCATACGGCAATCCTGGATAATAGGCTTCAGCAGAGCAGACTGGCTAAGGAGAAGGGATCGAAGAGGGAAGGCTAACCCGGCACCCAAAAATTCCTGCTGAAGTCGGATGTGTTGGACAGAAATGTTCAAATATCGCAGTCAATCTGTAAACCACGACACACCGAATTTCGGTCTTCGAACTATATCCTGAAACTTGCAAAGCCTTTTATTTGGCTGGTATTTGGTGTTTGAGAACGAACGGCGACGAAGAAGAAGCAGAAGAACAAGAAGAAGAAGAAGAAGAAGCAGAAGAAGAAGAAGAAGAAGAAAAGGAAAAGAAAAACAAGAATAAGAAGAAGAAGAAAAAGAAAAAGAAAAAAGAGCAAGATAATGCTGCATCTTCAGAATCAAATGAGTCGGTCAATAGAAAATTTACGTCATATACCGCAGCAGTCCAGAACAGAAGACGATCCTCTGTCTGTCCAGCGAGACTACTAACGACGCGATGCTGTGACGCCGTCAGGAATCTACATCGCTGAATTACCTGATTTGTTTTCCTTACAAAACGACAGAGAATCTGGAAGACGTCGACATAGCTTGACCATATGGTGCAGGACATCAGTTCTGGGCGTGCATCAAACGTCGTTGTTGTTCGAATCTGCTGGTGCTGAGTTGAGGTACATCTTGAAGAGACTTCTTTGGTTCCGGTTTGCAGTAGCGTTTCTTACATCCCGATGCGAAATTGACAAGGTGAACCTCAGTGTCCCTGGCTGTAGTGCAATATTATGCAGGTCAGTCTCCCCTAAGGGGAATACCTCGATCTGGCGAATAACAGAGATACGAGCGAGAACATGAAGTTCGATCATGATGAGAAAGTTTCACTTGATCCTGATTACCCTTCCCTCCCATTGGGAACACAAATATATATATATACTAACCCTGTTCAAATGAAACCATACTTAACTGCACCAAGTAAACATACGTACTATGCACACGATGGCGTCACTTCTGATGTAATAAGCACGTACCAACCGTCAAGTTTGCAAAATTTCATTATCCTCCGACTCATAGTTTTCTTAACAGACCGCTAAAAACATGGCGAATGTGATACGGAATCTGTCTACAGTTGATCAGCGAGTTGTGATTCGGTTTCTTACAGCTAAAGGATGTCGACCAGTTGACATTCATCGCAGAATGCAGGCAGTGTATGGCGACAAAAGTGTGGCGAACGTAAGCTTCGGCGACGGTCCATCCGAATTGCCGTATCAATTTTGGCGATGTCATATTCTGACGCAACAATATGCGCCTGTCCTGGTCTCGTAAGATTTTCCGTTCTTCTTCAAATATCGTTGTCCGGTTCTTCACTGTTGTCTTCGACATACATTTGTCACCATACAGAGACTGCTTTCTGCGATGAATGTCAACTGGTCGACATTCTTCAGCTGTTAGAAACCGAAGAGTAGAGTACATGATAGAGGGTAGAGGACAGGATAGAGGATATGTGGTAGGATAGAGGATAGAGGACAGGATAGAGGGTAGAGGACAGGATAGAGGGTAGAGGACACGATAGAGGACAGGATAGAGGGTAGAGGACAGGATAGAAGGTAGAGGTTAGGATAGAGGGTAGAGGACAGGATAGAAGGTAGAGGGTAGGATAGAGGACAGGATAGAAGGTAGAGGACAGGATAGCAGGTAGAGGGTAGGATAGAGGGTAGAGGACAGGATAGAAGGTAGAGGGTAGGATAGAGGGTAGAGGACTGGATAGAGGGTAGAGGACAGGATAGAAGGTAGAGGACAGGATAGAAGGTAGAGGGTAGGATAGAGGGTAGAGGACAGGATAGAGGGTAGAGGACAGGATAGAAGGTAGAGGACAGGATAGAAGGTAGAGGGTAGGATAGAGGGTAGAGGGCTGGATAGAGGGTAGAGGACAGGATAGAAGGTAGAGGGTAGGATAGATGGTAGAGGACTGGATAGAGGGTAGAGGACTGGATAGAGGGTAGAGGACAGGATAGAGGACATGATAGACGGTAGAGGGTAGAGGACAGGATAGAGGGTAGAGGACAGGATAGAGCGTAGAGGACAGGATAGATGGTAGAGGACAGGATAGAGGACAGGATAGAGGGTAGAGGGTAGAGGACAGGATAGAGGGTAGAGGACAGGATAGAGGGTAGAGGGTAGGTTAGAGGGTAGAGGACTAGATAGAGGATAGAGGGTAGGTTAGGTTGTGTTTGAATAATTAAATATTTTTTTAATGATCCCGTCCAACGCCGCGTACAACATCTAGGTGTAAATTAAGGGGACGGCGTGGGCTAGTGGTTAAGTGACACGGCTCACAACCAGAAGGTGCTGGGTTCGATCCCCATCACAGCACAGGCCGTTACCCCGGGGAAGCAAACCCTTGGAAAATGCAGGAGGAGGCAGACCCTTACATAAAATGCATGCTGAAGTCGGATACACTGGGCCGACAGGCGTAAAATAAAGCCACAGTGCAACGCACACCGCCTTGGGGAATAGATAAATAAGGCGAACGACAAAATATATATATATAAATAAATGTAACACTACCTCCCACCCTCTCAGCCTCCCTCATCGCTGAGTCCCTCTCTGCCAGTCCCTCCTTTTCTTTCCTCTTTTCTCTTACTCTCTCTCTCTCTCTCTCTCTCTCTCTCTCTCTCTCTCTCTCTCTCTCTCTCTCTCTCGTCCTTTCAGTCTAAACCACAAAACGAAATTTTACCCAAAAAAACACAACAGAACTGCCAGGTGTCACTAGCCGCTCTCTTGGGTTTCCCGGCATTCCAAGCAGCGATTGTCGTTTCCTGGAAACGGAGCGACAGGCAGTAGTAACTGATAATGTCTAACAGAGGAAGGAGAAGCCGATAATATTCAAGAACTGTTTCCGTTATGTGCTTGTTGGAGTTATTCTGTTCTTGTGCCAAAAGGAACGAACGAGAAACCATAATATATAAATTCTTTGTCTTATTTTAAGAAGTCGCTCTTCGAAAGTTCTACTGTAGTCTAGCAACTGAGTTCTGTACAAATTAAGTTATTTGCTTCTGTGAAAATATTCAGACTGCGAAACGGCTGCTGGGGTCTCGGATACCATCTGTTCAAGACATTTCAATGTGGACACACACAGATAGGTTCCTGTATTGGGAGAACACGCTTTCTGCAGGACATGGTGTTCATGCGTGTTGACTCCATGAGAGCAACAGAGTGGCAGCTTGTTCTCTGCAACCTAGATGAGTGGTAGCACTTTGTGGTGGCACAAGACATATTTGATCAGAGGTCTCGAACCGTTTTACGTCTCTAGCACATTTGATACAAATAGCAAGAAGGCTATTACCTCTCTCTCACACACACACTCTCCCCCCCCCCCCCCACCCAACCAAAATTAAAAGCCAAATTGCCACGATATTCTTACTCATCATCATCATGCGTTTTACCAATTGGCGCTGGCGATCATGGACTTAAATCTACTTCTATCAATAAGTGCCGTTTACCAACTCTGTTACTAATTGTCCCCCAGTACCCTTATCTCTCTCCAGTATCTTCTCTCTCTGCCTTCCTCTGTCGCTCAGAGTGTCCAACATCTTCTTTCTCTGCTTTCCTCTGTTTCTCAGAGTGTCCAACATCTTCTTTCTCTGCCTTTATCTGTCTCTCAGTGTCCAACATCTTCTCTCTCTCTCTCTCTGTCTCTGCCTTCCTCTGTCTCTTAGGCTGTCCAGCATCTTCTCTCTTTGCCTTCCTCTGTCTCTCAGGCTATCCAGCATCTTCTTTCTCTCTCTCTCTCTCTCTCTCTCTCTCTCTTTCTCTCTACCTTCCTCTGTCTCTCAGGATGTCCAACATCTTCTTTCTGTGCCTGTTTCTGTCTCTCAGAGTGTCCCAAATTTTCTCTCTCTCTGCCTTCCTCTGTCTCTTAGGCTGTCCAACATCTTCTCTCTCTCTCTGCCTCCTCTGTCTCTCAGGCTGTCTAACATCTTCTCTCTCTGCCTTCCTCTGTCTCTCAGGCTGTCCAACATATTCTCTCTCTGCCTTCCTCTGTCTCTCAGGCTGTCCAACATCTTCTCTCTCTGCCTTCCTCTGTCTCTCAAAGTGTTCAACATCTTCTTTCTCTGCCTTCCTCTGTCTCTCAGGGTGTCCAACATCTTCTCTCTCTGCCTTCCCCTGTCTCTCAGGCTGTCCAACATCTTCTCTCTCTGCCTTCCTCTGTCTCTCAAAGTGTTCAACATCTTCTTTCTCTGCCTTCCTCTGTCTCTCAGGCTGTCCAACATCTTCTCTCTCTGCCTTACTCTGTCTCTCAAAGTGTTCAACATCTTCTTTCTCTGCCTTCCTCTGTCTCTCAGGGTGTCCAACATCTTCTTTCTCTGCCTTCCTCTGTCTCTCAGGGTGTCCGTCTTCTCTCTCTGCCTCTCTCTGTCTCTCAGACCGTCCAACATCTTCTCCCTCTCTCTCTCTCTCTCTCTGCCTTCCTCTCTCTCTTTCTTGATATCTTTCCCGTTGTCACAACTTGCTACAAGCCGCATATTCTCATAACCATACCCGAAATGTGACGACTGACTTGCTCTGCTCCGTGCAACAAGTTATCTTTGTGTGTAGGCTCTTCGAGTACTATATCATTAACCTCATTTGCAGTCCTTGGGATCAGTAATATTATTTTGTAAAACCACATCTCCATTGCTTCTAAAGATATACGCGTTTGCTTGTTGATTGTCTATCACTCACTGCCATATGTAAGTATTGGCTCTACGTAGCATCCAATGACTCTCTTTCTCAGGTCCATCAACAAGGTGTTATTGCACAAGATTCTCAAGATCGTTACTCGCATTGTGCATAAATCTAGGTAAGCCATTAAGTACTGAAGAGAAGCATGAAAATAGTGGAAAATGTGTTATTTCGTTTCTAAAGGTGTTAATATGTAACAGCAGCATCCAGTTTGTTGATTACTGTAACCAGAATTTGACATTAAAAAACAAAGATTAAAAAAATATCGTAACAAGAGAGATGAAATGTCTGCGCAGAATGCCTAGAGAGAATAACAAGAAAGGGTAAAATCAGAAACCAAGACATTAGGAGACTAGGTACAACACCAGTGTTAGACCTCATCAAGAAACAAGTAGGTACAACACCAGTGCTAGACCTCATCAAGAGACAAGTAGGTACAACACCAGAGCTAGACTCATCAAGAGACAAGTAGGTACAACACCAGTGCTAGACCTCATCAAGAGACAAGTAGGTACAACACCAGTGCTAGACTCATCAAGAGACAAGTAGGTACAACACCAGTGCTAGACCTCATCAAGAGACAAGTAGGTACAACACCAGAGCTAGACTCATCAAGAAACAAGTAGGTACAACACCAGTGCTAGACCTCATCAAGAGACAAGTAGGTACAACACCAGTGCTAGACCTCATCAAGAGACAAGTAGGTACAACACCAGAGCTAGACTCATCAAGAAACAAGTAGGTACAACACCAGTGCTAGACCTCATCAAGAGACAAGTAGGTACAACACCAGAGCTAGACTCATCAAGAGACAAGTAGGTACAACACCAGTGCTAGACCTCATCAAGAGACAAGTAGGTACAACACCAGAGCTAGACTCATCAAGAGACAAGTAGGTACAACACCAGTGCTAGACCTCATCAAGAGACAAGTAGGTACAACACCAGTGCTAGACTCATCAAGAGACAACAAGCCGAATGGTTCTGCTACGTGATCCGACAAACACCAGATGGTATCCCTCAGAAATCAATGCTATACAGATACAATGGATACGAAGCCAAAGGACGATCACGCAAAAGATGGATTGTAGAAATAACAGAACCAGTAAAGCTCTCCGTGTACAAAGCACATACTAGGGCTATATCAAGAAAACGCATAACATGACGCTGACAGTCACAAACACATACTAGGGCCCGGTCAAGAAACCTCTTCATAACCTGACGCTGAAAGGCACAAACACATACTAGGGCCCGGTCAAGAAACCTCTTCATAACCTGACGCTGAAAGGCACAAACACATACTAGGGCCCGGTCAAGAAACCTCTTCATAACCTGACGCTGAAAGGCACAAACACATACTAGGGCCCGGTCAAGAAACCTCTTCATAACCTGACGCTGAAAGGCACAAACACATACTAGGGCCCCGTTAAGAAACCTCTTCATAACCTGACGGTTACAGGCACAAGCACATACTAGGGCCCCGTCAAGAAACCTCTCCATAATCTGACGGTGACAGTCACAAGCACATACTAGGGCCCCGTCAAGAAACCTCTTCATAACCTGACGGTTACAGGCACAAGCACATACTAGGGCCCCGTCAAGAAACCTCTTCATAACCTGACGCTGAAAGGCACAAGCACATACTAGGGCCCCGTCAAGAAACCCCTTCATAACCTGACGGTTACAAGCACAAGCACATACTAGGGCCCCGTCAAGAAACCTCTTCATAACCTGACGCTGAAAAGCACAAGCACATACTAGGGCCCCGTCAAGAAACCTCTTCATAACCTGACGCTGAAAGGCACAAGCACATACTAGGGCCCCGTCAAGAAACCTCTTCATAACCTGACGGTTACAGGCACAAGCACATACTAGGGCCCCGTCAAGAAACCTCTTCATAACCTGACGCTGAAAGACACAAGCACATACTAGGGCCCCGTCAAGAAACCCCTTCATAACCTGACGGTTACAAGCACAAGCACATACTAGGGCCCCGTCAAGAAACCCCTTCATAACCTGACGGTTACAAGCACAAGCACATACTAGGGCCCCGTCAAGAAACCTCTTCATAACCTGACGCTGAAAGGCACAAGCACATACTAGGGCCCCGTCAAGAAACCCCTTCATAACCTGACGGTTACAAGCACAAGCACATACTAGGGCCCCGTCAAGAAACCTCTTCATAACCTGACGCTGAAAGGCACAAGCACATACTAGGGCCCCGTCAAGAAACCTCTTCATAACCTGCCGCTGAAAGGCACAAGCACATACTAGGGCCCCGTCAAGAAACCTCTTCATAACCTGACGCTGAAAGGCACAAACACAAACTAGGGCCCCGTCAAGAAACCTCTTCATAACCTGACACTGAAAGGCACAAGCACATACTAGGGCCCCGTCAAGAAACCTCTTCATAACCTGACGCTGAAAGGCACAAGCACATACTAGGGCCCCGTCAAGAAACCTCTTCATAACCTGACGCTGAAAGGCACAAGCACATACTAGGGCCCCGTCAAGAAACCTCTTCATAACCTGACGGTTACAGGCACAAGCACATACTAGGGCCCCGTCAAGAAACCTCTTCATAACCTGACGCTGAAAGGCACAAGCACATACTAGGGCCCCGTCAAGAAACCTCTTCGTAACCTGACGCTGAAAGGCACAAGCACATACTAGGGCCCCGTCAAGAAACCTCTTCATAACCTGACGCTGAAAGGCACAAGCACATACTAGGGCCCCGTCAAGAAACCTCTTCATAACCTGCCGCTGAAAGGCACAAGCACATACTAGGGCCCCGTCAAGAAACCTCTTCATAACCTGACGCTGAAAGGCACAAACACAAACTAGGGCCCCGTCAAGAAACCTCTTCATAACCTGACACTGAAAGGCACAAGCACATACTAGGGCCCCGTCAAGAAACCTCTTCATAACCTGACGCTGAAAGGCACAAGCACATACTAGGGCCCCGTCAAGAAACCTCTTCATAACCTGACGCTGAAAGGCACAAGCACATACTAGGGCCCCGTCAAGAAACCTCTTCATAACCTGACACTGAAAGGCACAAGCACATACTAGGGCCCCGTCAAGAAACCTCTTCATAACCTGACGCTGAAAGGCACAAGCACATACTAGGGCCCCGTCAAGAAACCTCTTCATAACCTGACGCTGAAAGGCACAAGCACATACTAGGGCCCCGTCAAGAAACCTCTTCATAACCTGACGGTTACAGGCACAAGCACATACTAGGGCCCCGTCAAGAAACCTCTTCATAACCTGACGCTGAAAGGCACAAGCACATACTAGGGCCCCGTCAAGAAACCTCTTCATAACCTGACGCTGAAAGGCACAAGCACATACTAGGGCCCCGTCAAGAAACCCCTTCATAACCTGACGGTTACAAGCACAAGCACATACTAGGGCCCCGTCAAGAAACCTCTTCATAACCTGACGCTGAAAGGCACAAGCACATACTAGGGCCCCGTCAAGAAACCTCTTCATAACCTGACGGTTACAGGCACAAGCACATACTAGGGCCCCGTCAAGAAACCTCTTCATAACCTGACGCTGAAAGGCACAAGCACATACTAGGGCCCCGTCAAGAAACCTCTTCATAACCTGACGCTGAAAGGCACAAGCACATACTAGGGCCCCGTCAAGAAACCTCTTCATAACCTGACGGTTACAGGCACAAGCACATACTAGGGCCCCGTCAAGAAACCTCTTCATAACCTGACGCTGAAAGGCACAAGCACATACTAGGGCCCCGTCAAGAAACCTCTTCGTAACCTGACGCTGAAAGGCACAAGCACATACTAGGGCCCCGTCAAGAAACCTCTTCATAACCTGACGCTGAAAGGCACAAGCACATACTAGGGCCCCGTCAAGAAACCTCTTCATAACCTGCCGCTGAAAGGCACAAGCACATACTAGGGCCCCGTCAAGAAACCTCTTCATAACCTGACGCTGAAAGGCACAAACACAAACTAGGGCCCCGTCAAGAAACCTCTTCATAACCTGACACTGAAAGGCACAAGCACATACTAGGGCCCCGTCAAGAAACCTCTTCATAACCTGACGCTGAAAGGCACAAGCACATACTAGGGCCCCGTCAAGAAACCTCTTCATAACCTGACGCTGAAAGGCACAAGCACATACTAGGGCCCCGTCAAGAAACCTCTTCATAACCTGACACTGAAAGGCACAAGCACATACTAGGGCCCCGTCAAGAAACCTCTTCATAACCTGACGCTGAAAGGCACAAGCACATACTAGGGCCCCGTCAAGAAACCTCTTCATAACCTGACGCTGAAAGGCACAAGCACATACTAGGGCCCCGTCAAGAAACCTCTTCATAACCTGACGCTGAAAGGCACAAGCACATACTAGGGCCCCGTCAAGAAACCTCTTCATAACCTGACGCTGAAAGGCACAAGCACATACTAGGGCCCCGTCAAGAAACCCCTTCATAACCTGACGGTTACAAGCACAAGCACATACTAGGGCCCCGTCAAGAAACCTCTTCATAACCTGACGCTGAAAGGCACAAGCACATACTAGGGCCCCGTCAAGAAACCTCTTCATAACCTGACGGTTACAGGCACAAGCACATACTAGGGCCCCGTCAAGAAACCTCTTCATAACCTGACGCTGAAAGGCACAAGCACATACTAGGGCCCCGTCAAGAAACCTCTTCATAACCTGACGCTGAAAGGCACAAGCACATACTAGGGCCCCGTCAAGAAACCCCTTCATAACCTGACGCTGAAAGACACAAGCACATACTAGGGCCCCGTCAAGAAACCTCTTCATAACCTGACGCTGAAAGGCACAAACACAAACTAGGGCCCCGTCAAGAAACCTCTTCATAACCTGACACTGAAAGGCACAAGCACATACTAGGGCCCCGTCAAGAAACCTCTTCATAACCTGACGCTGAAAGGCACAAGCACATACTAGGGCCCCGTCAAGAAACCTCTTCATAACCTGACGCTGAAAGGCACAAGCACATACTAGGGCCCCGTCAAGAAACCTCTTCATAACCTGACGCTGAAAGGCACAAGCACATACTAGGGCCCTGTCAAGAAACCTCTTCATAACCTGACGCTGAAAGGCACAAGCACATACTAGGGCCCCGTCAAGAAACCTCTTCGTAACCTGACGCTGAAAGGCACAAGCGGGATAGAAAGTGAAAAGAAGAAGAGCATAAACTAGGTTGAACATGCGCCTGACGGATACAAAATGGCTTACAAGCCCACAACGCGAACAATAAAAAGATAGTGCGACGTAGTGCGTTTTTTGTTTTTGGCATAAGGCCTTTCTGCAAAGTATATTTATAAGGAAATGGTTCCTATCTATATTGAGAAATGTTTTCTGAGGAAAGCGGTGCATAACTGGATCAATAAATGTTTTCAAGGACGCTAAAAATATTGCTGATGAAACTTGACCTGGTCGTCCTGAACAGAAGCAACTGTGCGGCAGATGAGGAGACACTTCAAGCTTACCGGTGAGTTCCGATAAATAGTGGAACAAATGCAGAAGTGTGTTTTCATGGTTTGGTCTACAGCATTAATGCATGACCCCACCTTGGCAAGAGAGATTTCATGAATGACGAAAAGATAAAACGTGATGTACAAATGTGGCTGAGACAGCTGACCATCACTTCCGTGCTGCAGGTGCTGCTACACCGATAAAGCCATGAGAAAAGTGTATCAATGTTGATAGAAATTATGTTGAGAAACAAGGGACATTGTTAGAGCAATAATAAATGGTTTTCTAGTGGGTTCTAGAGTAGGTTCGCCAAACAGAGTAGGTTCGCCAAACAGAGTAGGTTCGCCAAACAGAGTAGGTTCGCCAAACAGAGTAGGTTCGCCAAACAGAGTAGGTTCGCTAAACAGAGGAGGTTCGCCAAACAGAGTAGGTTCGCCAAACAGAGTGGGTTCGTCTGATCAGTATATTTTGCCTGAGCCTAACATGTCTGATCAGTATATTTTGGAGTTTTTCTTCCCAAGACATTACATGGAATTAACAACTTTCCAGAGAAAACCCAAACAGTATAGCCACGCATGCATTGAATTGAATCATACAGGGAAACAGACAAAAGGGGAAGTCCAAGAGAAACCCGAAAGAATGGTAAGAGAAGACTAATGCATCTGGAAGTTTCAGGGGCAGAACTCAAAGGGTGACTCAGAATATGAACAAGATTGAGAGCGAAATAAGAAAGTTAACTTACAAGACCGATATCTTTAAAGAGCTACACTGTAATGGTAGTCCTCGAGAGGATACTGCCGTAGAAGATCATGTATTACACACTTCATTATGCGAGGTTACAACTTGTTCATCGGGTGGGGTGGCCAGTTCTCATCCTCTATGCAGTTCATTTCCTAACATTAAGTCAGGTTCCCATTCATAGCTGGGTTGTTGTGGTGTTGCTCGAAGCTAATTGAGCCGAGCTGAGTTGACTCGTGGTAACGGGTTACAGTGGTTCTTTCCTACATCCTGAGTAGTATATAAGAAGGTGGACCTGGAACCTTCTGGCTGTAGTGTAATTAATTCGAGTGTCACCATATGCTATCCACTATGGGGATCACATTGTCGATCCCCACCTTGTCATATACGTGCATGATGTATGTAAATAAAACTACATGACGTCAGAAACGTTAGCACGTACAGCAATTACACACCGATGAGAGCAATTGTGTCATGTCGCTATAGGGTCGCAAATACGAAGCAGACACCTCAAATATTCAAGATATGGTTGCAACTGAAAAGCAGCTTCATTCGGAGCGGCATATATTGTTGTTGTTGTTGTTATTGTTGACGCTGTTGTTGTAGTTGTTGTTGTTGTTGTAGTTTGTTGTTGTTTTCGTTGTTGTTATTGTTGACGCTGTTGTTGTTGTTGTTGTTGTTGTTGTTGAATACCCAAAATGAGTAAGACTGCTCTTCTGTGAGCCCTGAAAAGTGCACTAAGTTGCAAGTTGCAATAACTTTCTTCACATCCCGAGCGTTTTTGTAAACTGGTCCGGTGTCCTCTAGGCAGTTGTGCTATTCTTGGCTTCATCAGCGTGTCGCTCACTACTACGGGGATCGCGTCGAACCTCATCCTCGTTAGCCAGACCGCCATGAAAACAACCCGTTTCTAGAGAGAACAACACGAAAGTCGAGGTGAGGGTCTTGGCCAGTATATTTTGCCTGACTGACTAACATGTCTGATCAGTATGTTTTGCCTAACCAGACGTTAGTCTCCTCTCCTCCGTCATATGTTGAAAAGTAAATCGGGGTTTCTTCTTCCTCTCATTCTTCTTCGTACGCTGTCAGACGTCGACTTGAATTTGTTCAAAGAAAGCTGCGGTCATCTTAAAGCTGTCGACACTGCCATAGAGCTTGTCTAGTGTTTACACTGGTGATCGCCACATGTGCGTTATCTGGTCCTCGTATGTCGGGAAATATTCCAAAGTATGTTCAGGGCTCATTTTCCCAGTACCACAGGTGCATTCGACAGTGCCACCTATCTTCAGTTTATTGAATAGATGTTACCTGTATATATATTTAAGGTACATAACTCATTCACTCTCAAATATTGTGAGCCTGCGCATACATTAATGTGTTATCCGATGTGAAAGTACATATCCGATATAAGTACATAAGACACATTTATCTTCGCTGACGTTTCATTGATATGCCACGTATGCCTAACTCTTCAGAACTGAGTTGAGAGTCATATCACATTCACATTATCCTTGGTGTCAGTCCGTCAGATGTGCTGTATGCGAGGAAGACAATAATATTCTGTATCCATTCCTATTTTTTGCAACACTGTACCAAAACGGGGCTAGGTCTTTGGCTAGTCCATCTCGCAAACGCACAAAGGGGCAGGCACGTGGGCGTGTACATATATCTTCTTCTTCTTCTTCTGCGTACACAGTCAGACAGTAACCATTATTTTTTCGAAAAAAGCGGCGGTCATCCTGAGGCTCTCGCCACTGCCATAGAGCTTGTCTTGCAGTTCCACTGGTGATGGCCACATCTGCTCTCTCTGATCCTCGTATGTCGGGCAGTTCTGCAGCAGATGTTCAGTGGTCATTTTACCAGTATCGCACGGGCATTCGTCGGTACACCCTATCTTCAATTTGTTGAATAGGTGGTACCTCAGTCTGTTGTGGCCAGTGCGAAGTCTGAAGACAACGACCTGCTCTCTTCGGTTCAACTGGTAATAGGCATCGTTTTTGGTGTAACCAGTATGTTTGGTTTCCCATTTGGTCATGTATCTGGCTTTGATAAGCCGTTTTGACTCTTCGTACGTCATACTGGTATCTGTTTGTGGTGTGTACAGATATGACCACCAAAACGGTGATCAGCTGACAGGTAACTTCCGGGGATTCCGGGGCGAAGTGGTTAAGCCGTCGGCCTGATGATCATGTGGTGTGGGTTCAACTCCGGATCTACTTCTTTTTCACGGGTGCTTGATACGGAGTCCCCTGCATCTCGTAGTCTCCCCCTAGTCGTCTTATCCTTGACTTGCCACTGGGGTCGGGCGGCACGAGACGAGAGAGTGAGGATAAAAAGTAGCGCAGTTAATTCTTAATCCTAATATCACTAGCAAAATAAATTATGCCATCATCGTCTACGATGGACGGCGGCCTTTGCCTTTGCCTTTGCCTTTTTGACCGAGAAATCTCTTGAGGACGAAAAGCACGAAAAGCAGCGTGGTGTTCCTATAACTCCATTAAGCCAGAACTCCAAGAGATAAGAGCACACACTTTCAATTCCATGGCCATTCCAGCATTGATTTACGGATGTGAAATCTGGAACTTGCTCAAAACAGATGCTGAGAATCTCAGAGAGCAATGGCACGACGCGTATTAAATATTTCGATACGGGATAAGATTCGAAGTGAAGAAATTTAACATCAAACTTTGTGTCCGGACATGATGGACACGTGGTACGCCTGCCTTAAAACAGAATGAGACGAAGAAGGAAAATAGTATTTGGTATATATATATATATATATAGTAGATGGTCGACAATATTTCACAATGTAGGAAGGAAAAACAATGAGAAACTCAGACAAGTAGATGGTCGAACATATTTCACAATGTAGGAAGGAAAAACAATGAGAAACTCAGACAAGTAGATGGTCGAACATATTTCACAATGTAGGAAGGAAAACAATGATAAACGCTGAGACAAGTCGATGGATCAATAATATTTCACATTGTAGGTATGGACAAAATCAGAAACTCTGAGACAGGTGGATGGGTCAGCAATATTTCACAATGTAGGTAGAGACAGAATGATAAACTCTGAGATATGTCAATGAATCAGCAATATTTCACAAAGTAGGTTAGGAAACTCTGAGACACGTCAATGGATCAGCAATATTTCACCATGTAGGTAGGGAGACAATGAGAAACTCTGAGACAGATCAATGTAGCAACAATATGTCACAATGTAGGGTGGGAAACTCTGAGTCAAGTCAACGGATTAACAATATGTATCAATGTAGGTAGAAAAACAATGAGATACAATGAAAAACTCTGAGATAAACTCATACAATGACAAGCATATTTCACAAAATAAAGTAACTGGCGTCTCCACTTCGCGTTATCCCTCACGGATTTGCGGTCATTGAGTGGGGATGATTCTGCGCTGGCCCGTTACTGGGCTACAGGTAGTCCAGGACATCGCTGCAGTTAGGTTTGAACGTCTTCAAGACGTGACCTCCATGTGCTTGTTCTCTGGTCGTCCACGTGCTAAGGATTATGTGGATTATGAAGAATCATCCGGATTATAGTCAACCGCTACAGCTGAGCATATTGTTTTGGTCCCAACTGCGTATATCTGTCTCGTGTAGGGGTGGTTTATTGTAACATTATTTCTCTCTAGCAAGTCTAACATACGCTGGTATGTTTTCTTTATTTTTTCTAACTGATTCACTCCGAAGAGCCGATATACCGGCTATCAAATTGTTGTACAATGCCGTATAGCTGATATAAAGGATCGAACAGTTGTCACACTTATACATAAAAGCTGCTCTGTACTAAGTATTTCTAAAATTATAAATATGCCTATACTTGCAGGTGCAAGGCAGACGACGAAGAGGCCGTCGCAAAAAGAGGTTGGAGGACAACATTAAAGAATGGATCAATCTCCGACCAGAAGAGGCACAGGCAGCGGCCACTGACAGAGAAGGATGGCGTGGTGTTGTGAGGATGTCTTCATGTGTATCCCAACGACCTCACCGGTTACGGGATGACCTGACCTGACCCGATACTTGCTATTGAGTTTTACATCGTAAGAACAAATGTGAGCAGAATGCAATATAAAACCTTGCCTGTACACTGATTGGCGACTGAAGGGGCAAACGGCGTTTATTCCTCAACTCTATGTGGACCCTCTAGGTGGACCTCATTAGTGGGAATACTCGAAGTAAGGATAGTTTTTATAGACGGCATGGCAGCTGGAGTCTCATAGGTCGAGCTCCAGAAACGACTCGAAATGTAATTTTGTGTAGGGCATCTTCAGTTCTGGAGTCCCCAGGACAGGATAAGTAGAAGGCGACCAAAACATAGATGTGAAGGGAGCTCGAAACAAAATCTTAATAAGAACACGAAGGGCGTGGATATCGATGGCATAGGACAGGACAACTTCGCGGGCAATTGTGAGTTTTGACTTTTATCATTTTCAGGATTTCAATTTTATTTTCCCTGTGCCATGTAGTGGAATGTGCACGTTTTCTTTAGTTGCCTTGTGTCTCCATTCCTGTTTGTTGGTGATGGAAGTGGCTGGTGTTGCTTCCGAAATTCTGACAAATGATGCACAATCCCGGAGCGGTTTGTGTATGGTCTGCTGTCATTTTCTGAAGGTGTTTGTTGAATAACACGTGTCTTGTTTACAACATGAAAATTGTACTCTGGTTTTTTTAGATCCAAATTGGCAATGCATGAGCTACAGCGGTCAGCTAACCAAAGCTGACTGCTGAGCGACATTGCCACCGACTCAGAGCTACGAAAGTCCGTCTCCACCCCCACGCGGCGATCATGGATAACAGGCTGCAACAGAGCAGATTTTCTAAGGAGAAGGAATCGAAGAACGAAGGCTAACCCGGTACCCAAAAATGCCTGCTGAAGTCGGATGTGTGGGACCGAAATGTGCAAATATCGCAGCCCAGCTATAAACTACGACACAACGCATTCCGTTCTCCAGACTATATCCTGCAACTTGCAAAGCCTTTTTCTTGGTTTGATATTGGGTGTTTGAGAACGAACGACGACGAAGAAGAAGAAGCAGAATAAAAAGAAGAAAAACTGGAAGAATAAGAACAAGAAGAAGAACAACAGAAGAAGAAGAACAACAGAAGAAGGAGAACAACAGAAGAAGAAGAACAACAGAAGAAGAATACCCAAATTGTTGATGGTGTCTTTGGGATTAGCTTCAAGCATGTCTGCGTATATAACTCATGCATTTGTTGAAGATTTATACTCCGCGGGAACTGAGAAGGTTCTAATTGATTTATTGTACAACCACAGTTACCTCCGTATGTTCTTACATGAACCCTACGGATTATTGCACTTGAATGTCACTCCATATATCACGTGATGTCTTAATCCCACTCCATTCATTCTATCGATCAGTATTTTATTTACTGAGCCACAAAATGACAGTGCCACCTGTATAGAACTAATAAATGTTCCAGTTTATGATTACAACCAAATTGACATACAATGGTCTGGATTTACTTTTCGCTCCTAATCGTAACACTTGACCGATTGGGAAAACCCGATGGAAAAACCCAGTGGAAAGACACGATGTAATCCATGCTGATGAGTGATTTAAAGTCATAATGTCAATGTACGAGAACTGCACAAAGCAGGCATGTGGTACGCAAGCGAACGGTGTATTTTTCTTTCTTAACTTAACTTAACGTCTTTATACTGGTTTACAAGACTGCAGAGTCTGTATACAATCAGCTTCATTTACAGTACCTTGCTCCAAAACTACTTTAAAAGCTGTGCGCATTCAATTTGTTCTTAAATGCATTAATTGTCCCCGCCTCCACTACATCCTGTGGCAATGCATTCCAAGCATTCACCACTCTCTGACTAAATAAATATTTCCTAATATCAAATCTGAACCTTTCTTTAGTTAATTTGTAGCTATACCCTCTTGTTCTTCTCTTTGATATGTGTTCGCAATGATATAAGTGTTTCTACTTCTTTTATAAACTTGATATTTGTTAGTGGGGAGTCATGTATACTAAGTTAATTCATATCTTTACAATATTTATTTCGTGTCGGGTTGCAGTCGCTCAACTTACATCCAGAGTCGGACTAATTATTAATGTCCCGTCAGGTTGTTGCTTCGAATACCCATCATGAGCAGGTTTACTCTTTTGAGCGCCCTGAAAAGGACGTTAAGTGGCAAGTTGCAGTAGCTTTCCTCACAACCCGATCATGATGACGAAGGTGGACTGCGGTCCTCCAAGCGGTTGTGCTATTCTTTGCTTTATCTGCGTGTCCCTCACTACTACGGGGATCCCATCGATCCCCATCTCGTCAGCCAGGCTGCTTTGAAAACAGCATGTTTCCAAGGCAACGCTACATTGAAGAGAAATTGTGGTCTTGGTCAGTGTCTTGACCCTGAAGCGACGTTCTGGTTAGTATGTTTTGCCTGACCCTGACTAATATGCCTGGTCAGTACGTTTTGCCTGACTGGACTAACGTATCAGTTACCCTCGCTATGGTATAATATCATATAAACGTGATAATTGTTGGTGGGGAGTCATTTGGGCTGAGTTAATTCATATCTTTACAACGTTTATTTCGTGGTGGGTTACAGTCGCTCAACTTACACCCGAGTCGGACTAATTTAATCTGTTCAGGCAAAACATACTGATCGGACATGTTAGTCAGTGTCAGGCAAACCATACTGATTAGACAAGTTAGGCATGGTCAGGCAAAATATACTGATCATGCATATTAGTCAGAGTCAGGCAAAACATACTGATCAGGCATATTAGTCAGGGTCAGGCAAAACATACTGATCAGGCATATTAGTCAGGGTCAGGCAAAACATACTGATCAGGCATATTAGTCAGGGTCAGGCAAAACATACTGATCAGGCAAAACATACTGATCAGGCATATTAGTCAGGGTCAGGCAAAACATACTGATCATGCATATTAGTCAGGGTCAGGCAAAACATACTGATCATGCATATTAGTCAGGGTCAGGCAAAACATACTGATCAGGCATATTAGTCAGGGTCAGGCAAAACATACTGATCAGGCTTATTAGTCAGGGTCAGGCAAAACATACTGATCAGGCATATTAGTCAGGGTCAGGTAAAACATACTGATCATGCATATTAGTCAGGGTCAGGCAAAACATACTGATCAGGCATATTTGTCAGGGTCAGGTAAAACATACTGATCAGTCATATTAGTCAGGGTCAGGTAAAACTTACTGATCAGGCATATTAGTCAGGGTCAGGTAAAACATTCCGACCTATAGGCCTGTACATCTTTCACGTAGTTCTCTCTGGCAACTGGCTGTTTTGTGACACACTGACTAACGATGTGGGGGATCGACGTGATCTCTGTAGTAGTGAGAGTAGTAAAAAATTTACAGATAATGCCAAGCATAATAACAACTGCCTGGAGGGCACCGGTCCACCTTTGCCAGCACGCTCCGGATGTGAGAAAAGCTACTGCAACCGGATATTTAACGCCCTTTCCAGACTGCACAAAAGAGTAAAGTATCCCATTGTGGGATTCCAACAACAAAAACATTCCTTGGAGCGCTTTAGAATGTGAGGCCTAGCTCTCTTGGATGTAATGCAATGTAAATGGCCTAGCTCTCTCTTGGATGTAATGCGATGTAAATGGCCTAGCTCTCTCTTGGATATAATGCAATGTAAATATATTCAGCAAGTTCCCCGTTCTGCATTACAATGTCATTCCTCATCGTGTTGACCATCTTCATACGACACATCCTGTTTCCAGGAAGCCAGATGCGGACATGATGCGGTGAATGTGTCAGTATGTTTCACCTGGCCTTGATATTATTCTGCGACCCTCATAAACTTGACGATATACATTCAGGGCTATCTTATCGCATTCAGTTTATCCCACAAATCAATCAATCAAAGTCCTACGCTCCTCTCAGTACATAGGCTATTGATCACACCCCGCCAGCGTACACGATCCTGGTCTGCTCTTTCTGTCTCTCTCCAGGTGTAATCATGTAATCTGAGTTCCTTCTCACTATCTCTTTTCCATGTTATTTTGGGTCTACCTCTCTCTCTCTCTCTCTCTCTTTGAGGATTCCATGTAAGAGCCTGTCTGGCTATGTTGGACTGTGCCTTCTGCAGTGCGTACGTCCTACCCAGTCCCATTTTCTTCGCTTAATTTAATGTTTAATGGTCGTTCTCCATGTCTTCGCTTCATACAACAACACCGACTTGACACTTACGTTGGATATTCTAATTTTAGTGTTAGTCTTGATCGCCCCTCAAATAATCCCATCCTATCCCCTCATAAACTTGAAAACATTTCAGGACTATCTTGTCGTATACAAATTTTCCCTCAAATAATCACATTTTTTTCTCTCATTAACTTAACAATTTGTTTTGAGAGTAATCTTGTCGTACACAGCTTTTCCCTCAAATAAACATATATATTTGTCCCATAAACTTGATAATTTATATTAGGGTAATCTTGTCGCACAGTTTTTCCCTCAAATAAACACATCTATTTCCGTTATAAACCTGACAATTTATTTTCAGAGTAATCTTGTTGCATACAATTTATCCCTCAAATAATCAGATATATTTCCCTCATAAACTGAAAATTTAATTATTTGTAATCTCGTCGGAACAGTTTTTCCCTCAAATAAACATATAGAACTTGTATTTTCATTATAAACTTATTTTTTATTTTCTGTTTAATATTGTCACATACAGTTTTTCCCAGTTTTTCCAAACTTGACAGAATATTTTCAGGATAAACTTGTCGCATACAGTTTACCCCTCAAATAACCACATCTATTCCCTTCTTAAACGTTGCCGTCTGTTTACAGCTTTACTCGGCGCCATACAATTTATCTCAACAAAAACCTCACATATATTCTTCTCTTAAATTTGGCCGCTTATGTCTGATTTCTTTCGCCGCCAACCCGTTTAATTCATTCATAAGCGTCTTAGTTTTTGTAGACTATGCGCGTGGCACCCTCTAAGGGCGCAAGCCTGGGCGCTGAATATGGAGACCCTGGGCTGCCCAAACTGCAGGACCCCCCTTCTCGGCCTCGCTGGTGTAATCCAAAGGAATGCAAAGCATGATAATTTGGCACCAGCTCAGCTGCAGGAACTGATGGAATGAGTTCGTAATTTTGAAACCATTCGCCTTAGGTGCTGCCACTCCTGATTTTCTGTCTGGGTTTTCTCCCGAAGCCCTACCCTCTCCCGAGGTTTCTACAAGGTAGTGGAGTCGTTGCTCGCAGATGCTAGTTACTCGAGACATCCGATGATACTCTCATGGTCCCAAGACTAGTCAGCATTCTCTGGGACTTGTGGGTTTAAAATCAGAGTTCCTCCTCTCCTAGGTGAATTGCCTGAACAGGCTAATGAGCTTCGTCTACCCGGGTTTAGCGTCAGAGTTTACCTTCTCTTAGATTGGCTGCCAACCAAGGCTAATGAGCCCAATCTGCCCGCCCAGTTATACCGCCGGGTACTCGGTCGCGTCCCACAGCAGGCTCTGTAATAGTCAGGAGGACCTTATGAAGGTGCTGCTGGGGACATAATAATATATGAGAGGTCATAGGCAAGGAAACTTCTGAACGGCAAACCGAACAGTGAATCCAGCGGCGATCTCTACACCTGGAAAGGAGAGGCTATATCAGACGCTTCACTTTCCTTTAACGAGCGGAACGTCCAGCCTAGACCTCGCTACCCCCCCCCCCCCCGCCCCCCAACCAATCCGTTTACTCCTCAAAATAACCATATCATTTCCTCATAAACGTGGCCGTCTGTCAGAGGCTTCCCTTGTCGCCTTATGGTATATTCGTCTGCTGAATTGAAGCAGGTGATATTGACGTTCTGCTCCTCTACACACTCGGAGAACCTGGTGTTGTCCATACACGAGTATATTTCTATGTTTTGTTTGTTTGTTTGTTTTTGTGTTTTTTTTTGTTTTTTCTTTGCGTTCGCCTTATTTTTCTAATCCCCAAGTTGCACTGTGGTTTTTATTTTTTTTTGCGCCTATCGGCCCAGTGCATCCTACTTCAGCGTGTATTTTATATAAGGGTCTGCTTCCTTCTGCATTTTCTAAGGTGTTTGCTTCCCCGGGGTAAAGGCCGGTGCTGTGATGGGGATCGAACCCAGCACTTTCGGGTTGTGAGCGGTGCATACTTAACCACTAGGACACGCCGTCCCCATGTGTCGGGTTTTTAATTGTTTAACATACGTTTTTTCCACCTTCGTTCTAGTTTCTAACGCGTATCTGCAATAGCTCGGTCAATGTAAGGGCGTCACCTCATGCCTTTAGTGTAGGGGTCTCTAAAAACCGAGAGGGC
This sequence comes from Ariolimax columbianus, assembly GCA_036924085.1. NCBI lineage: Eukaryota > Metazoa > Mollusca > Gastropoda > Stylommatophora > Arionidae > Ariolimax > Ariolimax columbianus. The sequence goes on along the minus strand of JAVGWX010000020.1, from coordinate 8,289,572 downwards.
CCCTTTGAAAAAAAGGGTGGGGCGGTGAAGGAGTGGAGATGAGTGAATTTGAATTGGAACAAAGATTAAATCATTATTATAACTAATCTAGTTCTTCTTCTACATCTTCTTCTTCTTCATCGTTCGTCATGAAAAGGACGCTTTGTTACGCTGTGAGGTAGTTTACAGCGAGGCTGCAATATCACCCTCACCAAACTAGAAGCATAGCATCAGTTGATCGTGAACCTCACCGGACTAGAAGCACAGCATCAGTTGATCGTGAACCTCACCGGACTAGAAGCATAGCATCAGTTGATCCTGAACCTCACCGGACTAGAAGCATAGCATCAGTTGATCCTGAACCTCACCGGACTAGAAGCACAGCATCAGTTGATCGTGAACCTCACCGGACTAGAAGCATAGCATCAGTTGATCGTGAACCTCACCAAACTAGAAGCATAGCATGAGTTGATCCTGAACCTCACCGGACTAGAAGCATAGCATCAGTTGATCGTGAACCTCACCGGACTAGAAGCATAGCATCAGTTGATCGTGAACCTCACCGGACTAGAAGCACAGCATCAGTTGATCCTGAACCTCACCGGACTAGAAGCATAGCATCAGTTGATCGTGAACCTCACCGGACTAGAAGCACAGCATCAGTTGATCGTGAACCTCACTGGACTAGAAGCATAGCATCAGTTGATCGTGAACCTCACCGGACTAGAAGCATAGCATCAGTTTATCGTGAACCTCACCGGACTAGAAGCATATCATCAGTTTAGCGTGAACCTCACCGGACTAGAAGCACAGCATCAGTTAATCGTGAACCTCACCGGATCAGAAGCATAGCATCAGTTGATCGTGAACCTCACCGGACTAGAAGCATAGCATCAGTTTATCGTGAACCTCACCGGACTAGAAGCACAGCATCACTTGATCGTGAACCTCACCGAACTAGAAGCATAGCATCAGTTTATCGTGAACCTCACCGGACTAGAAGCATAGCATCAGTTGATCGTGAACCTCACCGGACTAGAAGCATAGCATCAGTTGATCGTGAACCTCACCGGACTAGAAGCACAGCATCAGTTGATCGTGAACCTCACCGGACTAGAAGCATAGCATCAGTTGATCGTGAACCTCACCGGACTAGAAGCACAGCATCAGTTGATCGTGAACCTCACTGGACTAGAAGCATAGCATCAGTTGATCGTGAACCTCACCGGACTAGAAGCATAGCATCAGTTGATCGTGAACCTCACCGGACTAGAAGCATATCATCAGTTGATCGTGAACCTCACTGGACTAGAAGCATAGCATCAGTTGATCGTGAACCTCACCGGACTAGAAGCACAGCATCAGTTGATCGTGAACCTTACCGGATCAGAAGCATAGCATCAGTTTATCGTGAACCTCACCGGACTAGAAGCACAGCATCAGTTGATCGTGAATCTCACCGAACTAGCAGCATAGCATCAGTTGATTGTGAACCTCACCGGACTAGAAGCACAGCATCAGTTGATTGTGAACCTCACCGGATTTGAAGTATACCATCAGTTGATCGTGAACCTCACCGGACTAGAAGCACAGCAGCATTTGATGGGTGAACCTCACCGGACTAGCAGCACAGCATCAGTTGATCGTGAACCTCACCGGACTAGCAGCACAGCATCAGTTGATCGTGAACCTCACCGGACTAGAAGCATAGCATCAGTTGATAGTGAACCTCACCGGACTAGAAGCACAGCATAAGTTGATCGAAGAAGAAGCTGTATGTCCCACGGATCATTTATGTTCAGTTTAACTCTTGGTTTATGGTCAATTGTGTAAGAGATTGCCCTAGGTTAGCTCTGATAAGGGCTGTCTCTTCCAAGAAATGACGAAGAAAAAGAACAGAGAATGAGTCAGTTAATTTAAGATGAAATTCAAAAATGGTCCGAGGACTGGCAGATGAAATTTAATGTAGATAAATGTACAGTCATCCACATGGGTAGATCCAATATAGAATATAATTACAGGATGGGAGTGAACAGTATTAGAAAGATAGAAAAGGAAAGGGACCTAGGGGTTGTAATATATTCTACAGGTAAAGTGAGTAAACAAGTCCAGTAAGCAGTGAAAAAGGCAAATGCAATGTTAAGTATGATAAAAATAAATATCAAACATAGGAGCAAGGAAGTGATAGTCAAACTGTATAAAGCATTAGTTAAACCTAGATTGGAGAACTTTTGTTCAGGTGTGGAGTCCTTATTCATTGCACGCACCGTGGAAGACGCTTCAATGTTTGGATTGGTCTTAAGAGTCATATTTGTTATCGTCATGGACTGGAGTTACATCTTTTTCTTTTCAAAGCACAACTTACTATCGTCTGACAAGACGGAAAGAACCAATCAATGCATACAGTCCTTATCGTAGAGGGGATATAAACATATTGGTAAGGATACAAAAAAGAGCGCCAAAACTGATACTGGGATTTCGGAATTATAGCTTATGGGGAAAGACTCAGAAAACCCGGCTGTCGGCGTCTAGAAAAGAGAAGAATTTGGGGTGATTTAATACAGGTTTATAAGATGATCAACGGAACGGATAAATTATACCATAACAAGTTGCTGTCTAAGTACGGCCGGCTGCAAGGACAAGAGGGCACAGCCACACATTAACTCACCAGACTAGAAGCATAGCATCAGTTGATCGTGAACCTCACCGGACTAGAAGCATAGCATTAGTTTATCGTGAACCTCACCGGACTAGAAGCATAGCATCAGTTGATCGTGAACCTCACCGGACTAGAAGCATAGCATCAGTTTATTGTGAACCTCACCGGACTAGAAGCATAGCATCAGTTGATCGTGAACCTCACCAGACTAGAAGCATAGCATCAGTTGATCGTGAACCTCACCGGACTAGAAGCATAGCATCAGTTGATCGTGAACCTCACCGGACTAGAAGCATAGCATCAGTTGATCGTGAACCTCGCCGGACTAGAAGCATAGCATCAGTTGATCGTGAACCTCACCGGACTAGAAGCACAGCATCAGTTGATCGTGAACCTCACTGGACTAGAAGCATAGCATCAGTTGATCGCGAACCTCACCGGACTAGAAGCATAGCATCAGTTTATCGTGAACCTCACCGGACTAGAAGCACAGCATCAGTTGATCGTGAACCTCACCGGACTAGCAGCACAGCATCAGTTGATCGTGAACCTCACCGGACTAGAAGCATAGCATCAGTTGATAGTGAACCTCACCGGACTAGAAGCACAGCATAAGTTGATCGAAGAAGAAGCTGTATGTCCCACGGATCACTTGGGTTCAGTTTAACTCTTGGTTTATGGTCAATTGTGTAAGAGATTGCCCTAGGTTAGCTCTGATAAGGGCTGTCTCTTCCAAGAAATTACGAGGAAAAAGAACAGAGAATGAGTCAGTTAATTTAAGATGAAATTCAAAAATGGTCCGAGGACTGGCAGATGAAATTTAATGTAGATAAATGTACAGTCATCCACATGGGTAGATCCAATATAGAATATAATTACAGGATGGGAGTGAACAGTATTAGAAAGATAGAAAAGGAAAGGGACCTAGGGGTTGTAATATATTCTACAGGTAAAGTGAGTAAACAAGTCCAGTAAGCAGTGAAAAAGGCAAATGCAATGTTAAGTATGATAAAAATAAATATCAAACATAGGAGCAAGGAAGTGATAGTCAAACTGTATAAAGCATTAGTTAAACCTAGATTGGAGAACTTTGTTCAGGTGTGGAGTCCTTATTCATTGCACGCACCGTGGAAGACGCTTCAATGTTTGGATTGATCTTAAGAGTCATATTTGTTATCGTCATGGACTGGAGTTACATCTTTTTCTTTTCAAAGCACAACTTACTATCGTCTGACAAGACGGAAAGAACCAATCAATGCATACAGTCCTTATCGTAGAGGGGATATAAACATATTGGTAAGGATACAAAAAAGAGCGCCAAAACTGATACTGGGATTTCGGAATTATAGTTTATGGGGAAAGACTCAGAAAACCCGGCTGTCGGCGTCTAGAAAAGAGAAGAATTTGGGGTGATTTAATACAGGTTTATAAGATGATCAACGGAACGGATAAATTATACCATAACAAGTTGCTTTCTAAGTACGGCCGGCTGCAAGGACAAGAGGGCACAGCCACACATTAACTAAAGAAAGATCCAGATTAGTTATTAGGAAACATTTTTTTAGTTAGAGAGTGGTTAATGTTTAAAATGTATTGCCACTGGGAAATGTGGAGGCAGGGTCAATTAATTCACCATGGTGATCGCCAGAGATGAAAAGAGACATCAGATAACCCTGGGAACACGAGCACTGGAGCAGGTCAGCAACTTTAAATATCTAGGAGTGGTAATAGACAGCATGGGAGGAATCAAAGAGGAGTTAACTGCACGAAGGGCAGCAGCAGGTAGACTTTTACATGCAATAAACAGAGGTTTCCTCAGCAGAAGAGAAATAAGCAGGAAAACAAAGATGGATATATACTGCTCGACCTATGTGCCTGTCCTGACATATGGATGTGAGTCATGGGCAATGACTACAGCCCAAGAAAGGCAATTACAAACTTCAGAATTGAGGTACCTAAGAAAGGCGGTTCAGGTGACGAAAAGGGACAAGATCCGTAACCAGACAATACGTAGCAGTCTTGAAGTTCAGCCCTTGCAGACACGAGTAGAGCAGTCCCAACTACAGTGGTTTGGCCATGTCTGTAGAATGGAAGAAGATCGGATACCAAAGCGGTCATAAGAGATCAAAAGTCAGGACGCAGACCCCGAGGACGTCCCAAAGTGCGTTGGGAAGACAACATACGACAGTCCCTAAGTGATAGAGGGCTGGATTGAAAAGAGGCCATGAAAAAGACGGCGGATAGAGCAGTGTGGCGTTCTCTTTGGCAAACCTCTACACCTCACGATAGAAGAGGAGCGACTAAGTAAGTAAGTAAGTCAATTAATTCATTCAAGAGAAGATTGGATGCGCATAGTTATTTCTAGATCAAGTGAAGTAAAAGAAATTGGTTGTATACAGACTCTGCAGAGTCTTTTAAACCAGTACAAATAAATCAAGTTAAGTTAAATGTACTCTTTTTTGCAGATGATCAATGCCCATTATAAGAGTGTGAAGACGATCTACACCAACATATGAATGCGCTCAAACTCTGTGTTCGAAATATACAGTATGAAAATTAAGACATCCAAAACAGAAACTCTGCAGATAAGCAAATCACCTGAAAACATGAATATTATGGTAAATGGGACCAAGATTAATCAAGTGCATGAGTTCATGTATTTAGGCAGTGTTTTCGCACAGGATGGAGGTTTAGATATAACAATTGAGATCCTGCGACAAAAAGTGAACGCAATTGTATACCAGGTGTCAGAAATATCGAAAGACCTTAACATAAAGATGTCAACAAAAATATTACAGATCAACAGTATATTTATGCCAACGCCCTGTTACCAGTGTTCTAGCAAAATCTTTAGAGAGAAAGATCACGACATGTGAGATGAGATGTCTCCTGTAACCATCAACTTAACTAGGAGAGACAGAATGCAAAATTAAGATATGAGAAACATCGTTGAAATAGCAAGAACCTGAACTGAATATATTGATGAGAAAATCAAGTGAATGTTCGAGTATAGGGTCTGCTACCTTACTTACTTAGTCGCTCCTTTTCTTCAAAAGCCCAAAACATTATTATTTTTACATATTCGATGTAAGTCCTTCAAGATTTAGAAGTTGCTGGTCATTGTAGACCTGATCTTATCCAAATATCTTTAGACATGGACCACATTATCACTTCCCATGTTGTAAAAATAGTTCTGCAGTGGATCTCTGGACACTCAAACACAACTGGTAATGACAAGGCAGACAGACTAGCAAAAAAAGGAACGAATAAAAGAACAGCCACACACAACAACAACTTTACAAATAGCGAAACAGCCCATACGAACAGCAAATAAAGAGCTTGGTTGATCAAATGGGCCATGGGAAACGTGGGAATGGGGGACAACAGACATATGGCAAGCCCCAGTCCAAAAGACAGTAACAATCAACTCGCAAGGAAAGATCAGAGCACCATTTTCGATTGAGAGTCCCAACATTTTCCCCTTAACAAGCACCTGAAAAGAATCCAACCACAACATACTCCTGAGTGTCAGCTGTGTACACACCCACATGAAACGGTCTATCGTCATCTCTTTGAGTGCTCATCGCTCAATGATCTTAGAAAAATGTTTCTTCCTCCAAGGCCAGATAAATGGAACACTTTGTATGGCACTAGACAACAACTGATAAACACGAGCAGATACCATTACATGGTATTAGGCCCAAGGGCGAGAGCCCGGATGCTGCAGGATCCATAACAACAACAACAATAACTTAGTCGCTCCTCTTCTACCCTGCAGCATAGCTTCGTCTACCTTACCTACCTAGGCGCTTCTCTGCTACTTCTGACAACTTCTATCTTTTTGCAAACGACGATCGGATTTTCGCCCCCATGGCAGATCGAGACGCTTGAAATGATTGCATAATACTAGGGAGTGTCAGTAAGTAGATCACAAACTGAAATGGGATTGCTGAATAATGTAGGAAGAGTGTTCAACTGAAACCTGACCTAACTGCACAAGGTGAACATACGTACGATGCGCATGATGACATCATAATTGCACATACCAGCCGTTAAGTTTGCAAAACTGCATTATCCTCTGACTCATAGTTTCCTCAGCAGACCGTTGAAAACATGGCGGGTGTAATACGGAATTCGTCCAGAGTTGATCAGTGAGCGGTGATTCGGTTTCTAACAGCTGAAAGATGTCGACAACTTGACATTCATCGCAGAATGCAGGCAGTGTTTGGTGACAAAAGTGTGTCGAAGACAACAGTGAAGAACTCGACAACGATGTTTAAAGAAGGACGTGAGTTAACGCAACGATATGCGCCTGACCTGGTCTCGGAAGATCTTTCGTTAACTCACGACCTTCGTTAAACATCGTTGTCCAGTTCTTCACTCTTTTTTTTTGCGACACACTTTTGTCACCAAACACTGCCTGCATTCTGCGATGAATGTCAAGTTGTCGACATCTTTCAGCTGTTAGAAACCGAATAACTGCTCGCTGATCAACTCTGGGCGGAATCAGTATCACACCCGCCATGTTTTTAACGGTCTGCTGAGGAAACTATGAGTCGGAGGATAATGAAATTTTCAAACTTGACGGTTGGTATGTGCTGTTTACACCAGAAGTGACGTCATCGTGCGCATCGTACGTATGTCCACTTGTTGCAGTTTGGTGCGGTTTCATTTGAACATGCCTGGTAGTTAGCAGTTTCTAAAGGTCTCATTAGGTTGTAGCAACATCTAACGGTGTGATTACTGTAGGTACCAGGCACTAGGTGCCACATGCACGTGTGCAGTTTAGATTTTTAAAAATGTCGGTGCTCATAGAGTGTATAATCAAAGAAAAATGTGCTGTTTAGCGTTTTTGTGTAGGTTTTTTTTAAAGGACCATCCTGCAATGGATATTTATAAGGAAATACTTCCTGATTACAGTGAGAAATGTTTGTCGTGTAAAGTGATTTATAACTGGGTCAATAAATGTTATCAGGCACACTCAAAAATTGGTGATGACCTTCAGTTGAGATCTTAGGAAGATGATTCGAGCTGACAGACCAGTAACGATAGGCAGTGAAGCAACTGCTATAGAGTGTTCACGTGGTATAGCCTACAGTATAATGCATGATCCGCTCTTGGTGGGAGAAGTTTCGCAAATGATGAAGAGGTTGAATATGAAGTGCAAATACGGTTGAGATGGCAGAGCAAAGAAGTCGGTGCTGGAGGTTTTGACGCACTGTTAAGTATATCAATTTTGATGGAAATTATGTTGAGAAATAAGGAACAATGTAAATGCAGTAATAAATCGTTTTCAAGTTCGAATCTCCTTTTGGTCTTTTTAACAGCCATGTGTGACCTATTTACCGACTTGCTCTCGTTCATGTTGTCAGTTTCTTTAAGGATTTTTGTGTATGTGTTTCTGTAATTGTTCAATGACCGGGACTAGCCTGTGTAATAGATCAAAGAGAAGTATTGAAAAAGAGTTGGATACTTGAATATAAGCGACTGCTAAAGTGTTTAATGCCATAAATGGACGATTACTTCGTAAAAGAGAAATGCTTGTAGGTAAGAACGATATAATGACTAAACCGTTCTACTGATGTACTAGTTCAGACTTACGGATGTGAATAATGGACAATGATTGCAAAACCAGAAAAACCAGCTCCAAGCCTCTGGTATGAGGTATCTAAGGAAGGTGACCAAAGAAAGAGAACAATTACGGACAGGAATCAAAAATGCGGCATGTTCTTGAAACCCAGCCCTTGCAGATTGGAGTGTGGCAAACTCAACTTCAGTGGTTTGGCCATGTCTGCAAAATGAAAATAGATCTGCCACTACAGTGATCATGAGAAGGAAAGAGTCGGGGATCTAGGTAACCAGGATGACCCAAAGTCTCATGAGAAGAAAAGGATCGGGGATCCAGACACCCAGGATGACCCAGTCTCATGAGAAGAAAAGGATCGGGGATCCAGACACCCAGTCTCGTGAGAAGGAAAGAGTTGGGGATCCAGACACCCAGGATGTCCCAAAGTCTTATGAGAAGGAAAGGGTCGGGGATCTAGACACCCAGGATGTCCCAAAGTCTTATTAGAAGGAAAGGGTCGGGGATCTAGCCACCCAGGATGTCCCAAAGTCTCATGAGAAGGAAATGGTCGGGGATCCACCCAGGATTTTCCAAAGTCTCATGAGTAGGAAAGAGTCGGGGATCCACCCAGGATGCCCCAAAGTCTCATGAGAAGGAGAGAGTCGGGAATCCAGACAACCAGGATGACCCAGTCTCATGAGAAGGAAAGAGTCGGGGATCCAGACACCCAGGATGACCCAGTCTCATGAGAAGGAAAGAGTCGGGGATCCAGACACCCAGGATGCCCCAAAGTCTCATGAGAAGGAAAGGGTCGGGGATCCACCCAGGATGACCCAAAGTCTTATGAGAAGGAAAGGGTCGGGGATCCAGAAACCCAGGATGACCCAGTCTCATGAGAAGGAAATGGGAAATGGTCTGGGATCCACCCAGGATGACCCAAAGTCTTATGAGAAGGAAAGGGTCGGGGATCCAGAAACCCAGGATGACCCAGTCTCATGAGAAGGATATGGTCTGGGATCCACCCAGGATGACCCAAAGTCTTATGAGAAGGAAAGGGTCGGGGATCCAGAAACCCAGGATGACCCAGTCTCATGAGAAGGAAAGGGTCAGGGATCCAGACAACCAGGATGACCCAGTCTCATGAGAAGGAAAGAGTCGGGGATCCAGACAACCAGGATGACCCAGTCTCATGAGAAGGAAAGAGTCGGGGATCCAGACACCCAGGATGACCCAGTCTCATGAGAAGGAAAGAGTCGGGGATCCAGACACCCAGGATGCCCCAAAGTCTCATGAGAAGGAAAGGGTCGGGGATCCACCCAGGATGACCCAAAGTCTTATGAGAAGGAAAGGGTCGGGGATCCAGAAACCCAGGATGACCCAGTCTCATGAGAAGGAAATTGTCTGGGATCCACCCAGGATGACCCAAAGTCTTATGAGAAGGAAAGGGTCGGGGATCCAGAAACCCAGGATGACCCAGTCTCATGAGAAGGAAATGGTCTGGGATCCACCCAGGATGACCCAAAGTCTTATGAGAAGGAAAGGGTCGGGGATCCAGAAACCCAGGATGACCCAGTCTCATGAGAAGGAAATGGTCTGGGATCCACCCAGGATGACCCGAAGTCTTATGAGAAGGAAAGGGTCAGGGATCCAGACACCCAGGATGGCTCAAAGTATCATGTAATGAGAACATGCGACAGTCTATTAGAGACCGTTGGCTAGAATTGAACCAGGCCTCCATACTTTCTATTGAGCAATATATGTATAACGGGAGCATGTGGTCAAGGGTTTGTTATCTTGGTTCACAATGTCAACATACCAGGTTCAAATCCTGTCGTACTTAGTTTGACAGATCCGTCATGTCTTCAGCTTTTTCATGGCATGACAGCTTCTTCCAGTAAATGGGCACCTGACGAGGTCAGGAGGAAATTTCTAAGCTGTTGTAGGAGCTGAGAAATTTGAATTGTGTTGTTGAAACTTTCAACAACGAAAGGGATCTGAGCATACATGGGGGCGTTCTGGCACAATAATGTCGGTTCTAAACGCGATTTACCATTTCTAAACGGATAAGATGGCTGTAGTGGCCCTATTCTTTCATCCTGAATATTTACGGTGGGTATTTTTTACCAGTAATTGAAAACTGGATGTGACGTACCTATTTCGCATATAAAATTGTCTAGGAAGTTCCAATATTTGTTTTATATTTCTATTTATTTTCAAATTAAAACTATTACAATTTTTCAAAAGAGCCAAAACAAACAATACTTATAACTTATATAATTAAATGAGATCAAGATGCTGAGCAGTGCATGAGCTGCAGCGGTCGGTGATCCATATCTGACTGCTAGCGTCAGGGCCAGCGATCCAGAGCTGTCAAGCCCCTTCCACACCTCTATGCGGTGATCCTGGATAAGAGGCTACAACAGAGCAGACTGGCTAAGGAGAAGGGATCGAAGAGGGAAGGCTGATCCAGTACTCAAAAATGCCTGCTGAAGTCGGATGTGTTTGAACAAAAGGTGCAAATATCGCAGTCAAGATATAAACTACTACGCAGCACATTCCGTTCTCCGGACAACATCCTGCTACTTGCAAAACCCTATTTAGGACTTGGTAGCGGGAGATTGAGAACGAATGAATAATAAAAGTATATCATTAAATGATGAAAAAAGTCATAGAATTAGCTTATGTAAGCATCAAACAAGTTTTAATTCAAATTTAAGATGATCAAGAAAAGAACTTCTTCTTCTTCTTCTTCTTCTGCGTACGCAGTCAGACAGTAACCATTATTTTTTCGAAAAAAAAGAAAAGAACAATACCAATCAGTTGGGCCAAGGCCCCCACAGCAATAGATAAACCCTTGTTGGTCTGTCAAACTGAAGAGTATGAGAACCACTGGTTTAGAGTTCTTTGGTGCTGACATACACCCAGAGTTGGGAGTCCTTGTTTGGTTCTTTGTCTGGACTTTCTTCTTACTTCTTTTTCGTCTTCTTCTTTGTACCCTGTCAGATGTCAACTTGAATTTGTTCAAAGAAAGCAGCGGTTATCCTGAGGCTGTCGACACTGACATAGAACTTGTCTAGTTTTGGCACTGGTGATGGTCCCATGTGCTTTCTCTGATCTGAGTACTGATCTTTGATCATTTAGGTCTGTATTCCTCTGACTTTCTATTACAAGGTGACCTGTTTTTTTTAATCCATGACATTTGTACAATACATGGTTTATGGTTTATATTTGGAACCTCCCAATCTGTCGTCCATCCCAGGAAGAAGAAACTAACGTCTGGTCACGTAAAAAAACCTATAGGACAATGTTAGTCAGGGTCAGGAGAAATATACTGGCCAAGAACCCCACCTCACTTCCATGCAGGTCTCCCTAGAAACAGGCTCTTTCATGGTTGTCTGAATAACTAAGTGGGGGATCGATGTGACCGCTGTGGTAGTGAGATAACCCCAAATTAAGTCAAACACAGCACAACAGCCTATAGTACACTGGTCCCCCTTCATCCCTACACTTAGGATGTGAGGAAAGTTACTGCAACCCACCACCTAATGTCCTTTTCAGAGCGCCTAAAAGAGTAGAGTTACTCATTGTGGACATTATTATCATCATCATCACCATCATTCATCATCAACATCATTATCGACGACAACAACAACAACAATCGTCATTATCTGATAGGCCTAGGAGCCACTGATCTCCCCTTCCTTGAGACCATGAGATGCTTGAAGCTTGCAGGATTCGAACATTAACCATTTTGTGCTTTTATTCGTTCATTTCTTGAGAGATAAACACCTTACCTCTAAGCTAGAGCAACAATCTTTATTAAATGACAGAAATACAAGCTTGACATAATTATGTTGTTGTTGTTGTTGTTGTTGTTGTTGTTGTTGTTGCGAACTGTCCACAATGAGTAAGTTTACTCTTTTGTGCGCCCTGAAAAGAACGTTTAGTGGCAGTTTGCAGTAGCTTTCCTCACATCTCGAGCGTGATGATAGAGGTGGACCGGGTTCCTCCAGGCTATGCTTAGCTTCATCTATGTGTAGCTCACTACTATGGAGATCATGTAAATCCCCCACCTCGTTAGCCAGACTTCCAAGAAGGACAGCCAGTTTCCTTAGAGAACTACGTGGAAGTCGAGGTGGAAGTCTTGGTCAGTATGTTTTGCCTGACCCTGACTGACATGTCTGATCAGTATGTTGTGCCTGATCAGACGTTAGTCTTCCTCCCCTGACATAATATTATAAAATGCTACAGATTGAGTTTTTCATTCTTACAGTCACTAAGGTAAGGTGTTCGCTTCGGGTGTTGGAGGTCGCGGGTTCAAATCACGGTGGAGGCCGTGATTTTTTCACGTGGATCATCCAGTAAAATTTTCTCTAAGTAGTGATATCAGACACCCGTGTGTAGTAACACGGACATTAAAAATGCCTTGGCAGTTGGAAAAGAAAAAAGGTAGGCTTAACAGCCGCTGCTCGGGCAAAATTCAAGATAAAAATTTACTCAAATTATTCTAGACATTCTCGCCACACAGAGAATTTGTCACAAATAGGGGACTGTGTGGCTATAACATCAGGTCTTGGTTATGTTGTTAGCGGAACGGCATAGATGGCGCCTGACAGACTGCGGTCTATCTTGCTCTAATTTATCGTCCAACACTAGTCCAAAAATAGGCAATCGTATATTCCAAGGGCTACTCGGATCGACCTGTCAAGTCACCAGCGGAAACAACGGAGGTCTAATGACATAAGTGGACTGAAGCTAGATAGTTAGTCACTAGAAGTATAATACAACAATTTGAACAATATAATTTAGGCAGTTTATTTCCATGAATGACAGTTACTTCAGCTTTGAGACCTCATTAACGGTCATTGTAAGGTAGATAAGTAGAAGGCCCACTTAAACGACAAGAGCCCGTCATGTCAACTACCCATGAACATCAATTGGTGGCAGAGTCCCAGGCTGCATGCAATGAGATGTCATCTTTCCAATTGTACTTAACTAGGTGGTGCGAGGACAGCCACAGAGGTGAGACCATGATGGAGAGGGTCGTTTAGCATTCTTCATGTCCATCGCATGTTTGTTAGTTGCCCATCGCAAGGAATGATGACGACACCATCAGATGGTTTTGTCTTGATGATGTAACTTGTGCTGTAGATGGATTATTATGGGATTCCGTGGCAAAGTGGTTAAGCCGTCTGCCTCATGTTCAGGTGTTGTGGGTTCGACTCCAAACTCTGCCGTCTTTTTCACGCGTACTTGATGCGGAGTTCCTTGCATCTCGTAGCCACCCCCTAGTCGTCTTGTCCTTGACTTGCCACTGGGCTTGGGTGGCTCAAGACGAGAGAGTGAGGATAAAAAGTAGTGCAGTTAATCCTTAATAAAAATAGCGCTAGCAAATAAATTATGTCATCATCGTTTGTGATGGACGGCGGATATTGAGATGGATTATAGTGAGGAAGCAACTGTGCTGGTCCTGAGCTACCTTGGACTAGTGAAGGTAATTCAGAATTCAGGCACTCTAATCCTTTGAGACCACGGGTCGATTGAAACCTGCAGCTGTTTCCGTCCATCGATTTAAGAGACGAGTCCCATACCTCTCGACCACAGAGACCCTCTATCGCGTGCTTGATGACGTGGGTGATGATGTCGTCTGTAAGACACATGTAGAAATTGGGTCAAATGACCGCGGTTTAGCACGGTGAATGTGCTTTTAAGGAATGTCCATTGGGTAATTTTATCATTTGAGACTCGGCCAAACCAGTTGATCATTAGAATACGCCTCTAGCTGTGGTTGTGGAAAATGTAAATGTGTTTCTAATCGCTCTGCAGAATAGTCCACGTTTTGGAACCATACAGCAGGATATGAACGACACAGGTTATGTAATTGTTAGGGTCATAACGAATATTAAAACTTGCCTTGGACTGCAGCGACTGATCCGCAACCACAGATCTGTCACCTTTCTCATTAGTTAACATCTGTTGCTTTCTCATTAGTTAACATCTGTCACCTTTCTCATTAGTTAACATCTGTTATTTGTTTCATTAGTTAACATCTATTATTTTTCACGTTAGTTAACATCTGTTACCGCAATTTGTTAGTTAACATGTTAGCTTCTCATTAACATTCTCATGTAAAAATGTTCTTTAACTTTGATAGTATTTCAGCCATTACTGGTACTGAGTTTCATTTAAGATTAGTTTATTTTAGAAAACATTATTTGACATACTGTGTAACGGCACTTGCCTTGGACTGTAGTACACAGATCTGTCAAATTAGGCCAGACTGTAAAAGAGTCAAGTCTCTCACATATTCCAAAAATTTCCAGAAAATAAAAATACCAGCGAATGTTCCTGCAGCATCCTCCGCTGCAAACAGAGTATGAGATCTTTTCCTTCAACGTCTAATCCTCTGCTTCCAAAACAGAAACATCCTCAGCATCAATATCATACAACTTGAGGAAAGACTTGAGTGGGTCTGGTAATGGTAGAACATCAACTGTGCTGATAATCTCACGATATTGTCGAGCCCCGCTGACATGAGATCGTACAACCTGAAGTATACAATATTTATAGAGTGTTATAACGTTCGATGCTACTCATACTGAGCACTGCAACATGGCTTAAACAACCTTAACTTAACTGCAGAAGGACACAACATGAGAATCAACGTGAGTAAAATTGAAGCAATGACAATAGCAAGAACAGCAACAACTGCTAAGAGCTACATAGAACAGCAACAACCGCTAAGAGCTACATAGAACAGCAACAACTGCTAAGAGCTACATAGAACAGCAACAACCGCTAAGAGCTACATAGAACAGCAACAACTGCTAAGATCTACATAGAACAGCAACAACTGCTAAGATCTACATAGAACAGCAACAACTGCTAAGATCTACATAGAACAGCAACAACCGCTAAGAGCTACATAGAACAGCAACAACTGCTAAGATCTACATAGAACAGCAACAACTGCTAAGATCTACATAGAACAGCAACAACCGCTAAGAGCTACATAGAACAGCAACAACCGCTAAGAGCTACATAGAACAGCAACAACCGCTAAGATCTACATAGAACAGCAACAACCGCTAAGAGCTACATAGAACAGCAACAACTGCTAAGATCTACATAGAACAGCAACAACTCAAGCACGTGAAGGATTTCAAATATTTAGGAAGCATAGTATCATCTAATGGAAGCATGCAAGAAGAAAGCAATCACAGATGCACCAAAGCAAACCAAATCATTGGTCGGATGTCAACAATACTGAAGAACAAGCACATATAGATTGACACAAAAAGAACCCTGTTCAACACAATTTTCATACCTACACTATGCTACCAGTGTCAAACTTTGACACCGACAGCAACAGATAAGAGAAAAATAGAAACAACAGAAATGAAATACCTGAGGTGAATGCTAAATGTGACAAAATTGGACAGAATTAGAAACGATGAGATCAGGAAACGGATGGGCACTAAGCCAGTGCTAGATTTCATTAGTTTGGCCATATATCGTGACAGCAACATAGCAGCGTCCCACAGATAGCTCTAACACTTAAACACAGCGGTATCAGAACTAGAGGCTAACCCCGCAAAAGATGGATTGAAGGAATATCTGAGGCAGCCAGTTCCACCTTATACGAAGTGCACACCAAGGCACTGTCCAGATGTCACTTATACACCTGACACCGAAAGGCAAACCAGGATCAGACAATAGATAGATAGAATAGATAGTACTTAAATCTTGTTAATGTTTCTTATGGTAGCAGGTTACAGTGACTCTTCTTACTGAAGAAGGTAGACATGGGCTCTACTGGCTCTAGTGCAACGCTAAACGTCTTATTAGGCTCACCAGTATGGGGGTCAGTGTCACCACCCCCCCCCCCCCTCCCACTCCACCCCACCCCGACCAGGCTGCTGAAATGCAGCCTTCACTGCCTTTAAAATTGTTACAATGTCTTGCAATTGATAAAAACAAAGAGGTATTGGTCAGCAACCGTGCACAAAATTCCAACAAAACATCACGCAACCTTTCTAAATTATCCCCAAAATCAAACAAAACATCACCCAACCTTTCTAAATTATCCCCAAAATCCAACAAAACATCACCCAATCCTGGTAAAATATTATCCCCAAAATCCATCAAAACATCACCCAACCTTTCTACAACATTATCCACAAAATCAAACAAAACATCACCTAACCTTTCTAAATTATCCCCAAAATCCAACAAAACATCACCCAATCCTGGTAAAATATTATCCCCAAAATCCATCAAAACATCACCCAACCTTTCTACAACATTATCCACAAAATCAAACAAAACATCACCTAACCTTTCTAAATTATCCCCAAAATCCAATAAAACATCACCCAATCTTGGTAAAATATTATCCCCAAAATCCATCAAAACATCACCCAACCTTTCTACAACATTACCCACAAAATCAAACAAAACATCACCCAACATTCGTAAAATGTTATCAACAAAGTCCAACAAAACATCACCAAACCTTCAAAAATCCATCAAAACATCACAATACCACACTACAACATTACCCATAAAATCCAACAAAACATCACTCAACCTTCCCACAAAATAAAATAAAAAACTCACTCAACCTTCCCACAACATCCAACAAAACATTACCTAACCCATCTACAAAATTACCCACAAAATCCAACAAGACCTCATCCAACCTCACTACATTACCCACAAAATCCAACAAAACATCACCCAACCTTACCACAACATTACCCACAAAATATCACACAACATCCAACTATACATCACCCAACCTTCCTACAACATTACCCACAAAATCCAATAAGACATCACCCAATCTTCCTACAACATTACCCACAAAATTCAACAAAACATTTCCCAACCTTCCTACTCAACACAAAAACCAAACAACAAAACATCACCAACCTTCCTACAACATTCCCCACAAAATCACAAAAAAACATTACCAACCTTCCTACAACACGCCAGCAGGGAAGGGACAGCTCTGAATGTATTGATCATAAACTTGTGTAGCCTGTCCTGCAGCTGATTTCTTCCAGGCAGAACCACCCAAGTCTCGTCACTGAGATCCCAGCCAGCCCTCACCAAGTACACAGCCTCTTTGAACAATCCAGAGTATGCCAGCCAGAACAGAGGAGACTGCCTGATCAACAATTAGATAAAAGATTGCTAACTTTTTGATAATCTCTAAATCTTTAAATAATTGTATTCAATGTCTGATACTTACTTTCCATGTCCAAGTACCATGTTATACAGCACGCATCCAGTATCCAGCGACATGGATTGCCTAGTCACTTTCCGTCAGCGTGTCGCACCTATTGCATGTTCCCTGGAGGTAGGGACAGGTCATCAGGTGGTCTGGGTCCTGTCTGAGCGCCACAGTCACACGTGCCATCATTTATGTATCCTGATCGTTTCATATTCCTCTTGCACCATGATACACAAGTTGGAGTCTTTTTAATGACTTACATGTTGATTATGGTAGATGATGTCCGGGGGCAGGCTCCTACTAAAGTTCCATCTCTGGAGCCTGCATCAATTTGTGCCGTCTCTCGATACAGCGACATTCAAGATATGTCTGTATGGGCTGTGTTGATTTTAGGAAGTTAAGTCTAGATTTGAGTCTTGTGCTCTGTACCTGATGTCCAAACATTGGGTGCCTTGGGTCGTGCTCCTGTTTTTCTCATTCGATTTCTGCAGCAACGCTTCTTCGAATCTTCGAATCGAGTTTAATGTAGATAAATGTAGTCATCTACATGGGTAGATCCAATACGGAACATAATTACAAAATGGGTGAAAACAATATTAGAAAGATAGATAAGGAAAGGGACCTAGAGGTTATAATAGATCATACAAGTAAGGTGAGTGAGCAAGTTCAGGTAGCAGTGAAAAAGGTAAATGCAATGTTAGGTATGATAAAAAGAAATATTGAATATAGGAGCAAGAAAGTGATAGTCAAACTGTATAAAGTATTAGTTAGACCTAGATTGGAGTACTGTGTACAGGTGTGCAGTCCTTATTGTAGAGGGGATATAAACATGCTGGAAAGAATGCAAAAAAAAGTGACAAAGCTGATAGTGGGATTCAAGAATTACAGATCTGAGGAAAGACTAAGAAAAATCGGCCTTGAAAAGAGAAGAATTCGAGATGTCTTAATACCATTGTTGCAAGCATTTCAGGAAGGCTTCTTTGGGAATGGAGCACATCTGGGTCGTCACATTCTGCATGTCTTCGTGTGTCTCAAATCGGGTCACTCTCAGTAAAATTTGGATCTTGGGTAACAGCCAAAAATCGCAAGGAGCCATATCGGGAGAATGCCTGGCGAACCTAAGGAATGTTGTGTTTGGACAAGAAAGTCTGAATCAGATGTGAAGAATGGGCGGTGGGTTGTCACAAATTTCACAGACACTCTCCGCATAGTCAAATCCCCGTTCGGCTGAGCAGCGCATGAGCTGCAGCGGTCAGCGACCCATAGCTGACTGCTAGCATCAGGGCCAGCGAACCAGAGCTGCCAAGACCCTTCTACACCTCCACGGGGTGATCCTGGATAACAGACTGGCTAAGGAGAAGGGATCAAAGAGGGAATGCTAACCTGGTACTCAAAAAATACTTGCAGAAGTCGGATGTGTTGAACTACAACACATTCCGTTCTCTGGACTACATTCTGCTACTTAAGCCCTTCCAGAGTTTGGTAGCGGGAGATTGAGAACGAACGACGCCAAGCCAAATCCCCGCTCAAAAAGGAGTACACTGAACCAAAGTCTATCCATAACTCATCCAGAAGCTCTCGCATGGTGACACAACAGTTCTGTAAAACCAAGGTCTGTACTTGCCATCTTTGAAGCAATAGCACGACTCTTTAATTTGTGTGATGCTAATAGCATCGTCACCAAAAGCCTGTTGTATCTTCCGAATGTCTTCCACTTGGGTATCACTTAGCTTTTGACAAAATTTCATGCAACACCGCTGCTCAATTCTTTCTGTCATTTCGTGGTGATTGAAAACGGTTGCTAACTACACTCAACACTGAAAAGCTGACTGCCAGCGATTGACGCAATCTGCGGGTGGGAAAAAATTCACGCATGCGCATGACAGCCCCCTATACCTCACAGCCGAAGGACAGCACCCATGCTTCATTTGTTTCCGTGGAAAAAATTAAGGTAGACACTTTTTGGACACATCTCGTTCTTCACATGACAACAAACACAAGGGACATAAACGATGCACTTACTTTCCCATAGTAAACTGGTCTGGTCCCAACACTGACCCCGCTTGGCACAACAGCTGTAACCATGGAAACATATTTGCTTTCCTTATCACAGACACTATTAGCCCCCGTTGTAGAGGGGTTAAATTGCCACTATCACGAGTATCTAAACGGCCGCCTCCTTCAAGTATTGCTCTGATTATCTCGTCAACAGTTGCTCCACCTGAACAAGCAATACATGTCATGTCATTTAGATCACCCTTCATCTCATGTCATTTAGATCACCATTCATTTCCTGTCAATTAGATCACCATTCATTTCATGTCATTTAGATCACCCTTCATCTCATGTCATTTAGATCACCATTCATTTCCTGTCATTTAGATCACCATTCATTTCATGTCATTTAGATCACCCTTCATCTCATGTCATTCAGACCTCCCTTCATCTCATGTCATTTAGATCACCATTCATTTCATGTCATTTAGATCGCCATTCATCTCATGTCATTTAGATCACCATTCATTTCATGTCATTAGATCACCATTCATTTCATGTCATTTAGATCACCATTCATTTCATGTCATTTAGATCACCATTCATTTCATGTCATTTAGATCACCATTCCTTTCATGTCATTTAGATCACCATTCATTTCATGTCATTAGATCACCATTCATTTCATGTCCTTTAGATCACCATTCATTTCATGTCATTAGATCACAATTCATTTCATGTCATTTAGATCACCATTCATTTCATGTCATTTAGATCACCATTCATTTCATGTCATTTAGATCACCATTCATCTCATGTCATTTAGATCACCATTCATTTCATGCCATTTAGATCACCATTCATTTCATGCCATTTAGATCACCATTCACCTCATGTCATTTAGATCACCATTCATTTCATGTCATTTAGATCACCATTCATCTCATGCCATTTAGATCACCATTCATTTCATGCCATTTAGATCACCATTCACCTCATGTCATTTAGATCACCATTCATTTCATGTCATTTAGACCACCATTCATCTCATATATTGCAAAGCCGCCATCTTATATGTCATCTCATGGTAAAATTTCACTTCTTCGTCTTCTTAACTTAACATTTAGCATGCTACATAATTTATTACGAAAATTTGCGCAAACTAATTAACTTGATATCTCGCTATGGTAGTCAACTTTCAAAATTTGTAACTTTTCTGTTTGTTGGTCAATAAATATGATTTTCTTGAATAAAAAACTTGTGGGTGTTATTGTTTTTGTTGTGTGTTTGTTAGTTTCTGAGATACAAAAAAGATGAAGTTCAAAATTTATAAAAATCTCTGAAAAAATTTGGACTCGACCGCTAGGCCTAGTCGCTCCGATAGAAATCCATGGAAACCACAACAACATATCAATACTGTGTTTACAATATCGACACAACTGTTAGTTTCCAATTCAAACGTAGTTCTTTCATCTAAACAAACAGAGATCAAGATGCTGAGCAGTGCATGAGCTGCAGTGGTCAGCAACCCATAGCTGACTGCTAGCGTCAGGGCCAGCGAACCAGAGCTGTCAAAACCCTTCTACACCTCCATGCAGTGATCCTGGATAACAGGCTGCAGTAGAGCAGACTGGCTAAAGAGAAGGGATCGAAGAGGGAATGCTAACCCAGTACTCAAAAAATGCTTGCTAAAGTCGGATGTGTTGGACCGAAAGGTGAAAATATTGCAGTCAAGCTGTAAACTACAACACAACACATTCCGTTCTCTGGACAACATTCTGCTACTTAAGCCCTTTTAGGGTTTGGTAGCAGGAGATTGAGAACGAATGAAGCCAAGCCATTTAAACAAAGAAAATAAACAGATCTACTCGATAAAGATCTTTTGTAATCATTTGTAATCCATTTGTAATCTAACACATGATACTTTTACCGGCAAAATATTGTGTGTAGATGGTGACATATTCAGCATAAAAATAAAATAGCTATGGGTAGGGTCTTCGTGCAAAAAAAATTTGTGGGTCTTGGCAGCTATGGTTCGCTGGCCCTGACGCTAGCAGTCAGCTATGGGTCGCTAACCACTGCAGCTCATGTGCTGCTCAGCATCTTGATTCCCTACAGCTTTTCAAGCATGGCTGCTTCCCCAGGCCAGACTGCCTCTCTTTAGTCTGTATAAGTAGGGCAGTCCTGTAGGATAGGTTCTGGTGTTTGCATGGGTGCTCTGCAATCGCATGTGACGGTGTCTCTTAGACCCATTCTGTGGAGGTGGGTCTTGAGTCTGCAATGTAGATGAGAGGTAAACACGCTGATATCTGACAAAAATTGAAGTACAAAACAGTGGGATTTTAACTCTCACATGTTTCAAGTGTCCCCCAGTCTCACGGGAGATAAGACCAGTGTCTAGTAATATTGGAGATTTGCGAAAAATATCAAGATCCCGTGTACAATTTGTACAAGAAGAAGAATCATAGGCAGTTGAAAATCAATAATAGTAGGCTGTTAGCTGCCGGACAAAAACTAAAAAGTAATGGAATTCCTAATACGCAATCTACCTTCACCCAAGCGTAATAAGCCGCAGGAGGTGAACATTGGAAAATGAGGAACGTGCTACAGATAGCCTTTGACTACCTGGCAGCAGACATAACTTGTCTGTTCGAATCTTGGATCCCCAAATAGCCCAAGTAAGCTTCTGTGTCATTGAGTAGCTAGACCCATGCACAAACCTCTTTAGTCTGTCATGACATGCTGTGTGAAGATCTTCTTTTCTTGTGGCTATATCAAGATCTAACATTGAGAATCAATAATCTTCTACAGCAGACCCAGATAGGGTTAGACGAAACATGTTGTTTGCATGTCTGATTTGAGCATCCTAAAGCAATTGTTGGAATGTAAGTTCAAAATAGGCAGTCACTTATTGGTCGACAAGAAGAAGTTAAGAACAGATAGTCGCTTATTGGGGCACAGAAGAAGTTAAGAATAGGCAGTCACTTATTGGTCGACAGAAGAAGTTAAGAACAGATAGTCGCTTATTGGGGCACAGAAGAAGTTAAGAATAGGCAGTCGCTTATTTGTCGACAGAAGAAGTTAAGAACAGATAGTCGCTTATTGGGGCACAGAAGAAGTTTAGAATAGGCAGTCGCTTATTGGTCGACAGAAGAAGTTAAGAACAGATAGTCGCTTATTGGGGCACAGAAGAAGTTAAGAATAGGCAGTCGCTTATTGGTCGACAGAAGAAGTTAAGAACAGATAGTCGCTTATTGGGGCACAGAAGAAGTTTAGAATAGGCAGTCGCTTATTGGTCGACAGAAGAAGTTAAGAACAGATAGTCGCTTATTGGGGCACAGAAGAAGTTAAGAATAGGCAGTCGCTTATTGGTCGACAGAAGAAGTTAAGAACAGATAGTCGCTTATTGGGGCACAGAAGAAGTTAAGAATAGGCAGTCGCTTATTGGTCGACAGAAGAAGTTAAGAACAGATAGTCGCTTATTGGGGCACAGAAGAAGTTAAGAATAGGCAGTCGCTTATTGGTCGACAGAAGAAGTTAAGAACAGATAGTCGCTTATTGGGGCACAGAAGAAGTTAAGAATAGGCAGTCGCTTATTGGTCGACAGAAGAAGTTAAGAACAGGCAGTTTCTTATTGGGGTACAGACGAAGTTAAGAATAGGCAGTCACTTATCGGGGCACAGAAGAAGTTAAGAACAGGCAGTCGTTTATTGGGGGACAGAAGTTAAGAACAGGCAGTCATTTATTTGGGGACAGAAGATGTTAAGAATAGGCAGTCGCTTATTGGGGGACAAAAGATAAGAACAGACAGTCGCTTATTGGGGGACAGAAGTTAAGAACAGACAGTCGGTTATTGGGGGACAGAAGTTAAGAAAGGCAGTCGCTTATTTGGGGACAGAAGAAGTTCAGAATAGGCAGTCGCTTATTGAGGACAGAAAAAGTTAAGAACAGGCAGTCACTTATTAGTCGACAGAAGAAGTTAAGAACAGGCAGTCACTTATCGGGGGACAGAAGAAACATGTCAAAAGATTTTTGTAAATGCCTCTGAAGAGTTTCAGCATCGATGTCATCTGGTAGACACTCACACAGAACCGCTCCGCCTGGCATGTGAGCTTGGCACAAGGTTCTCAGTTCACAGAGCAGAATTTCATGCTATAGCTGAAGCTAAGAGAAAGTGAGCCGCCAGAAAGGCTCTGTATCCCCCATGCAGCAGTGCATGCCATGCTAAGATGAGCTCTACAGCACAACTCTGTCGCTGTTGTCATCTTTGCTTGCATCTTTTACAACATGCCTGGCAGGTTACAGTGCGACTATTCTTTGCTGCCCTTTCCTACCAAAATAATTAAACATGCTCGTTTGATGAGAAAACATATATTTTACAATAAACTATACCTAATTTCATATGCACCATGTGAAGCGGAGTGTGTCCCTTGGAATCTGGCAATGTGATGTCAGCCCCTAAGGAAATGAGGGCACGAATAGCATCCAGTCTTCCAAGAGAGATGGCAGACATTAGAGGTGTATGTAGGGAGATCAACGCCCTCTCATTAATGTTTCCACCCGCTGCTACAAAGCAGTTAATAAGTTCAACATTTCCCTGGAGAAACAGCAAAATAAACAAAATTATATGAACAAAATCAATTCAACTTTACCGCACACCCGCCACTGCAAAGTCTTGGAAAAAATGTAAATTGCATTATGAAAGTCGCTGCAAGACAAATTACAATGTAGCTGCAAAGTAACGGCCATTCTAATCATATTTAATAACCTGGCTAAGTAGAAATCGTCTGAAGATATTGCTCATTTGATTGTAGAGAGTTCGATTCCGTTTTGTACGGTTTAAAAACAATGGAAATTTTGACATTTGTTTTAGACTTTTTGGAAATGATTTCTTCTGTTTTCCACTTGGATTTGAAGATTCACGAAATGCTGATGATTCTACACAATTTGAACAAATTCTACGCTAGCCTGCGTAAAGGTACCCGGAAGGACAATGCGTACATTATACTCAACTTGGATTTCAGATTGATGCTTTACAATAGGGGCGCCGTGGACTAGTGGTTAAGTGGCACGGCTCACAACCGGAAGGTGCCGGGTTCGATCCCTATCACAACAACGGCCACTATCCCGGGGAAGCAAACCCTTAGAAAATGTAGGAGGAAGCAGACCCTTACATAAAAGCATGCCGAAGTCAGATGCACTGGGCCGACAGGCGCAAAATAAAAACCGTAGTGCAACGCATACCACCTTGGGGAAAAGAGAAATAAGGCAAACGCAACGAACAAACAAAAAATGGTTAAATAATGGGGATCGTTTTTGGTCATTAATGAATGAAGTAGAGTTGAAGAGAAAAAGTAAATTGGTCGTGCCAAAGTGGCTGCGCTCTTCACTTCGATTTTTGTGTAGAGTTTTCCTATGTTTGGTGGTTCCTGTTCGGATTGTGTTTTGCAACTCCTTCGCCATGTGGTATAAAGGACTTTATTCTGTGGATTTGATGTGCTGTCGGTCCGTTATCCTGTTTGTTATGCTGCATTTCATGCCTGGCTCGGGCCGTGGAAAATCAGTCCATGACGGAGTTCAACGTTTCGCTTAACTGCACACCAGAATTCAGTCCAGATTATCACTACTCAAGGACATTTCTGCTCGGACTGAAGCAGACTTCCTCCTGCCCACCCCTCCCTCAACCAAAGGTTAAACGATACCTCTCCCAACCTCGTATTCTCAGCACAGTAAGGGTCATGCTGACCAATAAGTGGACACAGTCAGAAGCCTCGCCAGCGGGAAATGTAGAAACAGGGAGTTTGACACAGACGGACACGGAAAGCTAGACACAAACATTAGTCTAACACACTCGTCGCAGCCCTCATCCCAAGGCTGCGGGGTACATGGCTCCACCTGGGGAATCTGTAGGGATTTCGGTCAACACGCTATCTATGGACATAGTCTCAGCAAGTTGGACATTGGTAGTGGTCAATCGATGCAACGAGCAAGAGCTCGGCCCTGGCAACGATGGATCGAGAGAATAAAAGAAATGCTCCAAAAGTTCCACATGTTGACAGTACAAGTCTTCCATCTAGTGCAAACCAAAAGTATCTGCATACTGTGATGCCGTAAGGCAAGTAGAATAGGTCAAATGAAGAAGATTGTGTTTTCATGATTTTGATTGCTCGTTTGTTATTTCTTTATATTCATCAGTAAGATAATCGTCCTGTGTGATCAACAATAGATTGCATTTAGAATTGCAGCAACTCCAAAACAAAAACCATGGTGAAAAGAGACATCAAATAACCCTGGGAACACGAGCACTGGAGCAGGTCAGCAACTTTAAATATCTAGGAGTGGTAATAGACAGCAGGGGAGGAATCAAAGAGGAGTTAACTACACGAAGGGCAGCAGCAGGTAGACTGTTCCATGCAATAAACAGAGGTTTCCTCAGTAGAAGAGAAATAAGCAGGAAAACAAAGATGGATGTATACTGCTCGACCTATGTGCCTGTCCTGACATATGGATGTGAGTCATGGGCAATGACTACAGCCCAAGAAAGGCAATTACAAACTTCAGAAATGAGGTACCTAAGAAAGGCGGTTCAGGTGACGAAAAGGGACAAGATCCGTAACCAGACAATACGTAGCAATCTTGAAGTTCAACCCCTGCAGACACGAGTGGAGCAGTCCCAACTACAGTGGTTTGGCCATGTCTGTAGAATGGAAGAAGATCGGATACCAAAGCGGTCATGGGAGATCAAAAGTCAAGGACGCAGAACCCGAGGACGTCCCAAAGTACGTTGGGAAGACAACATACGACAGTCCCTAAGTGATAGAGGGCTGGATTGGAAAGAGGCCAGGAAAAAGACGGCGGATAGAGCAGTGTGGCGTTCTCTTTGGCAAACCTCTACACCTCACGGTAGAAGAGGAGCGACTAAGTAAGTAAGTATTCAACAATAGCCATATTTTGTAGAACTTAACTAATCTAATCTTAACTTATTTATACTGGTTTAGAAGTAGACTACAGAGTATGTATACAACCAGTTTCTTGGAGGGTGCTTTTTATCGATGTGCGAGTCCATCTTAATAGACTCAAACACTAGAGCTAAGTAGACCCGCAGCTAGTTAGGCACCATCTATAGCTGCTCTTAACAAACCACCTGGGAAAAGGTACAAATAACTAGGGTCGATTTTTTAATAGAATTTTGTCCGGGTAGCGGCCATTAAGCCTACTCTTTTTGATTTCCAACTGCCAAAGATTTTTTAACATGCTCGACACTGAACACGAGAGTCCGATATCACTATCCAGAGATCAGGGGAATTTTTACCAGAAGATCCACGTGAAAAAAATCACGGCCTCCACCATGATTCGAACCCGTCACCTCCGGCAACCAATGCGGACACCTTACATCGAGACCACTGAGTCCCCCTAAACTTTTTCTTAGTCCAAACTGATTCTTCAACTTCAGCATTCCCTCAAGCTGTTTTTCTTTCTATATCTTGTCTTCAGTTTTTTTTGTTCCACGTTTCTTATTGACTGTATCCATCCTGGCAGTTTTAAAGCTGGTCTGTTTCTTGTTTATGTTTTTAGTTTCTCTATTTAGTGCCTGGAATATATTTGTTGGGAGATAACACACCACACTGCAATAAACAGATGAGTTAGGGGATTTCGTGAACTGATATTCATCATCATTATGTGGCATGTCCTTTTCAGAATGTCTCTACCTTCACAGTCCATCTGTAAGAAACTCAATCTCTTGCCAAATCTCCTGCCTGCTCCAGAATTCCTTGACATCTTGGAACCATCGCCTTCTTGGTCTGCCTCTGCCTCTGCCTCTCTTGCCCAGCACCATACCTTCCATTACCGTTCTCTCAAGATCGTTGTATCTTTTGATGTGGATAAAGTATTTCAATTTTCTCGTTGAAAGTCTGCATTCTTATTTTTTCTAAAACACTTTTACTCGAAGGACTCGATTCTCTTTCTTGACGTTTGGGTAACTGTCCATGTTTTGCAGCTTTATGATACCACCAAAAAAAAATATAAGCTCTGAAATTTCCACTTTTGTTGGTTTGCTGGTATTCTGCAGGAGTTTCCTCATGTCGTGTAGCCTCTGTATTGCCATGGCCAATTTCCTCCAGATTTCATTTGAGCAGTTGCTATTTTTGTCAATTCTGGAGCCCAGATACTTGAAGTTCATGACCTGTTCTATTTCCATACCAGCGAATTTAAATTTATCAAGAAGGAAGAAGGAAGAAGGAAGGAAGGAAGGAAGGAAGGAAGGAAGGAAAGGAGGGAGGGAGGGAGGGAGGGAGGCAGGCAGGCAGGCAGGCAGGCAGGCAGGCAGGCAGGAAGGAAGGAAGGAAGGAAGGAAGGAAGGAAGGAAGGAAGGAAGGAAGGAAGGAGAAGAAGAAAAAGAAGAAGAAATGTTAATAAAAGCGTACATCCATCTAAAAATCTCACCCTCATGCTAGCAGTATGGAGCGGAGTGTAGCCAAACTTATCCGCACCATGCACACTAGCGCCCTCATCAACCAACAACTTGGCCACATCAGTCTGGTTTTCAACAATGGCAGCACACAGCGGTGTTTGAGCATGGCTGTCGGTGACATCCAGCGAAGCCCCATTTCGGACAAGAATTGAGATGCAGCGTAGAAACCCTTTCTCACAAGCTATGTGGATAGGATATTTTCCACGTGTGTTGGACAAGTTCCGTTTTGCACCACGTTGGCAGAGGTACTCAACCTGAAAAATTGTGCATAAGGCATGAGTAGTCCATAAATTAATTTGAAATCAAATTCGTCAATGAACAACAAGCACAAATAATGCAAATTGACAATAAATTTTCTAGGTAAACATCGAGAACTGTACGCCAAAAGTAATCAAGAAGATGGCAAAGTATGATAATTAAATGATGCTAGATTTGGATTGAATACCAGAACCAACCCATAGCTGACTGCTAGCATCAGGGTCAGCGAACCAGAGCTGACTGCTAGCATCAGGGTCAGCGAACCAGAGCTGACTGCTAGCATCAGGGTCAGCGAACCAGAGCTGCCAAGACCCTTCTACACCTCCACGCGGTGAACCTGGTTAACAAGCTGCAACAGAGAAGACTGGCTAAGGAGAAGGGATTGAAGAGGGAGGGCAATGCGGTACTCAAAAATGCTTGTTGAAGTCGGATGTGTTGGACCAAAAAGTGCAAATATCGCAATCAAGCTGTAAACCCCGACACAAAGAAATTTTGTTCTCTGGACTACATTCCGCTACTTGCAAAGCTTTTTTCGGGGCTTGGTAGCGGGAGATTGAGAACGAACAAAGAATAAGAAGAATACCAGAACCATCTTGTAGTAGAACTCGTTTACACATCCATGTGGAGATAGTAAAAAAATGTTGTGAATCCCATTTACACACATGTAGAGATGGGTAAAAAAAATAAAAGAATCCTGTTTACATATCCATGTACTCAACACAAATAACTTAACAGCCGCTTCAACAGAATCCAACCAGAATAAACTCCAGAGTGCCGGCTGTGCACACAGTCCTATCAAACTGTTGAACATCATCCTTTTGAATGTCCGGCCAGAAGAGAGCAGGTCGTGGTCTTCAGACTTCGCACTGGCCACAATAGACTGAGGTACCACCTATTCAACAAATTGAAGATAGGTGGCACTGACGAATGCTCGTGTGGTACCGGGAAAATGACCTCTGAACATTTGCTGCAAAACTGCCCGACATACGAGGATCAGAGAAAGCAGATGTGGCCATCACCAGTGGCAACACTAGACAAGCTCTATGGCAGTGTCGACAGCCTCAGGATGACCGCTGCTTTTTAAAAAAAAAATAAATGTTGACGTCTGACAGCGTAAGAAGAAGAAGAAGAAGAAGAAGAAGAATGTCCGGCGCTTGCAAGTGTTAGGAAAGAGCTTCCTCCTCCGAGGCCAGACAAATGGAACACTTTGTACGGAACTAAACAACAGCTTACAAACACTTACAGATACCACTATATGGCATTTGGCCAAAGGGCAGGAGCCCATATGCCCCTGGATCAATAACCAACCAACCCACCAACACATCCATGTGGAAATAGAAAAAAAGGTAAAGGATTCCATTTACACATCCATGTGGAGATAGCAAAAAAGGTATAGGATCCCATTTACACAACCATGTGGAGATAGCAAAAAAGGTAAATGATCCCATTTATACATCCATGTGGAGATAGCAAAAAAAGGTTACAGAACCCATTTACATATCCATGTAGAGATAGTAAAAAAGGTATAGGATCCCATTTACACATCCATGTGGAGATAGCAAAAAAGGTATAGGATCCCATTTACACATCCATGTGGAGATAGCAAAAAAGGTATAGGATCCCATTTACACAACCATGTGGAGATAGCAAAAAAGGTAAAGGATCCCATTTATACATCCATGTGGAGATAGTAAAAAAGGTAAAGGATCCCATTTATACATCCATGTGGAGATAGCAAAAAAGGTAAAGGGTCCCATTTATACATCCATGTAGAGATAGCAAAAAAAGGTAAAGGATCCCATTTACATATCCATGTAGAGATAGTAAAAAAATGTTATGAATCCTGTCTACATGCCTGGTGAGGTTCACGCAGCGGACTGTATTTCAGGTCTTCATTGGTCCCCCACAGCGTTTCAAACATGGCCACTCGCCTGGGCCAGACTGCCTCTCTTTGGTCTGCATAAGTCGAGCAGTCTTGCAGGATATGTTCTGGTGTTTGTGTGAGTGCTCCACAATTGCATGTGGCGGTGTCTCTGACCCTCTTCTGTGGATGTGGGTCTTAAGTCTGCAATGTCCCGTTATAAGTCTGAAGATCATTGTCTGCCCATCTGTGCCAAGTTAGTCTTTTCTGTCATATTCTGGCTTGTATTCTTTATGCCGGTCTTACCATTCTGTCCTCATAGATCGTTTGATGAGTGTCTTTGCTTCTTTAGCAGCTCTGTGGATGGCGAGTCTGCGTACAGCTACCTCCAGTTATTGCAACCTCATCTGTTTTCTCATTTCCAAGGATCCCAAAATGGGCCAGAATCTACTTTAGGAATAGATCTGTTTTTTTGGGATAGTAACACGATGTTATATTTTATTTTGTGTGAGAGTCTATCTTGTTTGTGGCTTGAGATGGTTTGGAGTGCCTGATAGGACAAAGCAGGGGTGTATACAGCCAAAAGAACCCATCAGTATCTACACCCTTCGCGATCTGCCGAAGCAG
The DNA here is from genome assembly GCA_036924085.1 of Ariolimax columbianus. Lineage (NCBI taxonomy): Eukaryota > Metazoa > Mollusca > Gastropoda > Stylommatophora > Arionidae > Ariolimax > Ariolimax columbianus. The sequence goes on along the minus strand of JAVGWX010000020.1, from coordinate 8,258,916 downwards.
ACTGATTACATATGGGTCTGCCCGGAATGCAGTGAAGTTGGTTCGTATGATCAAAACATAGCTGGAATACTACAGGAATACTAGCATTCAATGAACAATACCTTAAAATCCTTTCCATTTCTGGTTTGGTATGATATTAATATCAGCAATGATACTTTATAACTCATACCATTTCTGGTTTTGTATATAAATATCAGCAACAATAATTTACAATTCTTACCATTTCTGGTTTGGTATGATAATATGAGCAATGATACTTTATAACTCTCACTATTTATAGTTTGGTATGATAATATGATCAATGATATTTTGTATCTCTTACCATTTCTGGTTTTGTATGATATTAATATCAGCAATGATACTTTACAATTCTTACAATTTCTGGTTTGGTATGATATTAATATCACCAATGATACTCTACATTTCTTCCATTTCTTGTTCAGTGTCAAATTAATATCAGTAATAATATTCTAAAAATCTTACCATTTCAGGTCTATTAAATACCACTGCTTTATGAAGAGGTGTCTCTTCTCCCTTGTTGTGCCTGGTAACAGCATTTATGTCCCCACCGTTGTCGAGAAGAAGTTCCATAACTTCGATATGGTTGGTTGTGGCAGTAACATGAACAGCGTTTTCTCCGGTTTCTGTGCGACATGAATTGATATGTGCACACTGCCGGATTAGCAGACTTTCAGAAATAAAAACAAAAAGTAAATGTAAGCAGTCTGTATCAATCAATCAATCAAATAAAAATCCTTCAGCTCACTATGGAGCAAAGGTCTTCAACCAACAAAACTCCAATTCTGTTAATCCCATGCCCTCTTTACATGGAAAAGGTGGGGAAGTTGCCAAATGGATTGAAAATTGGTTAACAGGAAGAAGGCAGAGAGTGGGCATAAATAATGAGTACTCTTGAGTGGTGTGAAGAAAAAAGTGGAGTGCCGCAGGGCTCGGTTTTGGAACCAATTTTGTTCTTGAAATATATAAACGATTTGGACATTGATATGGGATCCATGATTGCAAAATTTGTTGATGACACAAAACTATGCAGTCTCATCTGTGTCTCCTCTAAAGCGGAAGTGGATATATTTCAGTCGGACTTAGATCAAATTTGAGAATGGTCTGTAAGCTGGCAAATGGAGTTTAATGTAGATAAATGTACAGTCATCCACATGGGTAGATGCAATATGGAACATTATTACAGAATGGGCGAGAACAATATTAGAAAGATAGAAAAGGAAAGGGACCTAGGGATTATAATAGATCATACAGGAAAGGTGAGTGAGCAAGTTAAGGTAGCAGTGGAAAAGGCAAATGCAATGTTAGGTATGATAAAAAGAAATATTAAACATAGGAGCAAGGAAGTGATAGTCAAACTGTATAAAGCATTAGTTAGACTCAGATTGGAGTACTGTGAACAGGTGTGGAGTCCTTATCATAGAGGGGATGTAAACATGCTGGAAAGAATACAAAAAAGGGTGACAAAGCTGATAGTGGGATTCCAGAATTACAGTTATGAGGAAAGACTCAGAAAAATGGGCCTACAGTGTCTAGAAAAGAGAAGAATTCGAGGTGACTTAATACAGGTTTATAAGATGGCTTGGCTTGGCTTCGTTCATTCTCAATCTCCCGCTACCAAACCCTGAAAGGGCTTAAGTAGCAGAATGTAGTCCAGAGAACGGAATGCATTGTGTCATAGTTTACAGCTTGACTGCGATATTTGCACCTTTCGGTCCAACACATCTGACTTCAGCAAGCATTTTTTTAGTACCGGGTTAGCATTCCCTCTTCGATCCCTTCTCCTTAGCCAGTCTGCTCTGTTGCAGCATGTTATCCAGGATCACCGCATGGAGGTGTAGAAGGGTCTTGGCAGCTCTGGTTTGCTGGCCCTGATGCTAGCTGTCAGCTATCGGTCGCTGACCACTGCAGCTCATGCGCTGCCGGTTTATAAGATGATCAGAGGAACGGATAAATTAGACTATAACAAGTTTTTCAAAATACAACCACCTACAAGAAGAAGAGGGCATAGCTACAAATTAACTAAAGAAAGGTCCAGATTAGATATTAGGAAATATATTTTAGTCAGAGAGTAGTGAATGCTTGGAATGCATTGCCACAGAAGGTTGTGGAGGCAGGGACAGTTAATGTATTTAAAAATAAATTGGGTGTGCATAGCTTTTAGAGCACGGTAATGTAAATGAAACTGGTTGTATACAGACTCTGCAGAGTCTTCTAAACCAGTATAAAGACATTAAGTTAAGTTAAGTTAAGTTAAGTTAAGTTCACTAACAATAGGCCACAATAGTCCTACTTTCCTCATGATAGACTCCAGGTCTCTTCTCCAAGTGCGTTTTAATCAGCCCCTACTCTTACCCCTTGGGTTCCAGAACAGTGTCTATCTTGCAATGTCTTCTGGCTCTTTTCTCAAAGTATGTCCTACTTAGCACCAGCGACGCCTCTTTAGGTCACATTCTGCGGAGATCTGCCTACATCAGTGCTCTTCAACCTGGGCACTACTGCCCATTAGTTAGCGATTTTAGCTTTCAGGTGGGCGGTGGCAGAATAATTAATAATCATAATGATTTGTCCATCGTCGCCGATGAGGACCACTAACATCATCATCATGTCATAATGATCGTTGAGTGCGCTCATGGCTGATCAAGCCAATTTCAGTCTGGAAAGATCTTCGACAAGACTGGCAAACCTAGACCGCAGTTGTCTCTGATATTTTCTCTGCTCTAGACTTCCTGGTTGCACGTCTATCCTGGACAGCCTGGATACGAAGATCCTTGCTGAGTTCAACAGCGATTGTGACCGCACTCTTCCACGTTGATGACATAACGACCGAGAACTAAGTCTTCTACTAGTGGTTTCACACCTCATCGCCGTATGGGGTGAATATCGGGCAGCTTCCCGCCCGCTTTGATCGGCGGACGGCAGAGACCACTTTCTGCGACTCGACTGGGTCGGACTGGGACACGAGCCCCAGGTCCCAACCCTATCGTAGCCTCCCATCGCAGTGGTGCTGAGATTTAGGGTGGGATTCCGGCTTAGAGGTGTTCGGCCGTAATCCCTCCTATGGTAGCCTCGCGAGATTAGAATTTTTGCAAGAATGCATGAACATTTTGAATGTTAGTTCTAGATAGCACTTCAGTATCTGTGATATGGTCCTGCCAGCGTATATGCAGTATGCTTCTCAGACAGTTCATATGAAAATGATTTAGCCTCCTGGCGTCACCAGCGTAGATAGTCCAGCTCTCACACGCGTAGATGGTTGCATGGTAGACCTTTACCTTAGTCATTATGCTGATTCCTCAACGTTCCTTCTTCTTCTTCTTCATCGTACGCTGTTTACAGCGATATTTACGTTGCACTGTTTTATTTTGTTAAGCCTGTGGTTCAGTGCTTCCGATTTCAACAGGCGTTTCTGTAGGGATGCCCTCCTTAGCCTTTGGCTGTCCCCAGCCTATTTGCAAGGCAGCAGTTGTTTTTGGTCAGAGTTGTCTCTCTTAGGGAAGTTGTCTTGCAGGACTATCGAGTCTTCCCTACTCGTGTCTATAGGGTTTGGCAATGATATGATATGATGGACTATGTACTAGTTTGTACTATCCAGGAAGAGAGGCAGTCCAGTGTGCCTGTCTCAGGATCGTCACGTCCTGCCAGAAACGTAGCATATGCATGTGAGTGAGGTATCTCTTTGCTCCCTTTATTTTCTCCGCTCATCTGCAGTGATGGCACGCCTAGCATTCCCCGCCACCTGGAATGTTGTCACAATAGGGCAGAGGTGCAATGTCCGCTGGACTGCATCTCTTCTGCGTCCATTGGGATGGCTGATAGTAGACAGAGGTAAAGAGCGAGGCAGGAGTGCATTTGGCCAGGTGCATTTCTGCAGCTCGACCGGGCCGGGCTGAGACGCGAGCCCCAGGTCCCAACCATGTCGTGGCCTCCCATCACAGCGGTGCTGAGATTTAGGGTGGGATTCTGGCTTAGAGGCGTTCGGCCGTAGTCCCTCAGGTGGTAGCTTCGCACCCTTGGCTTATCAGCCAAGCACGTGGACCAAATGTCAGCGACCTGCGATTCCTCTCGAAGGAGTGCATTTAACCAGGGGACAAGCCTGGTAATGGCACGGAGATGTTCGCCTGGTGTGCGGACATATCTCATGATCAAGGGGTTGCTTCTCAACAGTTCGCAGTGAGGTGGCTGCTCTACTGCTTATGACACCACGACCGAGAACTAAGTCTTCTACTAGTGGTTTCACACCTCATCGCCGTATGGGGTGAATATCGGGCAGCTTCCCGCCCGCTTTGATTGGCAGAGACCGCTTTCTGCGGCTCGACTGGGTCGGGCTGGGACACGAGCCCCAGGTCCCAACCCTATCGTAGCCTCCCATCACAGTGGTGCTGAGATTTAGGGCAGGATTCCGGCTTAGAGGTGTTCGGCCGTAGTCCTTCCTATGGTAGCCTCGCGAGATTAGAATTTTTGCAAGAATGCATGAACATTTTGAATGTTAGTTCTAGATAGCACTTCAGTATCTGTGATATGGTCCTGCCCGCGTATATGCAGTATGCTTCTCAGACAGTTCATATGAAAATGATTTAGCCTCCTGGCGTCACCAGCGTAGATAGTCCAGCTCTCACACACGTAGATGGTTGCATGGTAGACCTTTAGCTTAGTCATTATGCTGATTACTCAACGTTCCAATACTGTTGAGTACATTCGACTATATAACCTGAAATATTACATGCTGTATTAAAAACACAACCTGAGGAAACTAAACACAACCTGAGGAAACTATCACAGAATACCAGCGAACCAACAGAAGTGCAAATCTTTAGAACCTGTGTTTATCCTGCGGCAGCATACGGTTGTAAAACATGGACAGTTACCTAAACCTCAAGTCCTTCGAGGCGAAATGTTATACCGTGGACGGCGTGGCCTAGTGGTTAAGTGGCACGGCTCACAACCGGAAGGTGCTGGGTTCGATCCCCATCACAGCACCGGCCGTTACCCCGGGGAAACAAACCCTTAGAAAATGCAGGAGGAAGCAGAGCCTTACATAAAATGCATGCTGAAGTCAGATGCACTGGGCCGACAGGCACAAAATAAAAACCAAAGTGCAACGCACACCGCCTTGGGGATTAGAGAAATAAGGCGAACACCAAAACAAACAAACAAACAAAAATACCATGGACCAAAATAAAATAAGAATGCAGACATTCAACAAGAGTTGGGTAGAGAGAACTGGTTCATAAATTTCATCATGAACAGAAAATTGAACTACTTTGGCCACATCAAAAGGCACAACGGTCTGGAGAGAACGGTAATGGAAGGTATGATGCCGGGCAAGAGAAACATAGGTAGACGAAGAAGGTGATGGCAACAGATATCAAGGAATGCTTGGGCATGACTGTGGATCAGGCTAGAGATTTGGCAAGATACTGAGTTTCTTTCAGACGGGCTGTGATGGGAGCGACGTTCTGCAAAGGACATGCTACATGATGTTTAAAAACATCCAAAATACACAGACTCGGTGGACAGTCGTGGAGTTTTCTTCTTCTTCTTTTTCTTCTGCGTTGATTCTCAATCTCCCGCTACCAAGAACTGAACAGGGCTTTGCAAGTAGCAGGATGTAGTCTGGAGAACAGAATGCGATGTATCGCTAGTTTACAGCTTGACTGCAATATTTGCCCCTTTCGATCCCACACATCTGTTTTCGGAAGGGTGTTCTCTTCAATTCAGATTCTAGTGGGCGGTAAGGAAAATTTACCCTCATAAACGTTATAAAAGTGGGCGCCAGGTATAAGATGATTGAAGATCACTGGTCTACATCTTTCCAGCAAGTCGATTTTGGTGACCTTATCACACCCCTTCAAACGGGGAGGAAGACTAACATCTGGTCAGGCAAAATATACTGATCAGACATGTTGGTCAGGTTCAGGCAAAACATACTGGCCAAGCCCCTCACCTTGACTTCCCCGCAGTTCTCCCTGAAAATGGAGTGTTTTCATGGCAGACTGGCTAACAAGGTGGGGATTTATGTGATCCCCATAGTAGTGAGCAACATGAGGTCAAATGAGGCCAAGCATAGTACAACCGACTGGAGAACCCATCTCCACCCTCATCAGCATGCTCAGGATGTGAGGAAAGCTAAGACAACTCACCACCTAATGTCCTTTTTATGGTCCCCAAACAAGAAATCCTACTCATTGTAAGCATTCAACAACAACAACCACTTCAAACCTTGTATTCTGAACAGGAATCTGTCTACAAATGTATGTACTTGCTTTGTTAATGACTTTTTTTGTCCTTCAGGCTTCAAAATCATGATAGTACAAACTTTATTTTCAATATATTCTTGAATGCATTTTTTTTTTATGGCGTTCGCCTTATTTCTCTATTTCTCAAAGCAGAGTGCATTGCATTGTTTTTATTTTGCGCCTGTCGGCCCAGTGAATCCAACTTCAGCATGCATTTTATCTAAGGGTCTGCTTCCTCCTGCATTTTCAAATGGTTTGCTTCCCCGGGGTAACGGCCATTGCTGTGGTTTGAGAGCGAACCCAGTACCTTCGGATTGTGAGTCGTGTCACTAAATCACTAGCCCACCCCCTCCCTTGAATGCATACCACTAGTTCATGTGGCAATGCATTCCAAGCATTCATCAATCTGTGACTTTAAAAAGAAATATCAGGTACTAGTTAACAGCTGGGTCAACAGGAGCCGCGTAGCTCAGTGGTTAGCGCTCTGGCTTCGCATCTGAGTGATCCTGGGTTCATTCCCCAGTTGAGGCGGTAATGTTTTTTTCAGACCGCAATGGCTCCCGGGTCAACCCAGCCTTAAATGGGTACCGGTTCAGTCCGGAAAGTAAAAGCGGCGAGGGAGAGGAGATGGCTTCCGCCCTCATATAGCCGAGCCTTTGAAATGTGAGATCGCTAACACCTCACACCCTTACGGCAGTAATGCTATGGGATACTTTACTTTACTTTACAACAGGGTGAAACTGTCATACCATGAAAATGAGCCAAAAATGCAATACAGTGACTGAACTGACAGCAATTAGTGACTCATGGCTGACTGCTTGCATCAAGATCAACAAATCAGACCGAACAAAGAAGCTATTTGACCTCCAAGCGGTGGCCCCGAAATCAAGGCTGCATTGATCTAGTTGAGCTAAGAGAATAGGGACTTTAGTGAGCAGACAAACCCGGTACCTAAAAATGTCCGCTGAAACAGCATATGCTGACCCCAAAGACACAGCTATCGCAGCCTCGATGTAAACTTCAACTCAGCGTCCTTTTCAGGACAAATGCTGAAGAAGAAGAAGAAGATACCATAAAAAAAAACCTAGAAAACGCTGGTCTGCCAAACCGTTTTGAGCCTGGTACATCGAGTTTGTAAACCAAGTAAACAATCCTTAGGGCCCCCCCCCCCCCCCCCCACCACAGTATAAGGTTATAAACAAAACAAAAAAACTCACTAAACAATGTCGGCATGCCCCTGAGAACATGCCATATGCAAGGGCGTTTTTCCATAGATGTCAGAACAGTTGCTTATGGCTCCAGCCTTCAGAAGCAGGCTGACACATTCCAGATGTCCATTCATTGCTGCATAATGAATCGCTCGTCTTCCATATTTATCACCGTAACTCATGCGAATCTCAAGGGAGAGAACTTTGGTGAGAACAGCAACTTTGCCTCGTTTTGCTGCAAGTATAGCACAGTGGTTGGTGTCCAACGGAAACCTGAAAACAAAACATGGTTTCTAGAATATAAACCCTTTTGGATCCTGATTATTTTTAGGTTTCTTCTTCTTCCTCTTCGTTCGTTCTCAATCTCCCGCTACCAAGTCCTGAACCGAACTTTGCAAGAGCAGGGTGTAATCCAGAGAACAGAATGTATTGTGTTGTAGTTTACAGATATAATGCGATATTTGCACCTTTCCGTCTGACATCCGTCTTCATCAGGATTTTTAGGTTTGTACCAAATTAGTTTTCATTTTTGATGTAAAAAATCACTGCATGCCTCTTTCATTTTCCTACTTTGCACCAGTTTTTATTTTGTTACTTAAAAGGTTTGCCTCTCTGTATTCTACTGGTGGAGGAACACCTCTTTCCACTCAGAGCTAAGTCATTTTAGACAATTTCAGGATGTATTAACCAGTGCTTAAATGTGTGTTCGAATCTATATGTACCTATGCTAGTTAGGGTGATCTCAGAGGTCAACCCAACCAAAGTGCATTAAAGGGGCCTCAAGCTGAGGGTGATTGTTGGAGTTGTGCTAGAGTGTGATTGTTGGAGTTGTGCAAGAGTGTGATTGTTGTGCAAAAGTGTGATTGTTGGAGTTGTGCAAGAGTGTGGTTGTTGGAGTTGTGCAAGAGTGTGATTGTTGGAGTTGTGCAAGAGTGTGATTGTTAGAGTTGTGCAAGAGTGTGATTGTTGGAGTTGTGCAAGAGTGTGATTGTTGTGCAAGAGTGTGATTCTTAGAGTTGTGCAAGAGTGTGATTCTTAGAGTTGTGCAAGAGTGTGATTGTTGTGGAAGAGTGTGATTGTTGTGGAAGAGTGTGATTGTTGGAGTTGTGCAAGAGTGTGATTCTTAGAGTTGTGCAAGAGTGTGATTGTTGGACAGAGTGAAAGTTGTGTAAGAGTGTGATTGTTGGACAGAGTGAAAGTTGTGTAAGAGTGTGATTGTTGGAGTTGTGCAAGAGGAGTGATTGTTGGAGTTGTGCAAGAGGAGTGATTGTTGGAGTTGTGCAAGAGTGTGATTGTTGGACAGAGTGAAAGTTGTGTAAGAGTGTGATTGTTGGACAGAGTTATATGAAATAGTGTGAGGACAAAAGAGAGAAAGTCTACTTCGCACAATAATTATATATCACTGGCAAGGGAAATGATGACAGAAAATGAACATATCAGTAAATTGGTCATATTTTATTATTTGGCAGAATAAATAGGTTGTAAAAACAACACAATTTTTAGCAGATATCATGAAAGTTCATTACACCCCCCAACAACGTCTATCATAAAAGTTGATTGCACCTCCTGACAACTTCTATCATGAAAGTTGACTGCACCTCCAGACAACCTCTATCATAAAAGCTGATTGCACTTTCCAACTTCTATCATCAAAGCTGATTGCACCCCCCAACAACTTCTATCATAAAAGTTGATTGCACCTCCCGACAACTTCTATCATGAAAGTTGACTGCACCTCCTGACAACCTCTATCATAAAAGCTGATTGCACTTTCCAACTTCTATCATCAAAGCTGATTGCACTTCCCAACAACTTCTATCATAAAAGCTGATTGCACCTCCCGACAACTTCTATCATAAAAGCTGATTGCACTTTCCAACTTCTATCATCAAAGCTGATTGCACTTTCCAGCTTCTATCATCAAAGCTGATTGCACTTTCCAACTTCTATCATCAAAGCTGATTGCACCCCCCAACAACTTCTATCATAAAAGCTGATTGCACCTTCCAACTTTTATCATAAAAGCGGATTGTACCTCTCGACAACTTCTATTGAGGTAAGTAGACAGATGAGATGATGATAAATCAAAGATTTATAATTAAAACTAAAACTTTACTTGGGGTTTGCACGTTTTTTACGTATTAGGGAGTCAATCAGTTCCATATGGCCAGCCTCCATGCCCTTGACAAATGCTTGCAGAAACTCGTCTAGACTTTCTATGTCAAGGTCCTCTGATGACTCCATTGTCTTACTATGTCAGCAGAAAATAAATAAACACCATTTTTGTTAATTGGTAAAAGTTATAGCCGATAAAGAATGTTTGTTTGTGACAACAAGAACATAAGAACAAGTATTTATCTGCACTCAGAAAACATATATAGCTAATAACGGAAAAGAAATTGTAGTAATAGGAAAATAAAGTGAAGGAAAAGGATAGGTTTTTTTTGGTTTGTTTTTGTTTTTTTGCATTCGCCTTATTTCTCAATTCTTCAAGGAGGTGTGCATTGCACTGTGGTTTTTATTTTGCACCTGTCAACCTGGTGCATCCGACTTCAGCATCCATTTTATGTGAGGGTCTGCTTCCTCTTGCATTTTCTAAGGGTTTGCTTCCCCGGGGTAATGGCTGGTGCTGTTATAGAGATCGAACCCAGCACCTTCAGATTCTGAGCCGTGTCACTTAACCACTAGCCCCCGCCGTCCCCTAAAGTGAGTGATAAGGGCGAAGAGAGATGGTTGGCTGATGACCTAAGTACCCCAAGGTTGTTGCTGTTGTTGTTGTTTAATGCCCATAATGAGTACGTTTATGCTTTTGTGAGCCCTGAAAAGGACGTGAAGTGGTGAATTGTACTAGCTTTCCTCACATCCCGAGCATACTGATGAAAGTGAACAGTGGTCCTCCAGGCGGTTGTGCTATGCTTGACTTCATTATGGCGCTCACTACTACGGGGATCACATCGATCCACATCTCACCAGCCAGGCTGCCTTAAAAACAGCCTGTTTACCAGTGTTTCCGGGGACGAAGAGGCTAACATTTGGTGAGGCAAAAAACACTGATCAAAGAATGTTAGCCAGGGTCAGGAGAAATATACCCTCACCTGACCTCCTCGTTGGTCATCCTGGAAACAGGCTGTTGTCGAGGACAACAGTCTGGATAACAAGTTGAGGTTCGACATGATCTCTGTAGTAGTGAGTGAAATGCAGATGAAGTCAAGCATAGCACAACCGCCTGGAGGACCTCGGTCCACCTCTATCAGCACGCTCGAGATGTGAGGAAAGCTACTGCAAACTGGCACTAAACGTTCTTTTCAGGGCGCACAAAAGAGTAAACTTACTCATTGTGGGCAATTCGCAACAACAACAACATAATTATGTCAAGCTTGTATTTCTGTTATTTAACAAAGATTGTTGCTCTAGATTGTGGGCATTTAAACAACAACAACAACAACAACAACAACAACAACCAGTGTTTCTGTAACCAGCTTTGTTGTTATGAATCTATGTGGTTGTTGTTGTTGTTGTTGTTGTTGTTGTGGTTGTTGTTGTTGTTGTTGTTGTTGTGGTTGTTGTTGGTGTTTCGAATGTCCAGAATAAGTTGGTTTACTCTTTTGTGTACCCTGAAAAGGACGTTAAGTGGCAGGTTGGCTTTCCTTTGTTCATTCTCAATCTCCCGCTACCAAACCCTGAAAGGGCTTAAGTAGCAGAATGTAGTCCAGAGAATAGAATGCATTGTGTCATAGTTTACAGTTTGACTGCAATATTTGCACCTTTCGGTCCAACACATCTGACTTCAGCAAACATTTTTTTAGTACCAGGTTAGCATTCCCTCTTCGATCCCTTCTCCTTAGCCAGTCTGCCCTGCTGCAGCCTGTTATCCAGGATCACCGCGTGGAGGTGTAGAAGGGTTTTAGCAGCTTTGGTTCGCTGGCCCTGACGCTATCAGTCAGCTATGGGTCACAGACCACTGCAGCTCATGCACTGCTCAACATCTTGATCCCAAGTGACAGGTTGAAGTCGCTTTCCTCACATCCAAGCATGCTGATGAAGGTAGACCGGGGTCCTCCAGGCGATTGTGCTTTGCTTGGCTTAATTTGAAAATTTTAAGGGAAGATTATGCCTCGCCTCCCTTTGAAGAAGACTGCTTTTTTTTATTGTGAACACGAAATAGAAAAAGAGCACATGACCTGCAGCGGTCGGCAACTCGTAGCTGACTGCTAGCATCAGGGCCAGCGAACCAGAGCTGCTAAGACCCTTCTACACCTCCATGCGATGATCCTGGATAACAGGCTGCAACAGAGCAGACTAGATAGGGGAAGGGATCGAAGAAGGAAGGCTAATCTGGTATTCAAAAATGCCTGCTAAAGTCGGCAGTGTCGGACCTAAAGGTGCAAATATCGCAGTCAAGCTGTAAACTACGACACAACGCATTCCATTCTCTGGACAATATCCTGCTACTTACAAAGTCCTTTTCAGGGCTTGGTAGCAGGAAATTGAAAACGAACAACCAAGAAAGAGAAGAAGAAATATAAAAATATATTGAAATTTGGCAGTCATCTTCATAAATAAATGGACATTATTCTTTGTGGAATCTATGGATGTTCTCTAGTTTGACAACCAGGGACATGGAGAGTAGATTCATATTTCCTTATTTTCTCAATTGTTATTCTAAATAATACTGATTATATCAGTCTGTATACTAAATAATGAATAAAAATTAGCGATTAGTGACCAGATCTTAAATCTGAATTTAAAATGTGCTAAAATTATATAATTATAAGAAGCATTTGCCGCTCATTTGCACTGCCCAGACTATTAATTCCTTTTGAGATCACCATAAGTGCCGTCTTTTTTCGTTTTTGGAACCGCATTTGTGTGTATGGAAAGTGTTAAAACGGATAAAAATCGATGACTTGACAATTGATTGAGTATTGACTATTGATCATTCAACATCAATCATCAATGATTCAATGAATTCTAAAGTAAACAATGCGTCATTTATGTCATATGATTTGCAAATTAGTTAGCCTTCTTACCTTCTACTTCTCACTTGCTAATAAAATATTAATAAACAGTTGTCTGGTGAATAAACATTACCTATTAATTGGTCATTCGGTAGAAACAATTGATTTCAGTACCAGTGTGAGTGTCAGAGTCTAGTCGATCAGGAGCATTTTGTCTGGAACAACGTACTTAGCCAGGATGATTAGCCAGACTTTCAATGGATAATAAGGATAGAGACTTGCCAACTAGTAAACCCGTTTAGCCAGTGTTTACAAACCAGCTAGAATTCTGGATGTCGCTAGAGCAACTTCATTAGACGTAAATAACGACTAAACGGTACGTACTTAATCTGCTGGAAGTCCATATGCCTCTATCATGCCCTATGCATTAAGTTTGTAGATAACAAAAAGGCCTTTGATAGCAAGGAAATAATTGCAGTGTTAATTCCTTTAGGGGCAAAGGTATCTATTAATGCGCGCCCAGTTTACAAAGAAGATAAGCGATGGCTGCTCAACTGGGAATTACACTTTTGCACAGGCCACTTTCCGTACCATTCAATCAGTGGAGTGCAGTGACTCTTCCTATCTCAAATGGAACTATATTTAAGGACACCTTTCATTATTGGGCTAAATACTCTTCACATAATATACAAAATGTAGGTTACAAATGACACTTCTACTGGTCTCAGTTTACGCAGTTTAGCTCACTTTAACCGATGCACAATATTTTGAAATGGAATAAACAAACACATATGTCCTACATATACTTGGGGATCAAGATGCTGAGCAGCACATGAGCTGCAGTGGTCAGCGACCCATAGCTGACTGCTAGCGTCAGGGCCAGCGAACCAGAGCTGCCAAGACCCTTCTACACCTCCACGCGGTGATCCTAGATAACAGGCTGCAGCAGGGCAGACTGGCTAAGGAGAAGAGATCGAAGAGGGAATGCTAACCCAGTACTCACAAAATGCTTGCTGAAGTCGGATGTGTTGGACCGAAAGGTGCAAATATTGCAGTCAAGCTGTAAACCACGAGACAACGCATTCCGTTCTCTGGTCTACGTTCTGCTACTTAAGCCCTTTCATGGTTTGGTAGCGGGAGATTGAGAACGAACGAAGCCAAGCCCTATATACTCGTATATATATATATATATATATATATATATATATATATATATATATATATATATATATATATATGTATATATAAATATATATATCATTATGTAGCATGTCCTTTATAGAACGTCGCTCCCATCACAGTATGTCTGAAAAAAACTCTTTCCCTTGCCAAAACTCCAGCCTACGCCACAGTCGTACCCAGCCATTCCTGGATATCTGGGCACTATCGTCTTCTTGGTCTAACCCTGTCCATTTTGCCTGGTACCATACCTTCCTTCGCTGTTCTCTCAAGACCGTTGTGTCGCTTTATATGACCAAAGTATTTATATTTTCTGCCCATAATGGAATATATAAACCAGTTATCATCTTTGCTCAAATCTTGCAGAATTTCTTCATTTATCTTTTTCTCTGTCCAGCGTATTCTGATGATATTTCTGTAACATTTTGACTCAAAGGATTCGATTCTATGTCTAGAAGTTTTGGTAATTGTCCATTATTCGCAGGAAATACACAGGCTCTCAAAGACTTTTGCTTTATATATATACTTTATAAATATATGTATATATATATATATATATATATATATATATATATATATATATATATATATATATATATATATTTATATACAAACATATATAGCATCTATTGTTGTTCATTTTAATATATTTGTCTATTCTTCTTCATCGCCGTTGCTTTAAAATGTTACACTACTAGGCACGAAAAAGGACTTTGTAGGCATGAAAATGTTGTCCAGCGAACAGAATGCGTTGTGTCGTAGTTTACAGCTTGACTGCGACATTTGCACCTTTCGATCCGCCACATCCGACTTCAGCAGGCATTTTTGAGTACCGGGTTAGCCTTCCATCTTTAATCCCTTCTCTTTAACCAGTCTACTCTGTTGCAGTCTGTTATTCAATTTTTGTTTACAAGAATAGTAATTATATCATTATTTATTCTCAGGTCAGTGCAATACAGGTCAGGTCAGATCAGGTCATCCTGTAACCAATGAGGTCGTCTGTATACTAAATAATGCATGAAAATTAACAATTAGTGGCCAGATCTGAATTATGCATTCAATGCGCTAAAGTTATGTATAAATATATGTTGCTGTTGTTTACTGCCAACAAAGAGTAGGTTTACTGGTTTACTCTTAGTTAGTTAGTTTTCTTTCCACGTGTGCGGTTTAGCGACGTGGGGAGCTTAAGTCGTCTATTCTGCGCCAAGTGCGTTGCGTCGGTCAATGTGAGCCGTTTTCGTTGCACAATCACTCTAATGTCATCTATCCACCTATCTCGCAGCCGCCCCCTTGCCATGTAGCCAGATCTACCAGCATTGTAAGCCATCAGTGGAAGACGATGAGGGTACATTCTCATGAGATGACCAAACCAACTTATTTTCTGCCTGAAAATGTATTCGGCACAAGCCGTAGTGCCGACCATACTTTGAATGTCGTCGTTCCGCATTCTGTCTCTTCTGGTAACACCGATGACTTTCCTCAAACACTTAATTTCACAAGTCGAAGTTCTGCTCTCGCACAACCTTGACAGAGGCCATGTTTGGAACTGCTAGCACAAAATCGGCATAAATATACTGTTTATCAGCTGTTGCTTTGTTACCAAACTAATGTTCGGGTGTCTAAGCAATGGTGACAGCTGATAAGTCACCGCAGATTCTTTCTGACACTTTGTCTCGATTTCCTTGTCGATCCTACCGTCTGCCGAAAAAATACTGCCCGAATACTTGAACTCATGGACCCGTTGAAGAGAAATATCGTTTAGACTTATCTTGAGTGGCCCAGGAGTTTTACTCATCATCATAGTTTCTGTTTTGTTCTCGCTAATTCGCATTTTGTATTTAGCACAGGTAGTCGCAAGCGCGTTCATGTGGTTTTGCAGTTTGTTTTAATCGTCGTACAGCAAACACTGATCATCTGCAAAAAGTAATTCGTGAATTGTGTTATTTTCCGCATCAGATGTCTCAATTTGACCCGTCTCTGGTGCTATTTTGTCTATTTTAGATGTTAAACAACAGAGGAGAAAGCACACTCCCTTGTCTCACGCCGGTAGTGATTTCAAAAGCATCTGTGACACCATCAGTCGTTCTGACGACGTTTGTACTCGAACGATACAGTGTTCTGACATTATCAAGAAGCTGGCCTTGTACCCAATAATCTTCCAATATCTTCCAAATTTGAATTCTGTCTACTCTATCAAATGCTTTTTCCTGATCAATGAAAGCAACACAAAGATTTTCGTTGTACTTTGTTGATCTTTCGCTTATTTGTCTTAAGGTGAACAAGGCGTCCGTGCAGCTCATACCTCGGCGGAATCCAAATTGAGCTCTGGATAGTTAAGGTTCAAACAATAGGTCTTATTCTATGTTCCAGGATATTGGCATAAGTGTGGCTAAGTAGCGATACGCCTCTGTACGTGTCCCAGTTTCTTTTGTTGCCCTTTTTCTTCCAAATTGGAACGATTATAGCTTGCTGCCAGTCATCTAGTACGCGTCTGTCTTTCCATGCCTTTGTGAAGAGTCTATGTAGCCAGAGTAACCCTGTTACCCCACATGCATGAAACACCTCTATTGTTATACCGTCCTTGCCTGGTGACTTATTGTTGGGACTATTCTTTATAACTCTCTCGGTTTATTGAATCATTATGTCGGGTTCGGTATCATCTGGGTTGCATGGTAGAAAAACTGAATCTCCCGTGGAGGTGGTAGGGTTGAAAAGTTCTTGAAAGTATTCCTTCCGCGATCTCTTCTGCTGAGCTCATTAAATATAGGAAAGTCAAACTTGCCATTGATGGCTGTAGTAGGATTGAAGCACTCGTCTCTAAATCGCATCGCCTTGACACTTTTGAAAAAGTCTCTAGGACGATTTTGACATGGAAGTGAGTTGCTCGCCATAATGTTTCCAAGATTCTTCTCTGGCGTGTTTTATTACCCTTTTGGCGTTTCGTCTTGCTTTCTGATAGACGATGTAGTCTTCTTGCTTTTTGGAGGTCAACCAACCCTTGTAAGCTTTCTTTTTAGAGAGTATAGCCGCCCTTACCCCATCACTCCACTAGGCTGTTCGCTTCTGATCTTTTCCGTGACGTAAATTCTTTGTTCCAAAGTACTTATGAAGCGCAGTAGTCACAGTTGCGTTAAAGATAGCCCATTCACTATTTATGTCCCTAGGTTCTTCTGTAAGTGCCATAAAGACATTTGTAACTTCTCGACATTCACTATTTATGTCCCTAGGTTCTTCTGTAAGTGCCATAAAGACATTTGTAACTTCTCGACATACACTATTTATGTCCCTAGGTTCTTCTGTAAGTGCCATAAAGACATTTGTAACTTTTCGACATTCACTATTTATGTCCCTAGGTTCTTCTGTAAGTGCCATAAAGACATTTGTAACTTCTCGACATACACTATTTATGTCCCTAGGTTCTTCTGTAAGTGCCATAAAGACAGTTGTAACTTCTCGACATACACTATTTATGTCCCTAGGTTCTTCTGTAAGTGCCATAAAGACATTTGTAACTTCTCGACATTCACTATTTATGTCCCTAGGTTCTTCTGTAAGTGCCATAAAGATATTTGTAACTTCTCGACATTCACTATTTATGTCCCTAGGTTCTTCTGTAAGTGCCATAAAGACATTTGTAACTTCTCGACATACACTATTTATGTCCCTGGGTTCTTCTGTAAGTGCCATAAAGACATTTGTAACTTCTCGACATTCACTATTTATGTCCCTAGGTTCTTCTGTAAGTGCCATAAAGATATTTGTAACTTCTCGACATACACTATTTATGTCCCTAGGTTCTTCTGTAAGTGCCATAAAGACAGTTGTAACTTCTCGACATACACTATTTATGTCCCTAGGTTCTTCTGTAAGTGCCATAAAGACATTTGTAACTTCTCGACATTCACTATTTATGTCCTTAGGTTCTTCTGTAAGTGCCATAAAGACATTTGTAACTTCTCGACATTCACTATTTATGTCCCTAGGTTCTTCTGTAAGTGCCATAAAGGCATTTGTGACTTCTCGACATACACTATTTATGTCCCTAGGTTCTTCTGTAAGTGCCATAAAGACATTTGTAACTTCTCGACATTCACTATTTATGTCCCTAGGTTCTTCTGTAAGTGCCATAAAGACATTTGTAACTTCTCGACATACACTATTTATGTCCCTAGGTTCTTCTGTAAGTGCCATAAAGACATTTGTAACTTCTCGACATACACTATTTATGTCCCTAGGTTCTTCTGTAAGTGCCATTAAGACATTTGTAACTTCTCGACATACACTATTTATGTCCCTAGGTTCTTCTGTAAGTGCCATAAAGACATTTGTAACTTCTCGACATACACTATTCCGAACAGCTTCCTCGCCTAACGTATGAAGGTTTGTTAACAAAATTGGTTTGACTGTTTATGGATTCGTCCTGATGGAAGTATTTGTGTCATCACGACTGATCGATGGTCAGTATCCATACAGATGTTAGGAATAACCCTAGAATCTATTATGTTTCTTTTCTGCCTGTGTCTGATGAGAATGAAATCGACTTGAGACGATATGTCTGTGTTGTTCCACCTGTACCACGTTTTGACATGACTGCGCCGGTGCTGGAAGATGGTATTTGTTATTATTAGCCCCTGCTCAATACATAGGTTAATACGTTCCTCTCCATTGCTGTTCCGTTCTAAAGAGGTGTGACCGTGGAACCCTAGGCAGCATTCGTGAGATGATCTTTTCTTTCTCGTTCATTCATTAAAGTCACCCATCACAATCAAATCATCCGTGTCGTCAACGCCGTTGATATCGTCAGAACGGCTGTGGATAAATTCCATCCTGTCCTCCATATTTCTGTTATCGTTACACGGGGCGTAGACCTAGCTCAGTGTCGGGGTTTTTCCACACTCCGTCAATTGTAGGCGTATCAGTCCTTCACTGGTGTATTCTGTGTTCGTAATGAACTTGGCCTTCTCATGGTGAAGAACAAAGCCAACACTTTAGTTTACTCTTATATATATATATATATATATATATATATATATATATATATATATATATATATATATATATATATATATATATATATATATATATATATATATTCTGGTTTTCCATACATTTTTTTATTTAGTTATTGAAGATAGGTGTGAAGGAGTCTTTCTGCGTCGCATCTTGGCTTTGTGAAATGACTGATATTATAACATCAATGATTATTCCACACTCCCTGATCATTCTCTCTACGCTGATGACCTGGCCATGTGGACTACTGAAAAACACATCACTACAGCCAGCAAAGGAATGCAAGGCTCTGTGGCAGCTCTCGAAAGATGGTCCAAGACCTGGCTACTAAAAATAAATGAACAAAAAACGACACATACTATCTTCTCCCTATCAAACACACGGCAGCAAGTAAAACTCCAATTAAATGGAAAAGAGATACGGCTAGATGAGGCTCCAACCTTTTTATGAGTCTCCTTAGACCGACGCCTCACCTGAATAGCAAGAATTTTAAAGACCCAGCTGAGGGTGAGGCTACGCATGTCTATCATGAAGAAACTTGCTGGTACTGCTTGGGGTGCTGACGGCTACACACTAAATAAATTATACACAGGCAGAGTGAGACCAGTTTTGGAATGCGACATTGCAGCTTGGTCCACAGCAGCTAAATAGAACTTTGACAAAATAAGGCACACGCAGAACAAAGCAGCCCGTATCATGACAGGATTCCTGAAGTCCACCCAAATAAAAGACCTGGAAGCTATGACTGGGCTACAGCCAATGGAAGACCACCGAGGCTGCAGAATCCTGCAGCAAGCGGAAAAATTCAAAAGAATCATGGACCACTCGATGCATCACAGACTAAATGGGTTGGGACGCGGCAGGCTAATCGTTTCTTTTGCCTGAACTGTAAAACTTTTCCTTTTTAAAAACAATGCTGCACTCTTAAACGAAAAAAATAAAGCCAATACCAGCATGCTCCATCCGCTGCCTCTGGAAAGTAAGACCGTTCCCTGATATTATTTGCAATATCCCCAACATCGAAGTCAAAAAGACACAAGCAGAGGAACAGAAAAAACACATTGGTACACATTACATCAACCAAAAATTCCCACCGACATCCTGGACGCACGACTTTACGGCTCGCCAGAGGGAAGGAATGCTGCAGCAGAGTGATACAGAAATCAGATACAATGAGATAAAAGCTTTCATCAGGGGAAAGTTCAGGGCAACATGGAAAAAAGACCATCCTGGCCACATAGAAAACGATGCCTACCATCAACTCTCCAGGCGAGACCAGATGATCATTCTCCGGCTACGCACAGGTCATAAGAGACTTGGATGTCATCTGTACAACAAGTTCAAGATTGACACTACAGACCTGTGTGCCTGCGGCTCAGTCCCCATGAAGGTAGAACATATTTTGCAGTCCTGTCCACTGTATACCGACAAAAGAAGTAGCATTTGGCAACAGCCAGTGTCTTTCCACGAGAAGCTGTACGGAAGCGTACAGAGCCTTGAGTCGATTGCTGCCTTTGTTAGAGTCATTGAAGTTGAGGTCTGAAGACGAACGAGGAAGAAAAAGAAGTGTTAGACTGAAAGGTAAACGTATCGCAGTGAAGCTGTAAACTACACTACGTATTCCGTTCACCGGACAACACCCTGCTTCTTGAAAAGTCCTTTTCTTGGCTTGATTTCGGGAGTATAAGAACGAACGAAGGAGGAGATTCAGACAGTCACGAAATCAATGTAGCAACAAAAGACACAGCACCTTGCTGGAAACAATAGCAAGGAAAGACGGAAGGCAAACGTGCCAGACACAAACATTGATTATTGATATTATTATTATTATGCTTATAAAGTGTGCCTATGCCTACTTCCACCGTCAAGGCAAATGTCAGGTGACGTTGTCGAGACCAGGGATTTAAACTGGCACCTTTGCCGGTGGTCAAGTCAAGTCAATTAATCCAACAACCGATAATATTTGTGTGCCACACACGAAGATTCTCCCTCCCTCTCTGTCATCGGATGATGTCTGTGCCTCCTCTGGTCGGAAATTGTTTTGCCGATAAATCAAGCCTCAAAACTACTCTGTCCCTGCTATGCTATTTAAAGGATAAAACAAATGTATGTCCAAATAAATAAACTGAAGCCGCATTGTGGTGATTTCTTCTTCTTCTTCGTTCTCAATCTCCCACTACCAAACCCTTAAAGGGTTTAAGTAACAGAATGTAGTCGAGAGAACGGAATGCGTTGTGTCGTAGTTTACAGCTTGGCTGTGATATTTGCACCTTTCGGTCCAACGCATCCGACTTCAGCAAGCATTTTTTGAGTACCGGGTTAGCATTCCCTCTTCGATCCCTTCTCCTTGACCGTAGCCAGTCTGTCCTGCTGCAGCCTGTTATCCAGGATCACCACGTGGAGGTGTAGAAGGGTCTTGGCAGCTATGGTTCGCTGGCATTGACGCTAGCAGTCAGCTATGGGTCACTAACCACTGCAGCTCATGCGCCGCGCAGCATCTTGATCCCTTGTGGTGATTTAATTGCATTCGTTTATAAAAGTTTATTCTAACTGTCTAAAGTACCTATTCAGTTCACTATAGTATTCTAGTATTCTAAGGTTCTCTGTCCCTGGCGAAAATCTTGTTGCCGTAACGTAGATGTCTTTTATTTTGTCTTGAAGCAATTAACAATAATCAATTACTTATACATGTTTGTATCGACTAAAAAAATCGTAACACAGATTGTGTAGTCCATCTGTCTTTATTGTTCATGAATTCGAGACGAACCCAAGAAGTAGTAGACGTCTATGGCGGCGTAAGCCTGTTGGCATGGTACCAGGATGCGAAGGGCTTAACGATCAAGATGACCTTAGCTCCATGACCTGTTATCCCACAATTCTTTGCCCTACCCGGATGTGCTCACATAAGCCGACCACATTTGCCCATTTGGCTTTCTAAATGCCAAAATAACAATTTTTTTACGATTCGTTTGGCTTGAAGCTTTATTATTTTTAATCTATTTTTTCAAACAGAAAGAGAGGTAAAAAGAAAGAGGTAAAAGTGTATTTTAATATAGAAATAAATATAGTAACAATAATATCAGACTTGAGTGTAACCGGGGCCCGAAAGAGAAGCAAAGAATAATAAAACTGTACTCCAGGCATGTCGAAAGAGACGCATGAAGAGGGTTGAGAATGGGATTGGCTACACCATATTCCATATTTTTTTGACACTTTGAGCAAAAAAAACGTCAAAAGATATAGGCGTCAACATTTAATGACTTAATATGCATTTGTTGAAGACATGCTCCACAGAGAGTTG
This sequence comes from Ariolimax columbianus, assembly GCA_036924085.1. Taxonomy (NCBI): domain Eukaryota; kingdom Metazoa; phylum Mollusca; class Gastropoda; order Stylommatophora; family Arionidae; genus Ariolimax; species Ariolimax columbianus. The sequence goes on along the minus strand of JAVGWX010000020.1, from coordinate 8,237,003 downwards.
AAAATATTTTGATTGTTAGAATGATTAATTAATTGATTTAACGTTGCTGATTTCTCACTAGATATATGATATGTGTTGTGTACTGTTAAGAATTGGCATCACTGCACTCTGGACATATTCATATGTGCTGTTTCTCTCAGCGCGTGGTGTAGATACTGATGGTTCTTGTGACTCACTCACTGGTTATACACATTTTTGCTTCGTTACCTCAAGCGTCAGTCTTTGTTGGACTCACCTCTGCTTTCTTCTTCTTCTTCTTCTTCTTCTTCAACGTACGCAGTCAGACATCAACCTTTATTTTTTCGAAAAAAGCAGCGGTCATCCTGAGGCTGTCGACACGGCCATAGAGCTTGTCTAGTGTTGCCACTGGTGATGGCCACATCTGCTCTCGCTAATCCTCGTATGTCGGGCAGTTTTGCATCAGATGCTCAGCGGTCATTTTCCCGGTACCACACGGACACTCGTCAGTGCCACCTATCTTCAATTTGTTGAATAGGTGGTACCTCAGTCTATTGTGGCCAGTGCAAAGTCTGAAGACCACGACCTGCTCTCTTCTGTTCAACTGGTAATAGGCATCGTTTTTGGTGTAGCCAGTATGTTCGGTTTCCCATTTATGTATCTAGCTCTAATAAGCCGTTTTGACTCTTCGTATGTCATACTAGTATCTGGTTGTGGTAGTCTTGCACCTTCTTTTGCCAGTCTGCCTGCCTCCTCGTTGCCTTGGATGTTGCAGTGGGATGGAATCCACTGTACCACTACTGCTGGCATAGTTGACAGAGTACTGCTCTTAAATCATTAAGTTCAGTATTTTTTTGGCTTTTTAGTGATGTGACTACGGCCAGGGCATCTGTAAGCAGGACTATATGCTTTCATTCCTTTTACCTGTCACTATTTCTTCCACTGCCGCCCTCAGTGTCTCTGCCTCCGCTCTGAAATTGCTTGTGTATTTTCCAGTAGCGAATGACAGTGCTATTTTTCTGCCATTAGGTAGGTTCAGAAATGCTCTTGCCCCTCCATTCTGTGTTGTGTTTGTTACAGAACCGTCGGTGTATGCATTGGTCCAGTCCATGCTGGGGTAGTTTTTCGTTATGTAGCTCAGGGTAGTATCTCTTCTTTCTTTTTCAGTCTGGCAGTTTTTGTTTCAATGGAAATATATGCTGCCTCCAGGTAGGTTTTCGTACAGTAGGGATGGGCTTTGGAGTTGTTAGTGCGTGCATGGGGTCTTCGTGCATCTTTGCTTTGGCTGTTTCTGCAAAGTTTCTCCGCTTTAGTTTCCCATTTCCGAAATTGTTTAGTCTCTGGTGCATTGGATGGTCAGTCAGTCTTCGTAGTTTCTCTGACTGCAGCTGGGCTCTGCAGTCTCTTCTATCGGTCATGGTTGCAGTTTTGTAATCTTTTCAAGTTCTACAATTGGCGTTGACTTCATGCCTACTGTTATAACCCTCATGGCTTGGTTTTGGAGTTTCCTAGTTTTATCGAAGTTCGCCTTCGCTGCTGTGGACTCACTTCTGCTTTCAAAACTGTGCAATCTGTGCAATGCCGGCTCACTGATGGTTGAGTCCGTCTCAAAGAAGCGGTCGCTAATCAACTTTAAAATATTTTGCTGAAGTCGAATGTGTTGGACCAAAAGGTGCAAATATCGCAGTCAAGCTGTAAACTACGACACAACATATTCCGTTCTCTGGACTACATTCTGCTACTTAAGCCATTTCAGGGTTTGGTAGTGGGAGATTGAAAACGAACGAACGAAGCCAAGCCAAGCCAACTTTAAAATATCACCTCTGCCCATTTCTGATGTCATCACAGCGGACACATGTAAGGCCAAGGTGTCAACTCTTCCATTTTCATAAATCCTATCATGTGCGTCCATATGGGTTCCCAAAGATTTTAGTCCTCTATGCTTGCTTTCTTATATCTGAACTTATGTCTTTTTTAGTTTTTATTTCGACCAGTTCTTCGTTAGAACCATTGAGCGGGTCCCAACTCAGGATCCAGTCATGTCTGTCGCGGACGCGTGTTGTCGAGTGTGATAGTAGTCCGTTTGTTGTGGGGTCGTGAATGTTGTATTTTTCTAGTGAATCTCGCCAGCGACTTGGGGGCCGTCCCCGAGGTCTCTTTTTCTCGCGCGGGTACATGGTCAGTCATTTGCACTTTCCGAATCTTCTTCTTCTTTGGCGTTCGTACTGGAACAGGCGTTGTGTTGTAGTTTACAACGAATCTCTGATGTCTGTGTCTTTTCTGCTAACTTTGAATAGTTACTGAGTTTGCTGTCCCATAAAATATTCATATTATCTTAGGCAGACTACACCAATGGAGCCTATTTCCAGGTCCTCTAAGCGAAGAAGGGATAGGGTCTTATTCATTTTTTTTCGTTGGCACTGATGGATCAGTGGCTACTGCTAACTCACTCACTGTGCTGCATCTTCGCTCCCGTTGTTGAAGGTAACAGTGATAACACTAGTGTGCCTTTTCACGGAACACAATTGGCTTGGCTTGGCTTCGTTTGTTCTCAATCTCCCGCTACCAAACTCTGAAAGGGCATACGTAGCAGAATGTAGTCCAGGGAACGGAATGCGTCGTGTCGTAGTTTACAGATTGACTGCGATATTTGCACACATCCGACTTCCGCAAGCATTTTTTGAGTACCGGGTTAGTATTCCCTCTTCGATCCCTTCTCCTTAGCCAGTCTGCCCTGCTGTAGCCTGTTATACAGGATCACCTCGGGGAGGTGTAGAAGGGTCTTGGCAGCTCTGGTTCGCAGTCCCTGACGATAGCAGTCAGCTATGGGTCGCTGACCACTGCAGCTCCTGCGCTATATTACAGAAATGGCAGGACTCACCATAAATGTATTGATCTATTATAACCTCATATATACGGCCGATTCAGTTCTTCTAGCTGAAAGTGAGCAATAATTAACATAATAAAGTAAGAAACATAAACAAAGAGTATGCATTTGTTGTTGAATGCACACAATGAGTCTGTTTTCTGTTTATAAGAACCGACATCACTGCACTCCGAGCATACACATAGGTGCTCAGTCTCTCAAAGCAAATGGTGCAGGGTATTGATGCTGATGGTCCAGCTTGCTGGCTGCACACTTTCTTGCACTGTCCTCTCATGCGCCCTACTCCGCTTGAACCTGGTTTGCAGCTTGTGGATTGCTGCTTCATCTATTGTGGTGTCCTTATTTAACAAGCAGTCCTTGATTGATTTCAAAATGTAATTTCTGTCCATCACTAAAGTGCCCATAATGGGAGCTTGTAAAGTCAAGATGTCAGCTCTTTCGTTTCCCTGAACCATAGCATGACCAGGACAGTAGATCCATATCAACCCCTGGAGGTTTGAGGCCTCAACAGCTGCAAGATTACTCTTGTTCGCCCCGAAAATGGCGTTACGCGTTGGGTTACAGCAGTATTCCTCACATCCCAACCACGCTGAGGAAAGTGGACCGAAGTACTCCAGGCTGTGATGCTGTGCTTGGCTTCATCTGCGTGTCACTCGCCCTTACCGGGATCACGTCCGCGTCTTATCTTGTTAGCCAGGCTTCGGGAATCAGTCTGTTTCCAGGGAGGTCTAGTCCAGTATATTTTACCTGACACTGACTAGCTTGTCCAATCAGTCTGCTTCCATGGAGGTCTAAGCCAGTATATTTGACTTGACTGACTAGCTTGTCCAATCAGTCTGCTTCCATGGAGGTCTAAGCCAGTATATTTGACTTGACTGACTAGCTTGTCCAATCAGTCTGCTTCCATGGAGGTCTAAGCCAGTATATTTGACTTGACTGACTAGCTTGTCCAATCAGACTGCTTCCATGGAGGTCTAGGCCAGTATATTTGACTTGACTGACTAGCTTGTCCAATCAGTCTGCTTCCATGGATGTCTAAGCCAGTATATTTGACTTGACTGACTAGCTTGTCCAATCAGACTGCTTCCATGGAGGTCTAGGCCAGTATATTTGACTTGACTGACTAGCTTGTCCAATCAGTCTGCTTCCATGGAGGTCTAAGCCAGTATATTTGACTTGACTGACTAGCTTGTCCAATCAGACTGCTTCCATGGAGGTCTAGGCCAGTATATTTTACCTGACACTGACTAGCTTGTCCAATCAGTATGTTTTGTCTGACCAGACATTAGTTTACTCTACCCACTATGAATTTAGAAACAAAGACTATGATAATTATAAAGGTAGACAAGGTATCAACTATACAGATACGAAAAAGTTATAAAATACTCGATCAGAAGTATCTTCTTTCAATTGCATAAAAAAAAACAAAAAACAAACTAAGACCAACAAATAATGAGGTCTCTTTCTTTCTTTTCGCTTTTTTGTCCTGTTTATGTCCTTCAGCGTCAGGTAATGAATCGGTTTCTTGACCGGGCTCTAGTGTGTCCTTCGCACATGGGGAGATTCACTGCTTCTGTTATTTCTGCAATCCATCTCTTATGTGGGTGGTCCTTGGCCTTGATTCTATTGTACCTGTTTAGCATTGCTTTCTGAGAGATGCTATCTGGTGTTTGACGTGTCACGTAGCCGAATCATTAGGTTTTTTATCTCTTGATGAGGTCTAGCACTGGTGATATATCTACTTGTCTCCTTATACCTTTATTCATTCTTGTTATTCAAAATATTCTGCGCAGTCATTTCATCTCTGTTGTAACGGTGTGCTTTTACCTTTGTTTGTTAAATCAGTGAGACAATACAAAAATAAGACTGTTGTTATGAACATAAGACCGACATCGGTATCGAAATTAAAATTGAGAACGATTAAATGGTATGATCACTAAAATATGAGGCAGAAATATGAACAATGAGCATAAAAGCTGGAGAAGTGAATAGGGGCCTTTGAGATATAGATATACAGAATTTTGTTAATCTTCTGTAAAAAAAAAATACATAAAGCAATATTAAGAAGTTAGGGATACAAAATGAATTCAATATTGAAGGAAATCAAAGTAAGATGTTTTTGCCACATCTTAAAGTACAATTACTTGATGACCTGTTCCACAGCGGCAGTTGTACCATTAAGGCTCCCATCTTCGTCTCCAGCGATCTTCATCATGGGTTATGCAGGTCTGGTGGGTATTACGCTTTCCCTTTATCGTATCATGAATGTTGTGGAGTCTGACAAATGCATTGGACGTCTACCCAGCAATCATGTTGGGTATCGAGAGTACCACACTGCTGACAACGTGCGCCAACGTTCATCCTTTCTTCTGAGTATGTGGCCTGCCCACTGATGTTTTATCTTGTTTGTGTGTAACACCTTACAGGAAACAGGGATACTCAACAAAGATGGCGCCGTACTGGCTGCGGGTCTACATTGCTCTACTGTTTTGTTTTATTATGGATGCCACCAGATCACGGATTTGCCTGGAATTCATACTATTCGACGACTTACACTTGTGTTCACTGAAACGTGTTGTTGTTTTCTGTTTGGACTGGTTAACTCGTTTGTTTTTTGTGATTTCTTCCGGCCGATTATCCTGGTCTGGACATCGGCTATATGAATGGCACTACGCTTAAACCTGTGTCGTATTTTATGGCCTACTTCACACTGCTGAACTTCACGAATTTGGCGTGTGAGAAATTTAGACACAACTATAATGAACTGAACACAGCCGGGGAAAGATGCCAGACTCACTCACACGCTGATTGATGTCCCTACGACCTCTTGTAGTTATGGAAAAGGCACGACACACAACGTTAGATGTCATCCCTCCTCCGCTGCCTTGCGGGATACCTATTTACGGGAAAGGCTTCGGGAGTAAACACTTAGGAAAAATCTGCATCTTATGCTATCTCCAGTCGTCTCGATAAATATCTTGCCACTGGTCAAATGTAACTCAGGACTAGAAAGTGAGGTTGATAAAATGCGCAGTTTCTTTCCCACTTTAATCCAAATTACCGCGCGGGTCACCCATTTCAGCGGACACAGCAAGAGAAAAGACTGTCCACACGGCTGAACAAAGAGAGTGGTCTTCATCACGTGTGATGGACGAACATCATCAACATCATCATCATCACAGGAAACTGAGGTACAAGAAAAATGAATTGGTAAACATGTAAGAGGAAGACATTAGTAGAAGTGCGATAATAACGCTGCTATTTTATGGCATGCAATTGAAGATAAAGACGATCAGTTACATCTGACCGTTGTTTTGAAGATGCAAACTGATTCGACTGTTGAGAACAGTGGTGACTTAGATCTTTCATTCAAACAAAAACTGCCAGACCGAAAAAGAAAGGAGAGATACTACCCTAAGCTTCATAACGAAAAGCTACCCAAGCATGGACTGGACCCATGCATACACCGACGGCTCTGTAACAAACACTACACAGAACGGAGGGGCAGGAGCATTCCTGAACCTACCAAATGGCAGAAAAATAACACTGTCATTCGCTACTGGTAAGTACACGAGCAATTTCAGAGCAGAGGCAGAGGCACTGAGGGCGGCAGTGGAAGAAATGGTAACACACAGTGAAAATGAGAGCCATATAGTCCTGCTGACAGATGCTCTCGAAGTAGTCACAGCGCTAAAAAGCCAGAAAAACACTGAGCTTAATGACTTAAGAGCAGCACTCTGCAAACTGTGCCAGCAGTCCGCACCAAAAAGGGTAGTGGTACAGTGGATTCCGTCACACTGCAACATCCAAGGCAACGAGGAGGCAGACAGACTGGCAAAAGAAGGTGCAAGGCTACCACAAATAGATACCAGTATGACGTACGAAGAGTCAAAACGGCTTATCAAAGCCAGATACATGTCCAAATGGGAAACCGAACATACTGGTTACACCAAAAATGATGCCTATTACCAGTTGAACCGAAGAGAGCAGGTCGTTGTCTTCAGACTTCGCACTGGCCACAACAGACTGAGGTACCACCTCTTCAACAAATTGAAGATAGGGTGTACCGACGAATGCCCGTGCGGTACTGGTAAAATGACCACTGAACATCTGCTGCAGAACTGCCCGACATACGAGGATCAGAGAGAGCAGATGTGGCCATTGCCAGTGGAACTGCAAGACAAGCTCTATGGTAGTGGCGAGAGTCTCAGGATGACCGCCGCTTTTTTCGAGAAAATAATGGTTACTGTCTGACTGTGTACGCAGAAGAAGAAGAAGAAGATCTTTCATTGCCATGCTGTTCGTTTATTTTGTTAGTTTAATGACAATTTACGCTTAGTTGTTTTGCTTTCCTTGCCTTTTTGTTGGGTCGGCGCTTGTTTTATTTAGTTTTATTTAGCCGGGTGTTTGGCTGTTTTTCACAGTGTTAATCTGGCAACACTGGTCTGGCAGACGAGAACTGTCTTCCGGGCTTGTCCGGGATCAAGAGTAGGTGTCTGCAGGTTCTAGTCCGAAACAAAATGGATATACTTCGTGTATTTTTGCTTGTTGGATTACACCTGGCATCATGTCAGCAGCAGAAAGAACACCCTTGTTATGATGATCAAAATCGAGCCCAGAGGTGCCAACCGTCGTTCGTGAATGCAGCTTACGGCAGGTTGTTCGAAGCAACAAATACTTGCGGAATGAAGGGTCCGACAGAATATTGTTTGCAGACAGGTGTGACGGGCGCCAAGAAGTACTGCTACTTATGCGATGCAAGAGATGTAGACAGGCGACATCCTCCGTCATATTTGTCTGATTTCAATAACATTACAAGATGGACTTGGTGGCAGAGTGAGACAATGCTTGAAGGAACGCAATTTCCGGCAGTTGTCAACCTGACGTTGCATCTCAGTAAGTTCCATTTTCACTTTAAAAAAGTTAACCAATGACTTATTCAGTGTTCACAATTGAGTATTAGTACTGTTACCAAATACTCCTTGGCCCTTTTTTTCAAGAACTTGGCTCATCCATGAAATGTTGGAGCCTTGACTTTTTGTCTGAGCTTTGGTTTATTCTTTTACCTCGGAACTCCCAGAGAGAAAGGAATAGAAAAGATCTACATGATTAAATTAGATTAGATTAAGATATGAAGCAGAGTGCAGACCCTTGCATAAAATGCATGCTGAAGTGGGATGCACTGGACCGATAGGCGCAAAATAAAACCACAGTGCCACATACACCGCCTTGGGGAATAGAGAAATAAGGCGAACGCAAAAAAAAAAAAAAAAAGATAAGTCTACAGTCTATACCAGTGTTACAGTGTAAATGTTAAGTAAGTTAATTGCCCATCGCAAACGATTGTGGCGACATCATCATACGGGTTTTTGTCTTGATCATGTAACTTGCATTGTATTATGTATAGTGAGGAAGACGGTGCCCTGGTCATCAAACTAACTCTCTGGTCCCTAACTATCTTGGGCCAGTGGCAAGATATGTCAAGATGACTGGAGGTAAATCAGGATGCAGGCACTCTGGTCCCATCTCTTTGAGACCAGGGGTCGCTTGAAACCTGCGGGGCTCGAACCCACCCTGTTTCCATTCACTCGCATTGAGAGGCGAGTGCCTTACCTCTCGACCACAACGACCCTTATTATTAGATATATAATAAGTTTATAAGATATATATATATAAAAGTATTAAAAATCGTATTTTAATTCAAATAACTGTATTTTTCACATGCACATCCATGCATATTAAATGCCCTTACTGGTTTGTATTCCCATCTGATCAGTTTGGTATATAGACCTAATATGTTCACTTCAGTGAAACTTCACTGAAAATAAATAGATCCTAGGTCTCAATGACATACTGAGTTTAATATTGCACAAATAAACGAGCCCAGAGGTTAAAAATATTCATGAGTGAATGAGTCAATCGACCATACATTTAATTAATCCATAATTTTAAACTAATTAGCTTGCTGGGGAACTCCACCATGGCTGGTCCCAAGTCAGGATGAAACAGGAAGATTAGGCAATCAGCCAGTTCTCCCACCCTATACAAATCTTGCTACAAAAGCATGAACCAACAAATCTAACAAGCTGACCTTGAAGGAGAGGACATTCAGCAAGGTGTATGTCACAAACCAGCCAAACTGGTTTACTGATCGCTTTTCCATTAACAATAAGGACCTCTAGCAGTGGCATTTGGAACGTGAGAACAATGGGAGTCCAGGAAAACAGCTCGAAATTCCAATAGAGAAAAGAAAATATAATATCAGAATCCTTGGACCTGGGAAAATAAGATGGGCACAAGAAGGTAAAGTACAGCTACCGACAGGCAAAACAGTTTTTTATTCAGGTCATGAAGAATAGAATGCAGCACACAATAAGAGGGTAGCAGCACTTATGTTAAAATGTGAAGCCCAAAAATACTTTAAAAAATTATATGCAACTGGATCAAGATTTATTACATTTTTTAGGACCATGGGTAGTGGGATGAAGATGAACCTCATATAGTATTCCTCTCAATCTAGCAACAAAATAAAATTGGTTGAAAGTTTGTTGGATGAAGTGGGTTTGGGAGATGTAGCAATGGTGATGGGAGACTTTGGTGCCAAGAGAGAAGACTGGGGGGGGGGGGGGGTATATGAAGTGATTGTGGGCATGGGAGTGGTGAGATATTTGCACAGGAAACCAGCTGGTCATTGGAAGAAACATTTTCTTGCACAAAGGAATTCATGGGGCAACATGAGTATTTCTTGGTTGTGTAGCTCAGGGACAAAATTGACAAGATATAGATGGGAAATTTTGATGATCTTTTAATGATGGTTGGACTGCGGGTTTGCAGAATGGCTCTTTATAGACTTCGCTGTTATGTGGAATGTCTCAAAAGAAAATGTTATATTTTCTTGAACAATTATTGAGTAGCGAAGTGGTTAAGCCGTCGGCCTCATGATCAGGTGGTGTGAGTTCGACTCCGGACTCCGTCTTTTTCATTGGTGCTTGATGCGGAGTCCCCTGCATCTCGTAGTCGCCCCCTAGTCGTCTTGTCCTTGACTTACCACAGGGGTCGCGCGACTACAGATGAGAGAGTGAGGATAAAAAGTAGCGCATTTAATCCTTGCTAAAAATAGCACTAGCAAAATTAATTATGCCTTCATCGTCCGATGGACGGCGGCCTTTGCCTTTTAGTAAGTAAAAAATGGCACACAACTATAATTTGTCAGCGAAGTCTCCATTGCGAATGATACAAGTCTCCAAGTGCCTACGAAGTACATGTATTTCTCTAGAAATTAAAGTATTTTCTTGATCCTGTTTGTAGTCATTCTAGCATCACGTGGTACACCTCTTCATCTTATCTCCCATAACCTCTTTGAGTGGTCTAAATCACTGGGCGTGCGAGAAAGGCATATGTAGAAGACACTCAAAGTGTAGGTCATCGATGCCTGGAACAGTTGTACAGGTAGTTTGGGGCAAAGTGTTGTTATGTTTGAACTAGACACTTGTACTCAGAAGTCCATGTCATTTGAATATGATTCCAGGTCAAAGATGATTCCTGAAAAGGCCTATATACAAGACACCAGTGACAGTGTTCCCTCAGGGCATGAGTGCTCTAATATAACACCTTGCTCGTTTCAAAAGAGAGCCAGCATAATCTTCCTTGCAGAAATTCTTTAGTTTTAGTAATGACAAAAGGCACCATTCCTTGCCCACTCTCTTGGGTTCAGGCTGATGGTAGTGAGCCTGGGTTTCATTTCAAGTAATAATTCTCATTAGGAAACCATCATCTTCTGCTTCAAGGTGCTGGTAAAGTTCTTGACAGGCATGGTCACATCATTTCAATTTGATTCTGGAGTCAGCTGCTGTGACATCCATCTTGGAACTGGAGCACATCATGGACAATGTGTTCAAACAGAGAGTATCTGAGTCTGCAGTGGTCAGTTCCAGGAGATAGTATCTGAGCCTGCAGTAGCCAGTACTAACAGAGTATTTGAGCCTGCAGTAGCCAGTACTAACAGAGTATTTGAGCCTGCAGTAGCCAGTACTTACAGAGTATCTTGAGCCTGCAGTAGCCAGTACTTACAGAGTATCTGAGCCTGCAGTAGCCAGTACTTACAGAGTATCTGAGTCAGCAGTGGTCAGTTCCAGGAGATAATATTTGAGCCAGCAGTAGCCAGTACTAACAGAGTATCTGAGCCTGCAGTAGCCAGTACTTACAGAGTATCTGAGCCTGCAGTAGCCAGTACTTACAGAGTATCTGAGCCAGCATTGGTCAGTTCCAGGAGATAATATCTGAGCCTGCAGTAGCCAGTACTAACAGAGTATCTGAGCCTGCAGTGGTCAGTTCCAGGAGATAGTATCTGAGCCTGCAGTAGTCAGTTCTAACAGAGAGTATCTGAGCTTGCAGTAGCCAGTACTAACAGAGAGTATCTGAGCTTGCAGTGGCTAGTACTAACAAAGAGTAAATGAGCCTGTGGTGGTCAGTACTAACAGAGTATCTGAGCCTGCAGTAGCCAGTACTAACAGAGAGTATCTGAGCTTGCAGTAGCTAGTACTAACAGAGAGTATATGAGCCTGCAGTAGCCAGTACTAACAGAGAGTATCTGAGCTTGCAGTAGCTAGTACTAACAGAGTATCTGAGCCTGCAGTAGCCAGTACTAACAGAGAGTATCTGAGCTTGCAGTAGCTAGTACTAACAGAGAGTATATGAGCCTGCAGTAGCCAGTACTAACAGAGAGTATCTGAGCCTGCAGTAGTCAGTTCTAACAGTGTCTGATTCTTGCAGTTGCAGATGCTGAATGATGTCACTTGACATTCAGTTCTACCATAGCTTCAGTTTTTATCTTTATATGCCAAACATACTTAACATTCATTATGTCTGAACTACCAGGCAATGTTGTGTGGGACAGTGACTCAATGGCTCGTGTTATACACCTTTATTTACTGGTTGTGTCCAACCATGTACGTGCTGTTGGGTGACACTGATGACTCACAATGAGCAAGACACCTCTTCTTCTTGTCCTGATACCCACATTAGTGGAGCATGGATCTAACACTGCATTTGGTTTGCCCTAACCGTTTCTGGAAGCTGAATCCAATTATGGCTGCAGCAGCATATGATTTTTGAATGTTGAGGTTGCCATCCTCATGCACATCTTTCCTTAGTAGCTTCTTACAACCTGTTTAGTAAGAGACCGTGTCTTTTTCTGTTTGCACTGGGAACCACTGGAGTGGAGTACGATTTTGTTGTAGTAGATGAAGTGCATTAGATGCTCATTTGTGATAGGTTTTCCTTTTATTACTAGAATTATTATGAGGATTTTCTTCTTCTTTGTTCATTTTCAAACTCCCGCTACAAAGCTCTGAAAAGTGCTTTGTAAGTAGTAGGTTGTTGTCTGGAAAACGGAATGCACTGTGTCATAGTTTACAGTTTGACTGCGATATTTGCACCTTTTGATCTGACACATCTGACTTCAGCAGGCATTTTTTAGTACCAGGTTAGCCTTCTTTTCAATTTGATCCCTTCTTCTTAGCCAGCCTGCTTTATTGCAGCCTGTAATCCGGAATCACAGCATGGAAGTGTAAAAGGGTCTTGGCAACTCTGGCCTTGACGCTAGCAGTCAGCTTTGTGTCACTGACCGCTGCAGCTCATGCACTGCTCATCATCTAGATTCCTGTGTGGAGTTTGAAAAAGACTTCTTCTTCGTTCGTCTTGAAAAGGACTTGTTGGGACTGAGGACGCAGCAGTGAATGAGCTGACAGCAACCAGCAACTCATATCAGGGTCAGCAAACCATAGTCGACCAAAACCCTTCTCCACCTCCAAGTGATGGCCCTGGAAACGGGCTTCTCTCGCGCAGTCTGGTTAATAAAATAGATAAAAGAGGAAAGGCAAATCCCATTCCCAAAAATTCTTGCTTAAAAATATTGCTTTGTGTATTCCATAAATAGTTAACCATTTTCATTGTTGTCCTCATTCCATGTTTGTCCATGTCTTCAAAGCAAATATTACCTGTCCCAGCCTTAGCTTAGTATTTAAACCTTCTATCATGATCATGTCTACCCATTATATTTTGACCCATCACATTTTGAAATCTGGTGTAAAATTCACACACCTCACACAGGACACATTGATCGACTTTTTAGAAATGCAGGAGTCCTATTCTTTCCTCCCCAGTAAGGGGTTTTGGAACCCTATTTAATTCGGTGATGAACTACATATCTATTTAGCATTATACAGAGTGCATAATGAGCAATGTTAGAGAGGGTGAGAATTAAGAAAGCTATGATCCATTTACAATCAAGATCCCAGAGCTAAGAAATGCAGATGACACGGTGATACTATTGAACGGTGTAGAGGGGTTAGAACAGCTAGTTGCAGCCGTAAGTAGATGCAGTGAAGATCAAAACCTTTTTTGTAAACATAAACAAAAGAAAGATAATAACCACCGACAAAACAAGGAGTCAACATAAATTCAAATTCAGGGATGTGAAAATTGAACAAGTGACGAACATTGAGTATCTGGTGTAATAATTAAAATTTAGTTCATTCTCACATTCTTTTCTCTGTGGGGCCTCCCCAAACCTCTCTCTCTCTCTCTCTTTTTTCCTCTTCTTTTGAGGATTGCTTTAAGAGCCTGCCTGGCTATGTTGGATGGTGCTTTCCACAGTGTTAATTCTATCCAGCCTATTTTTTCGTCGCTTAATTTATTGTTTTAGTGGCTATTTTTGGCTCCTTTCAATAGGTCTTCATTTCTCACCATGTCCTGCCACTTTATGCCCACTATCTTTCGTAGGTATTTGTTAACCAAGGACTGGATTTTGTTGTTGTGTAGCATTGGTCGTTCTCCATGTCTCCGCTCCATACAGCAGCACCAACTTGACAATGACATTGAATATTCTAAATTTGGTGTGAATTTTGATTTGAATATTCTAAATTTGGTGTGAATTTTGATTTGAATATTCTAAATTTGGTGTGAATTTTGATTTGCATATTCTAAATTTGGTGTGAATTTTGATTTGAATATTCTAAATTTGGTGTGAATTTTGATTTGCATATTCTAAATTTGGTGTGAATTTTGATTTGAATATTATAAATTTGGTGTGAATTTTGATTTGCATATTCTAAATTTGGTGTGAATTTTGATTTGAATATTCTAAATTTGGTGTGAATTTTGATTTGAATATTCTAAATTTGGTGTGAATTTTGATTTGAATATTCTAAATTTGGTGTGAATTTTGATTTCTTTAGATTTCCATATGTTATTTAGTATTACCAATGCCCTCTTCCCTTCCAGTTCTGATCCTTACATCTGCATCTGTGCCTCCTGATGTGTCAATTTGGCTGATAGTGTTTAAGGAGCTTGGTTTTCTTTATGTTGGTATTATTTATGTACATTTATTACTTTCTCAGAGAAAACATTTGATATTGTTTGTTAATTTGCTTATTTATGTAAATTTTTTTCAGAGAAAGCATTTGACATTACTTATGTCAATTTGCGCTTTTACTCTCCTCGTCCTGAGTCCTTTGCAATTTACAAGAGAACCACAGAGGATGGTCCATGGATTCCTTACCAATTTTACAGTGCCTCCTGTGAGAAAACCTATATGTTACCAAGACGTGGCATTGTCACAACCAGCAATGAGGATCAGGCTATATGTACCAACGAGTTCAGTGATGTGAGTCCGCTTACTGGAGGCAGCGTAGCTTTCAGTACTCTGGAAGGTCGTCCCAGCATGTTTCAGTTCAACCAGAGCCCCAAGCTGCAGGTAAGACATTTCTTCTACTGTTGTTGTTGCTAATGCCACCTGTACTTGAATTAGGTACTCATGACAACTTTCTTTGGTGGTGAGTTGCAGTGGCTCTCTTCACATCTTGAGATTTACTGAGGACCGGGTTACTACTGACTAGTGCAATGCAATGTGAGTGCTGATCCACACCTCGTTTGTCAGACTGCCATGAGCCTGTTTACAGAGAGAACTGATTAGAAGTGAGGAGGAGGTCTTGATCAGTATGTTTCTTAACTTAATGTGTTTAGATGACTGAAAAGTCTGTATTGAATACAGCCAGTTTCTTTTCCATTCACTTGATCTAGAAATACCTATGCACATCTAATCTATTCTTGAATGCATTAATTGACCTTACCTCCACTATCTCACGTGGCAATGCATTCCAACCATTCACCACTCTCTGACTAAAAAACATTTCCTAATATCTAATCTGGACATTTCTTTCATTTCTTGTTCTTGAAGGCGGCTGCATTTGAAAAACTTGTTATAGTTTAATTTATCCTTTCCGTCTGTCATCTTATAAACTTGAATTAAATCGCCTGACCCTGACTAACACAGTCTGATCAGTATATTTTACCTGACCCTGACTAACTTAGTCTGATCAGTATATTTTACCTGACCATGACTAACATAGTCTGATCAGTATATTTTACCTGACCATGACTAATATAGTCTGATCAGTATATTTTACCTGAACCTGACTAACATAGTCTGATCAGTATATTTTACCTGACCATGACTAAAATAGTCTGATCAGTAGATTTTACCTGACCCTGACTAACATAGTCTGATCAGTATATTTTACCTGACCATGACTAAAATAGTCTGATCAGTATATTTTACCTGAACCTGACTAACATAGTCTGATCAGGATGTTTTACCTAACCATGACTAACATAGTCATGATCAGCATGTTTCATCTGGCCCTGACTAAGATAGTCTGTTTTGCCTGAATGGACGTTGTCTACTCTCTCCACATTTCATCCGTTGAATTTTCTGCTTGTCTGTTTGTTGTGTATTTTAGTCGTTTTATTTTTCTACATAGAGTAGTTTTTCCTTATCCTTCTTATTGTGGCTTCTAGTTTCCGCAGCAGATGCGAAACCACTAATTCATCCATTGGAAATTCTGTTTAAACTACTAGGCTGAAGTACATACACTAATTGCCGCATAAATGATTAGGAACACAACAAGCCAATGCCATCATGCTGTGTTCCTTACAGATGCAATGTCAGCTCTCCAAACTCTCAGGTAGGATAAACTGAGAGAGCTTTAAAAATCCTTAGGCGAACTAAATGCCAAGAGAAGGGTGGCGTTAACAGTGGATACCATCACACTGGGGCAGACCATGAAAGAGACAGCAGACAGGTTAGCAATGGAGGGAGAAACAAAAGAACAAAAGGAACCAACAATCACCTTCCAAGAAAAGAAGACATTTATCCAAGACATGGAAAGTCGACCAAACAAGAGAAATCCGTGCCTTGTTTGGGTGGAGCAAGTTATCCTTTTCCTCATGAGAGATTGTATTTCCACTTACACAGGCTATAATTGACTCCATCCCCCGTGTGTATGTTTTGGGCAAGTAACGCAGACAGACGAACAGGATGCAATAAGAGACTAACGTCTTGTCAGGAAAAACATACTGACCAAGATACCTCACTTCCATGCAATTCTCACTGGAAACAGACTGTTTCAGTCTGGCTAACAAGATGTGGATCGACATGATCCTCATAGCAGTGAGCATCACATCGATTAAGTCAAACATAGCACAACAGCCTGTGGGATCTCTGTCCCCCTACAATAGCACACTCGGGGTGTAAAGACAGTTACTGCGGGCTGTCTTTTAATACACTTTTCAGGGGGCACAAAGGAGTAGACTTACTCATTGTAGGCATTCAGAAACAATTCCTGCCAGGATGTTATATGCTTAACCGGGGACTGCGGGGGCTAGTGGTTAAGTGATACAGCTCACAATCTGAAGGTGCTGGGTTCGGTCCCCATCACAGCACCGGCTGTTACACCGGGGAATCAAACCCTTAGAAAATGCAGGAAGAAGCAGACCCTTACATAAAATTCATGCTGAAGTTGGATGCACTGGGCCGACAGGTGGAAAATAAAAACCACAGTTCAACGCACACCTGCCTTGGGGATTAGAGAAATAAGGCGAACGCAAACAAAAAAAAATAACAAAAATATGCTGAGCCAATTGAGCACTGGCCAACAGAGACGAACCTCTACACAAATAAGTTTTGAAGCATTGAAAACTCTCCCCTACAACAACCTTTATCCAGAGAACTAGACTTCACGTGTAGACGTCATTAAAAAAAAGGTGGCGAGTGAGAATATTGGCAAGATGACAGTTGAGGTCAGCAGCATTTATGGGGGCATGTGCCAATGGTTTTTAATTTGATAAGAAAATGGTGAAAAACATTCCGGAACATTTATTTAGAAACTTAGTCTTTTGTGTTCTGGGGCGAAGTAGTTAAGCCGTCGGCCTCATGATCAGGTGGTGTGGGTTCGCCTCCGGACTCCGCCGTCTTTTTCGTGGGTGCTTGATGTGGAGTCCCCTGCATCTCGTAGTCGCCCACTAGTTGTCTTGTCCTTGACTTGCCACAGGGGTCGGGCGGCTCAAGACGAGAGAGTGAGGATAAAAAGAAGCGCAGTTAATCCTTACTAAAAATATGGCTAGCAAAATCAATTATACCATCATCGTCTACGATGGACGGCGGCCTTCTTTTGTATTCATTGAATTTTGCGCCGTCAGTCGAGTACACATGATGAACTTTACTGCAGCTCTTTTTTTTCTTTAGCTAAATGCAACTTTGAGTTTAGCGTTGAATCATTTGGCCAGTTAGTCTTCCTCTGCGATTTGTTCGCTCAGTTCACACGTGCACAGTGGTGAAGAAGACATGTGCCTTAGTCTGTTATGCTCTGTCCTGGGGTGAAGAGTGGTATGATGTCCCTGTCGGTCGCGTGTGGCCGTCGTTGGGTTGTTTCTGATTTCTTCTTACATCCTGGATAGCTCAATTTGTTTCTTACACTGTGGGATTTCGCTGTCTTACTCTTCACATTTTTGCCTAGATTGTCTGCATAATTCCCGCGTACGCAACGATTGTATGGTAACCACCGAAGTGTCGTTCATTTACTGACTGCTGCCCTACTTAGTTCATTCCTCAATTGTGGGAGTACCATCTCCGAGGGCTCTGTGAATACAACTAACTGTTAAGTCGGAATTGCTTTTGTGTATCACATTAGCAGCTTTTTCTAGAGCTTGAACCTCAGCTGTATAGTTGGGGCAGCATTTATAAGTTTGGCTTACTGCTAATTTAGCATGAGACCAACGTATATAATTTACTGTGAGACGAAAGTATTTAGTTTGCCATGGGACTAAAGTATTTAATATGCCACAAGACTAAAGTACCTAACATATCATGAGACCAAAGTACCTCACATAACCATATGACCAAATTGCCTCACATAACCATATGACCAAAGTACCTACGGACACATTGACGTTGTGTATCAATTAACCCTGTATGTCCCTGAAATGAACGAACGAATATTCGATTTTTCTGGTCAACTTCAGTCGCGTTTCGTTCACCAAGTGTGTTGCGCCGGCCATTCCAAGCCTGTGGCGCTGTAGTATTTATGATATGACATCTATCCGTCTGCCATGTGGACTTTCTCGTGCATTGCAGTCATATAGTGTGCCCTATGCGTGCATTGGTAGTTTATCAGATTGTATGAGACAAAGACATGGTGAATGAGCTGACAGCACTTAGCCACTTATAGCTGGTTACTTGCATCAGTGGCAGCGAACTAGAGCTAAGACCATATTCTGCGTCCAAGTGGCGGTTCAGGTAACAGGCTGCATCCAAGTAGTCTGACTGATAGAATAAGGATCGTAGATTGAAAGCAAACCCTGTCGGTCCCCAAAATTGTGTTATTCTGAAACCGGATGTGTCGGACCGAAAGGCGCAGATATCAAAGCCTATCTGTAAAACAACAAAACAACGTAATTGAACGTTATCTTCGGGACAAATGCGTGCTGTAGGGGTGTCACTCGAGTGAAAGCTTAGTTTGCAATCCTAGCAAACCAAGTTCGAAATCATTTCCTGTCCAGTTTGACTGCGAGTGGTCGCGATTTTTCTCGTTATGGCCACTTTTCCACGAACAGAAAGGTTTGCCAAACCTATTGTTATGCAAAACCGCATAGTGGAACACACACACACAACAGATTGCAAATCGATACACACACGCATCCATACACTAGCCAAAATGTCCCGATATAACCTTAAAGACTCCCGTGTGGTGCTGAAAGGGACGTGTCTCTTTGTTGCCGTTTGTCCTGCTTGTGCATGTTAGGTCAGTATAATCCAGAAAGGCGAACCGTTCTAACGAAATAACTGTACAACCATATTTTCTATATTTTATAAATTGTTCCGTATTTTATAAATTGTTCCGTATTTCCACGGTTTTTAGTAAATTGTTCATTGTTCCTTTGACTTTTAGCAAATTGTCCCGTGGGCGTCGGCTTTAGTAAATTGTCCCATATGCCCTTGGCTTTAGTAAATTGTCCCGATATAACCTTAAAGACTCCCGTCTGGTGCTGAAAGGTACGTGTCTTCTTTCTTTCTTGTTGCAGTTTGTCCTGCTTGTGCCTGTCAGGTCAGTATTATCCAGAAAGGCAAACCTTTCTAACGAAATGACTACAGTCATATTTTCTGTCTTTCGTATTCATCACAGGAAGTTGTTCTCACAATCTTTCTACTAATCTCATTATTATTACTCATTTTGTATACTCTGGTGACATCAATAAATATACCAACTTTAATGAAGGAAACATTGATTAATGAATGAACGAACAAAATGGGCTTGTTTGTCTCTTCTTTATTCTTCATAAAAATTTAAATTTTAAAAGTAGTGCCTGCGAATCATGAACATGCAGACCGGCCAAATTCTCGAGCAGTCCGGATTTTTCGACTCTCACTTTACTAGAACATTTTCCTATTTAAAGTGGACGAAGTAGAATATCTGCATTTCGGGAAATAGAGCATGCGTGTATAGTCTAAGCTACACCGGAAGTTCCAGGCTAAGAATGTGATACGCTCATTAGTTTCCGGCTTTGGGGATGGGGAAGGTAAGCGGTGAATCGGTCGGGGTAATATCTACAACAGAGGTTCACAATCTTATTCAAAGGCTTTCAGGCATGACTGTACAACACACACTCACTCTTACACGTCTAACACGCGACCTCAGGGTCAGACCCTTCCATTGCACTTTGGTTTGGTTTGACCATTGAGATCACCCTAACTATCATAGACACACACACACGCATCCAAACACTGGTTAATACGTCCTATACGTGCGGGGGGAAGAATGACTCCGCCAGTAAAATACAAACATTTTACACAAAAAAGAAAATGCATTTGGTCCCAGCGCTCTCGTGTTAATCATTCCCGTATTACCTCAGCTTTTAATAAATTGATCAGTCCCCTCGACTTTTACTTTTAGTAAATTGTCACGTATTTCCGCAGTTTTTAGTAAATTGTTCATTGTTCCCTTGGCGTTTAGTAAATTGTCCCGTAATCACTCATTTGATCCCGGATAATCCTGCTGAAATGGCTTCTATATGGCGACAAGAAAAACCACAGAATGGCAAGTTAAAGAGAGAGAGAGAGATTATCTAAGATTGAGGAAACGACGAAGAAGAAACAGAAGTTCGATACTCTGCTTAGGATGAGCTGGTGTCGGAGTGGTTTGGATGCTTGTTTCCTGACCAAGCGGGTACGGGTTCAGAACTCCGGTATGCCATATGTTTTCGCCTAGTGTACACACTGCGTGTTGACCACAGAGGCAAGCGGCCGTTATTCTCCAACACAGTAAATCCCTCTGGTACACTTCTTCAGCAATGAGAGAAAAAACAAACCGTAATGATATATAAAACATTTGTAAAAACCCTGTTATGCGGATTAAGCTACAATCTTGGTATCTGCCTTCCAGAATCTTATTTAACGGGGGGGGGGGGGCGTCTCTGCAAGCACCGTCATCCGTACGTTGATTACCGAAGTTTCACCACAACACACGGGCGAGAGATAGTTCACTACAGACACCAGTGTTTCTCAACCTTTTGTATAGTGGTGCGCGGAACTTCTAGATAAATAAGACACATGGTTGAAGCGTAGGATACACAGTAAATTTGTCACAAATGACTATTTAAAAAAATAAAAAATGAGATACGAAGTTAAAAACCGATTATTATTGCACTTAATGGAAAAAGCAGTCCTGTGATCAGAGACACCCTCTTTTTGAACATAAATCAGAAAGACAGCAGACAGAAATCGAGGAAAAGTTTTCTGTAGACTGTACGGCCCCCAGAACAGAACTCTGAGAGAAACTGTATCCACAAGTGGAGCCAAATGAACAGATGGAAATTACAGAACTCGCACTAGGACATTGATTTGCTATATACTGTGTGGAGGTCTCTAAAGAGGCTGTCCAGATCTGGTCTAACCTGAAAAAAGTGGGGATATGAAGATGATGAATGTGGGGCCACTCAAGACCAGGAAAGCCCAATTAATTGTCCCAGTATGCAGGAACATGTACAATCGAGGATCTGATAGTGACAAATGAAAGAGCAGACACGGTGGCCGGAATTTTGGCTCATACTGTGTGATGTTGTCGGACATAGAAAGTGAAGGGAGTATTGCACTGACATTGTCCCATATTTTGCAACATAATTTTCACCAACATTGATACACTTATCCCATCACTTTATCGGCGCAAGGACAGGCCCATTCGGTTCTTTTTGTGTTCGTCTGGCAGTTCTCAGAATGAATATCCTCTCACAGGAAACATTTCCCAATGAATATCTTCTCACAGGAAACATTTCCCAATGAATATCTTCTCACAGGAAACATTTCTTAATGAATATCCTTTCACGCGAAACATTTCCCAATGAATATCTTCTCACAGGAAACATTTCTTAATGAATATCCTCTCACAGGAAACATTTCTTAATGAATATCCTCTCACACTAAACAGGAAACATTTCCCAATGAATATCCTTTGCAGAAAGTTATTTTGTCTTGCCGCGGGGCCCCCCCCCCCCCCCCCCCCCCCCCAACAAACGCACAAGAACTCGCTGTTATTTGACTGTACACTGTCAGCACCGACGCCATTTTGTATGATCACAGCTGCTCACGTATGTAAATACGATACCTGGCGTCTTCTACCTACAGTAATCAAGGCTGGGTGTTGCTGCCACCGAATAACACCTTTATAAACTACTGATATCAGTGTGTGACCCACTTACTGACCTACCCCTGTACATGTCGACGTGGGATGTCTTAAGAGCAATTGTCAAGGATAAAGTACACTCCATTGTAAAAAGTTGCAGGTTTTCGTGAGGATGAAATCTTCAATGCAAATCCTGGTATTTTGTTATGGCCATGAAACAGCGAACAGCAACAAAGGTACACATTTTCATAAATGGGAGCCTGCTCAGAATAGATGGATTGGCTTGGCTTGGCTTCGTTCGTTCTCAATCTCCTGCTACCAAACCCCGAAAGGGCTTAAGTAGTAGAATGTAGTACAGAGAATGGAATGGGTTGTGTCGTAGTTTACAACTATACTGCGATATTTGCACCTTTCGGTCCAACACATCCGACTTCAACAAGCATTTTTTGAGTACCGGGTTAGCATTCCCTTTTCAATCCCTTCTCCTTAGCCAGTCTGCCCTGCTGCAGTCTGTTATCCAGGATCACCGCGTGGAGGTGTAGAAGGGTCTTGGCAGCTCTGGTTCGCTGGCTCTGACGCTAGCAGTCAGCTATGGGTCGCTGACCACTGCAGCTCATGCGCTGACAGAATATGTGGATTGAAAAGATATGATAAGATCACTAATGTGGATCTTGGAAAGTATCAGACAGATATTAGTGGTGGAACATGACCCGAGGAGAAGGATCTAGGATTGCATAGGACACACATTTGGGGAAACCAGTCGATAGCATTACAAACAGTTCCTGTTCTCGAATCGCCAAGATATGAAGTAAAGTAAGGTCAGTGCCATGGCAACAAGTGTCGTCGGCGATGAAGATAACTCTTCATGTACTCAACCACAGCATATGTTAGGTGGGGTGGCCAGTTCTCATCCCTGCTGTTTTTACCTTCCCCAACTCATACGTCAGGTACCCATTTACAGCTGAGTCGACTGGAGGAGCGGTCGTACCAGGCACGAACAACGGCCCATATTTGTTCTATCCTCGCACCCCTGGCATGCTGTAATCCCAGTCTACTAAACCAGCTGACTGTTGACTAGGCTACACGCTCCAAGAGAAGTAGAGGGAGAGGTCGTTGCTGAGCTCAGTAGGACATACATGTCAACAACCTCCAGTATGAGAATGGAGACGGAAGCAGTGACCTTATCACTGAAATGGATGTCTGAGACTTCTATAACAAGGGCAGTTATCGTGACAGACGTGCAAGCCGAACTTCAGAAAGTACAGAAGGGATGGCTTAGGTACGAGTGGATAGCTGCTGTTGAGGCCTCAAACCTCCAGGCGTTTACCATAATCTACTGTCCTCCTCATGTCGGGGTTCAGGGCAATGAAAGAGCTGACATCTTGGCTTCACGAGCTCCCATCATGGGCACGTTAGTGATGGATAGAAGTGACATTTTGAAATCAATCCATGACCACCTGCTGGATGAGGACACAGCAATAGATGAAGCAGCAATCCACAGACTGCAAAGTTTCGACATTAAACGAGGTTCGAGTGGAATGGGGCTCATGAGAGGACGGCGCAGGAGAGTATACAACCAGCGAGCTACAGGGACCATCAGCATCCATATCTAACGCCATTTGATGAGAGACTGAGCACCTATGGGTATGCCCGGAGTGCAGTGACGTCGATTCTTAGAAACAGAGGCAGACCATAAGGGAGATGGAGAAGATGACTGGAGACGAACATAAAGAAACATAAAATATGTGGAAGTAGTTGGTACGAATGGTCTAGGATAGGTTGACATGACGTATGTCTGTTGAAGACATGTGCTCCGCGGAAAGCTAAAGGTATTGATTGTTTGAGGTCAAAGATGCAATAGGGGAATGTGCTGGCTGTAGCCAACCGCTCGTGCATCAGGGCTAATGACCCATAACTGACCACGACCCTATGCCGTGTCCGAACGACGACTCTGGAAACAGGCTGCAACCATGCAGTCTGACTGAGAGGTTAGGGATCGAAGAGGGAATGCATACCCGGCCTCATAAAATACCGTGCTGAAATCAGATGTTCCGGGCTGAAAGGTGTATCACTGTAAACTGTGACACAACTTATGAAATATCTGTTTTACGACGAACGAGAAAGATTACTTGCAGTCAGTTATTTGAAGACCAGTTTCAGTTGTAATGGTTGTTCACATAGGTAGATTGCCAGCCTCATACACGACCTTCCTTATTCACATTTTATAACGGCATTATGGAAAGAAAAGAGTGACTCTTATATTTGCCCTGTGAGCCACTCGGTCGAGTCTCTGATAGGTCTACCATTATCTACATGGTAAAGTGGCGTGGGGTATGTATGCACTCTGACTTACGTACCAGCACTTCTCAGCTTACCCGCTATAGTACGATGCTTGGCTTGCACACAGTTAGAGAAAGAGAACCCGCCTGATCTGTGTTCCCAGGCCCCGTGTTAAAGCGACAAGGCTGCAAGCTGAAATTATTTCTGCCATCCTTTTATTAGCTGACTACATGCAAATCTGAGGCATACGCGCGCTGTGTTGGCTTGAGTGTCTGGGGCACACAGCCATTCTCAATCTGGTTCCCCTCAAATAAACCATTGACAAACGTTTCACGTCTGGGAATAATATACGCACAGTTTGAGGTGCGTTAACGTGGCACTATGTTGTCATTATTATGTTCTGTATATCTTTTGTTCAGTCTATTTTATGTTTATTTTTCATGTCTTCTTTCTGTTTTGTCGTTCTTTCTGTCTTTTTTATCATTTTTACTTTTCACCCCTTTCTGTTTTTCTTTGATTTTATCTTTCTATTTGTCTTTCTTTCAATCATTCCATCGTCTTTACTTTCCATCTTTCTGTTTGTAGCGATCACTAGAAACAGGCCGTTTTCAAGGCAGCCTGGCTGGCGAGATGTGGATCGATGTGATCCACGTAGTAGTGAACGCCACGAAGTTGAAGCCAAGCACAGCACAGCCGCCTGGAGGACTGCAGTCCAGCTTCATCAGCATACTCAGCATGTTAAGAAAGCTACTACAACCCGTCACTTAACGTCCTTTTCAGGGCGCACTAGAGTAAACTTACTACTTGTGGGCATTCAATAACAATCTTTCTGTTTTTCTTTATTTGTCTTTCTTTTTCTTTCTATGTCTTTCTTTATTTTTCTTTATGTCTTTTTTCTAGTTGTCTTTCTTTCCTTCTTTCTGTCTTTTTTTTTCGCCTTTCTGACGTTTGTTTTGAAAAGGCAATGCGACGTATCACAGTTTGCTACAATGCCTCGACATCACGGTATATTTGGGACCGTGTTTGCCTTCTCTCTTCGATCTCTATTCGAGTCAGACTACACGAGCCTGTTATCAGGGCTGGCACGTGCGTGGAATGGGGTCTTGGTCAGCTCTGGTTCACTGCCCCTGACGCAATCTGCCAGGTTGGGTCGGTGGCTGTTGTCAGCTTATTCGCTTCAAATAAAAACATTACATTTCGATTTCTTCTCAGCAATTGACACTCAGCTGTATAATTATTTGTCGTAGTCTACATTGCCTTCAATATCTTTCTTTTCATATTTCTTTAAAAGAATATTTATTTCTGTTTGTCTGTCTTTCTTGCTGTCTTATCTTTTATTCTTCTATTGTTCTTTCTTTCAATTTTCGTTTTTCTTTCTTTGGTCTCTTAAAATTATTTTTTCTTTCTTTCTCGTTTACTATCTTTCTGCCTTGTCTATTTTTGCCTTTTTATTTCTTTCATTCTCTCTTTCAATCGTTCTGTTATTCAATCTTTCTTTTTTCTTTCTTTGTCATTTATCTTTGTTAATTGCTTTCTATTTTTCTTTCTTTTTATCTATCATTCTCTTTCAATCTTTCTGTTGCGATTAATGCAAGTGTGTCGGAAGAAAGACTAACGTCAGGTCAGGCAAAACAACTGATCAGAGATGCTAGTCACGGTCAGGCAAAACATATTTTGCAGTGACCTGCCGTGGCTCCCACCTTACAGACACTTTAACACATCATGGATGTAGTGTGCTGGACCTTGACTTATGTCCAGAAATGATGTAATTTCATGCACATCTACTCGGTAATTACTCACCACGATCTGTTTATCTGCTGCGATCGACTTGATGGAGTGAAGTACTTTACCGTACCCGTGAAGTACTTTACCGTACCCGTGAAGTACTTTACCGTACCGAATCTTCATTCTCCGATAGGTCTAACCCCCATCGCTGTTACAAAAACGGATAACAGAACGCTGCTTATCTTTCTTGCACATCACCAATTAGTTGAAGTTCTTAGCAACGATTCATGAGAGTGAAACAGTATTTCTAATTTCTACGAGGCGTGTTCAGATGAAACCGGACCAAACTGCAACAAGTGAACATCGTATGATGCGCATGATGACGTCACTTCTGGTGTAAACAGCACATACCAACCTTCAAGTTTGCGAAATTTAATTATCCAACTGGCAAACGATGTTTATATAAAGACGCGTGTTACCGAAAGATCTCCCGAGACTATGCGATGCGCATATTGTTGCGTTAACTAGCGTCCTTTTTTAAACATCGTTGTCAAGTACTTCACTTTTGTCACCATATACTGCGTAATTTCTGCGATGAATGTCAGCTGGTCGACATCCTTCAGCTGCTAGAAACCGAATCACTACTTGCTGATCAACTCTAAACGAATTCCGTATCACACCAGCCAACGGTCTGCTGAAGAAACTATAGGTCGGAGGATAATGCAATTTTGCAAACTTGACGGTTGGTATTTGCTGTTTACACCAGAAGTGACGTCATCATGCGCATCGTACGTATGTTAACTTGTTGCAGTTTGGTCCAGTTTCATTTGATAACGCCTCGTATATCAATTTTATGGTTTTCATTTAAAGCCCCTAAGATATGCTATGTCATTTTTTAGTGTTGAATTCTTTATAAAACATACATTAGTTAACACAATATTTATTAGTGACAATACCGTGGGTTAAATTTGTATGATTACAACGTGAAGTATAAATTGCGTGCTGACATACACTGTCTGTGCCCGGAAAAGCCAGATAAGTTGAACTCCTTTTTTTTTTTATCCAAACACGTTTTCTCGGTCTTTTATTTCACCCTTCTCGTTTTCTCCTCATATTATTTGATCTAATTACATTCTATCTTTTAAAAAATCCAATCACGTCTCTCCGTCTTTTATTTGGTCCAATCACGTTCTTACCCTATTATTTCATCCAGTTACGTTCTCTCCCTGTTATTTCATCCAATCACGTTCTCTCCCTATTATTTCATCCAATCACGTCCTCTCCCTATTATTTCATCCAATCACGTCCTCTCCCTATTATTTCATCCAATCACGTTCTCTCCCTGTTATTTCATCCAATCACGTCCTCTTCCTATTATTTCATCCAATCACGTTTTCTCACTTTTATTTGAGCCAATCACGTTCTTTTCCAGAACATCGACTTACTTGTCTAGTTTACAACTCGGCACACAAAGTACTGTCACTAATGCTCGTGGACAGTCGTGCAGACTGTGTTTCAACAGATATCTGTATGTGACATGCCACAGTCACACAGAGCCTGTGTAACATGTGACTAATAGCGCATTTTGACTTCACTAGGCAATAATGTGAAGTCTGGATTTGTAACAAAACGTCATGAAAATGACATTTGTGGCGTTGTGTCGTAGTTTACAGCTAGGTTGCGATATCTGCGCCTTTCTACCCGACATATACGATTTCAGTACATCGTTTATGAGACAGGATTTGCCTTCCATCTTTGATCCTTAATCTCTTTACAAGGATGCATTGTTGCAGTTTGTTTTGTTTCCAGGGTCGCCACGTGGAGGCTGAATATGGTCTTGGTCAGTTATTGACAAACAGGTGAATCTACAAATGTTTGAAAATAGGCTGACTTTATAAAGGCGCCCCCTTCCCAGCCGCTGGGGTGGTGGTTCGCCTCACAACAAGGCTAAACGCTGAATTGTAATATCTATAAATTGTAGGGTTTTTTTAACCATACGGAATTATTCACACTCACTTGTCCCGACCAACGAGGAGCCGAGCAAATGCGAGGTCACTCACGTGACGTTATTATTAATAGCTTAGCCTGACTTTATCCTACGCAAAACTTGAAGCGTATCAGCGTCAGACCATTGTTCTAGTCTGGTCTCGAGTCTCTCGTGTTCTGTCGTATGTTGTCCACCGAGTGGTTCCCGTGTAGTGGTAACCATCTTATTTCATTCAGCAGACAGATCCTTGTATATCGCATTCATTCTCTATATGGTTTCGCCATAAAAGTAAGTCTCGAGAGCCTGTGTTTTTCTGTGGCAGCTTATGGCTGCGAATCATGGACGATTACCAAAAACGTCCAGACAAAGAATCGAATCTTTCGAGTCAAAATGTTACAGGAAGATCATCAAAATACCATGGACAGAGAAAAAAACAAATGTAGACATTCGGCAAGAGTTGAGCATAGAGGGGAACTGGTTTATCAATTCCATTTTGGCTAGAAAATGCAAATACTTTGGTCACATCAAGAGACACAACGGTCTCGGTCTCGAGAGAACGGTGATGGAATGTATGGTGCCAGGCAAAAGAGGAAGGGGTAGACCAAGAAGAATATGGCACCAAGATATCCATGAATGCCTGAGTATGACTGGTAGAGGCTGGAGTTTTGGCAAGAGAACAAGTTTCTATCAGACAGACTGATGGGGGCAACGTTCCGCAAAGGACATGATGATGATGATGAAATGACATCTCATACTTGCGGAATACCTATCTCTCATACATCCTTCATCTTTCGCATATCTTTCATGCTTCCATCTCCTTCATGCATCATTCTCCTTCTATCACACATCCGACAGCCCTCATTCACCAATTTCTTTAATACTTCATTCATCATCCATTCATACACCCTTCATATATCATAAATTCAAATACAATTCATACATTCTTCATATATCATTCATTCAAATATCATTCATACACCCTTCATATATCATTCATTCAAATATAATTCATACATTCTTCATCCTTCATATGACCTTCATCGTTCATGCATCCTTATTTGCTCCCGTAGGAGCATAGGGTCATAACTCTGGTTGACTTCCTGGCATTAAGCGTATGTTTTTGTTGTCTTGCACAAGTGTTTTCTTTAGCAATGAATGATTCGTGATGAGAGTGTTGGCCTCATTGAAAACAATGTTTGTTTTAGAAACTGTGTAGGAAATTACCGCATTAAGGGACAGGATTTTGGGACTTCAGCCTATGGGCCTATTATGGCTTGGCTTGGCTTGGCTTCGTTCATTCTTAATCTCCTGCTACCAAACCATGAAAGGGCTTAAGTAGCAGAATGTAGTCCAGAGAACGGAATGCCTTGTCGTAGTTTACAGCTTGACTGCAATATTTGCACCTTTCGGTCCAACCAATCCGACTTCAGCAAGCATTTTGTGAGTACCGGGTTAGCATTCCCTCTTCGATCCCTTCTCCTTAGCCAGTCTGCTCTGTTGCAGCCTGTTTTCCAGGATCACCGTGTGGAGGTGTAGAAGGGTCTTGGCAGCTCTGGTTCGCTGGCCCTGATGCTAGCAGTCAGCTATGGGTCGCTGACCACTGCAGTTCATGCACTGCTCAGCATCTTGATCCCGGCCTATTATAAGTTAGGGGACCTTCAAAGAAAAATTTCCAAGTATTAAATTACATCAAACATTTTCTGTTGCCATCAAATGTGTTAACCACTGTAAGAATAACCCAAGTAAATGTGTATGTAAGATATTTAATTTTGGGGAGAAACACAACAATTAAAAATGAAACACAGAACATGCATTTACATCCCAAAGCAATTTCATTTTGGGAAAAAATACACTCCCCCCCAAAAAAACCAATTAAAAATGAGACAAAGATCAAATGTTTATATACAGTGAGCATCATGCAGATGGTGAAGCCAAGCATATCACAGCCGTCTTGAGGACATCCGTCCGCCTTCATCAGTATGATCAGGATGTGAGGAGAGCTACTACAGCCCACCACTTAACCCTCTTTTCAGGGCACACACGAGTAAACTTACTCATTGTGGACATTAAGCAACAAACAAATCCCAAAGCAATTTAATTTTCAAAGAAAGATACCTCCCCAAAAAAGGTATTAAAAATGAGATCAAGAACATACATTTACAACCCCAAAGCAATGTCATGTTGGGAAAAAGATTTAAAAAAAATAATTTATTATATATATATAGAACATGTCTGTCTACATGATGAAAGAAGTTCATATTGACAAACCTAAGAAAATAAAGAGATAACTCAATTCAGTTAGTCATAAAATACTGTAAGACATTTGATCATCATAGACTTTATGGATTATAAGAAAATATGTAGGTGAGGCGTGTGTATACATGTTAATGGTTGATTATTTAAGCTCCCACAGACTTACCAAATCAGACATGACTATGCTTAATCTCCAAGATGTCATACCGAATCTGGCAGCTCATGAATATGATAATTTGCTTATCTGGCAGATATCTGGTTTATGATTGAAGGTACTTTACTGTTTTCTTAAAAGACAGTTAAAACGGAGCAGGCATATATTACAGCCTCCAGAATAAGAATGGAATTTGAGACAGTTATGTCAGCTTCTAATTATCTTAATTTGGACAGTGTTTCTGCTGACTCTGAATCCTTGATTTGAAAGGTACATACGGGATGGCAGGTGCTTTAGTGGTTAGCAGATACTGAAGTCTCAGACATTTAGTCACGCTTGATATATTGTTCTCATGATCTTGTTTAACCAGAGTTGCCAGATTGTTTGCTTTTCAGCAGCCAATGCTCAATTTTCTTTATTATCCTAGATCTAGATTTTTGTAATGGTTTTTCTGTCCTTCCGCAACTTGTTGAGCAGTGGGGTGGGGGGCCCTTGCTATGGTATAGGAGTAATGGGTTGCCTTAAGAAATAAACAAACTATAGCATGAAAGCACGTTTCAAGAGATTGGTTTCAATAAAAGTGAGATTGTGCACCTGTCTTATCAGAGGTGGACGATAAACTTGGATGTCCCGTGTACATGCTGTAATGTAAAATAAACCTTGACAGTACAGAATCGAAAGAATCAGGCTGTTGCTCACTGTCCACCTGTCCAGAATTTACATTGCAAGAATAAATGTTTTCAGAGCACCAAAGTATTCAGAAGTGAATGTGTTCAATCTCATTACAAATAGAAATCACAGAGTCTGACCATAGACTATGTGCAGTAATCTCTATAACGAGGCTATCACCATGTGCAGTAATCTCTATAATGAGGCTATCACCAACTATGTGCAGTAATTTCTATAATGATGCTATCACCAACTATGTGCAATAATCTCTATAATGAGGCTATCGTCAACTATGTGCAATAATCTCTATCAACAGCTTGTCACCATGTGCAATAATCTCTATCACGAGTCTGTCACCAACTATGTGCCATCTCTATCACGAGTTTGTCATCATGTGCAATAATCTCTTTCACGAGGCTGTCACCATGTGCAATAATCTCTATCACGAGGCTGTCACCATGTGCAATAATCTCTCACAAGGCTGTCATCAACTATATGCTATCATCTCTATTGCGAGGCTGTCACCAACTATGTGCTATCATCTCTATCACAAGGCTGTCACCAAATATGTACCATCTCTATTGCGAGGCCGTCACCAACTAGGTGCCATCATCTCTATTGCAAGGCTGTCACAAACTATGTGCAATAATCTCTATCAAGAGTTTGTCACCAACTATGTGCAATAATCTCTATGCGGAGTTTGTCTCCAACTATGTGCAATAATCTCTATCAGGAGTTTGTCACCTACTATGTGTAATAATCTCTTTTCACTAGGTTGTCACAAACTATGTGCAATAATCTCTATCATGAGGCTGTCACCATGTGCAATAATCTCTATCACGAGGCTGTAACCATGTGCAATAATCTCTATCACGAGGCTGCCACCATGTGCAGTAATCTCTATCACGAGGCTGTAACCATGTGCAATAAAATCTATCATGAGGCTGTCACCATGTGCAATAATCTCTATCACGAGGCTGTCACCAACCATGTGCTCTCTATTTACATACTCACAGACACGGACACACACACAGGTTCATCGGTGCAAAGGGTTAATGTTTGTCCCATCTAATGACAGCACCTGTTTCTGACATCATATTCCACTGTTGTCTGTCTGGTTCTTTCCAACAGTTCCACATTAGTGCTCGTATCATATCATTTCAATCCTTCTATTTTGTACAAGCACTCATTTGTGAAAGTCTACATTTTTCATTGTTGTTGTTTTGTTGTGTTTTTTTTTACATGTTTCAGAGTCTTGCAATAGAACGATCTTTACAGCGGAATTGAGGAGAGGAAGACTAACGTCTGGTCAGGCACAACATACTGATCAGACATGTTAGTCAGTGTCAGGCAGAATATACTTTCCAAGACCCTCACTTTGGCTTCCTCGCAGCTGTCCCTCATGGCAGCCTGGATGAGGGATTGACGTGATCCCAGTAGTAATGAGTAACATGCAGATGAAGCCAAGCATAACAAAACTGCCTGGAGGACCCGCCGGTCCACCTGTATCAGCACGCTTGAAATATAAGGAAAGCTACTGCATTCCGCTACTTAACGCTCTTTTCAGGGCAAACAAAAAGAGTAACATTCTCATTGTGGGCATTCACAAGCAACAACAATAGCGGAGTTGAAGGTTTTTCTTTTTCTTTTGGACTTCATTTCTTGTCCGTGTAACTGGTGCTAATTTATATTGCTACGCGTGTGGTACTCATATTACACACACCCTTCACCATGTGTTAAAAGGGACAGATGGCCCTTGAGTCTGTCTAAGGTGCAATAATGCTGACTATGTTTACCAATTATACCACATTTTCCTAACACAATCTCTTGTATCTTTCACTGTAACAGGAATGGGTTACTGCCACGGACATTCGAATAGTTCTGACACGGATGAATACATTTGGTGATGAAGTATTTGGAGATGCCCAAGTTCTCAAATCCTACTTCTACGCTATCTCTGACCTGGCTATTGGTGCAAGGTAAAGTTTATTTGTAATATTATTGTCAGATAGATAATATATGGAGCCGATATTTATTATCTTTCTTTTATAAACAAAACTATTATTACTCTACCTATTCCAATTGTGCTGGTTTCGGCAGGGAGTTTAAAGAGCTAAGAAATAAAGGCCGCTTGCACCTGCAGTCATGGAAAATACATATTAAGCTTTTATTTTACCTCAAATTTAACAACTACTAGGTTGTTTTTAACCTGCGTCACTTTGGTTTTAGAGGTCAGTATTGCAGCCGCTCAGCCATCCTCTCTTCTTTCATCCCTGGGAGAATGAGCTATTCAGTGTTATTCCTGTGTCACATTTGTGTAAAGGTAGAATGACAAATAAGGAATATTAGAGAAATTGGGAGTAGAAAGAGAATTAATTATCTCTTTCCACTAAGTAGGGAGCTGCGTAGCGCAGTGGTTAGTGCGCTGGCTTCGCATCTGAGTGGTCTTGGGTTCATTCCCCAGTTGAGGCGGTAATGTTTTTTTCAGACCGCAATGGCTCCCGGGTCGACCCAGCCTAAATGGGTACCGGTTCAGTCCGGGAAGTAAAAGCGGCGAGGGAGATGGCTACCGCCCTCATATAGCCGAGCCTTTGAAATGTGAGATCGCTAACACCTCACACACCTACGGCAGTAATGCTATGGGATACTTTACTTTACTAAGTTCAAGTAAAATACTCTAAATCTCATACAGTGTACAAATATAAACTTGGAACTTGGGAAAATCTTTCCCTGCCAGTCATTAAAACACACCTGACAGAAAAGGCAGCCACCAAGGAGACTACACCTAATATCCTGAAGACATGTGCCCTGGAGACATTCTCTAGCTACCCAGAACCAGTCCTGGTCTATATAGATATATCAGCATTCAAACCTACCTCTTTTGCAGGGTATGGTATATTTGAAATACCTGGATGGGTCCATATATGAGTTTTGTGATTTATGCAGTGAAAACCGTTCAATTGATGAAGCGGAGGCCGAGGCTATAAATACAGCAGTTAAGATTTTGCACCAACAGTTTAACTAGGGCGAATTGTTGCAGATAGACACTAATTTTTAGTGCCTCCAAGTAGATTCTGGAGGTGCTGAAGCACACTGATACAACAAAAAAAGAAGATATTTTTGCTGCCCACAGGATTAATGTCATCTTGCAATGGATCCCTGGACATAGCGGGCTAGCAGGAAACGAGATGGCTGACAGATATAAAAAAACTGGAGCCTCCAAACAACAATTTGATAGACCTACAATAACCACAGTAAGAATAATACCAGGGAATTCTAGATGAACAGGTGGGTGACGGGAACAGCAGGTCACAGTGTATTTAGCGAAATGTTAAAGCCAAAAAGTAACGATGACATAAATAAACTACGTAGAAGAGAGCAAAGTCTCATCTTTCAGTTTCGAACAGGACACACCAGAGTCAATAGCCACTGTAACCGCATCAATCCCCAGCACCTGCCCTTGTGCAGACATTGCTCTCATCCTGATGAAACAGTTCGACACCTATTCATTGAGTGCAAGGTGCTTGCGGACATGAGGAAGAGATTCTTAGCACTGCCAACACACTGTACTGGGTAGTAAAACAACTGAAGATCATCTATATAAGAATGGCATTGGGCTGCCAAGAGCAGGCTTACTCAGCAGCTATCGAATAGCAAGAACTAGTAAAATGATCTAATCTCTTCCACTAAGATCTAGTAAAATGCTCTAAACTATTCCACTAAGATCTAGTCAAATGTTCTAATCTACTAAGATCTAGTAAAAACCTCTAATCTCTTCCTCAGAGATCTAGCCAAACTCCTAATCTCTTCCATAAATATCTAGGCAAATGCTTCAAACTCCTTTCATTAAAATTTAGTCAAATGCTCTAATCTCTTCAACTAAGATTTAGTCAAATGCTCTAATCTCTCCCACTAAGATCTAGTAAAACCCTCTAATCTCTTACACACAGATCTAGTCGAACACCTCTAATGTCTTCGACAAAGATCTAGTCGAACACCTCTAATCTCTTACACTAAGATCTAGTCAAATTAAGTCTCTAACACTTCATCTCTGGCCTTTACACCTCATTGAATCAAATGTACTTCTGGAGAAGGACAGAAGAGATTATCTAATAAAAGGAAGCAGAATGGTTTAGAATGTAACTAACGCTCTGTCGCAGTTTGTCTGCATTTTTCTTCTCCTAACAGTGATTATCTCTTATACCAACTTTGACATCTTATTTAGGTGCTAAAAGCAACCAGCGGCAGGTGAAACATACTGATCAAGACACCACCTCTAGTCCACGATTGTGCTCCATAAAAACAGGATGTGTCAAAGCAGTCTGGCCAATGAGGTGGCGATCGACACAATAATCTCAATAATGGTGAGATATTGAGCAGCCACACATTGCACTCCAGTCACAAAGACCCTGGGCCACCATCTCAAGCATGCATTGGGATATAAAAACAGCCACTGCAACTAGACAAAAAATAAACCTCAAGAGTTAAATTTTGATCAAGCAACGAGTGGCTTCAACAACATCGTCTCATTAAGCAGTAAATATTAATTTAAAAAATAAAACTACATTTTCCGTACAAGCTTTTAGTTATACTAGGACATGTTTATTTGTTTGTTTATTGGACTACAGTCATGTAATTTTGATTGATTGGCAGGTCACACTAGTAGAGGCTGTATACACTATTTCAGCTCTGTAGGTTATGGGGAAGTTGGTTGAAATAGGAGAAATAGAAGTTCCTGGACAACGCTCATGTTAAGTTAAATAACAGCTTGTAAAAAAAATGAACAATGGTGCCTTCTTGTTATTGCTCAAAACTACTTGTATAGAATTATTTACTCATAACAATGTTTGTTTCATAGCTGGTTACAGTGGCTTTTATATCAGGATCCACACTGAAGAAGGTGGACATGTCTCCTATATTGGCTGCAGCATAATACAAGACTGCTCTGTAGGCTTACCACTGTTAGGATCACATATTTGATCCCTACCTAGTTGGTTAGGCTGCTGTAGCACAGCTTGTTTGCAGGACCACAACAATGACTTGAGGTAGAGTTATTCTTGTTGCTGAATGCCCACAATGAGTAAATTTACTCTTTGGTGCACCCTGAAAAGGCTGCAGTAGCTTTCCTCACATCTCAAGCGATTTGATGAAGGTGGACCAGGGTCCTCCAGACTTTTGTGCTATGCTTTGCTTCATCTGAGTTCCGCTCGCATCTACGGGGATCACATCGATCGTCACGTTAGTCAGACTGATATGAAACAGCCTTTTTCCAAAGAGAACTGCGTGAAAGTGATATGGTGTCTTCACCTACCCCTGACTAACATTGTCTGATCAGTATGTTTTACCTGACGCTGACTAACATTGTCTGATCAGTATGTTTTACCTGACGCTGACTAACATTGTCTGATCAGTATGTTTTACCTGACGCTGACTAACATTGTCTGATCAGTATGTTTCACCTACCCCTGACTAACATTGTCTGATCAGTATGTTTCACCTACCCCTGACTAACATTGTCTGATCAGTATGTTTTACCTGACGCTGACTAACATTGTCTGATCAGTATGTTTCACCTACCCCTGACTAACATTGTCTGATCAGTATGTTTCACCTGACGCTGACTAACATTGTCTGATCAGTATGTTTTACCTGCCGCTGACTAACATTGTCTGATCAGTATGTTTCACCTACCCCTGACTAACATTGTCTGATCAGTATGTTTCACCTGACGCTGACTAACATTGTCTGATCAGTATGTTTCACCTGACGCTGACTAACATTGTCTGATCAGTATGTTTTACCTGACGCTGACTAACATTGTCTGATCAGTATGTTTCACCTACCCCTGACTAACATTGTCTGATCAGTATGTTTCACCTGACGCTGACTAACATTGTCTGATCAGTATGTTTTACCTGACGCTGACTAACATTGTCTGATCAGTATGTTTCACCTACCCCTGACTAACATTGTCTGATCAGTATGTTTTACCTGACGCTGACTAACATTGTCTGATCAGTATGTTTCACCTACCCCTGACTAACATTGTCTGATCAGTATGTTTTACCTGACGCTGACTAACATTGTCTGATCAGTATGTTTCACCTACCCCTGACTAACATTGTCTGATCAGTATGTTTTACCTGACGCTGACTAACATTGTCTGATCAGTATGTTTCACCTACCCCTGACTAACATTGTCTGATCAGTATGTTTCACCTGACGCTGACTAACATTGTCTGATCAGTATGTTTTACCTGACTGGATGCTAATCTCCTCTCCCCAGGCTTATTTGGATAGCATCTTTCACCTAATCCTGATGTTAGTCTCCTTTTCTTCTTGTTAAAACAACTCTTCTCCTGAAGTGAGACAAATGACACCAGAATCATATTAAGGTAGCAGAATTGTGTAGATTCACAGGCCCTGTCACAGTTTGTACATAACTCTCTTCTCAGATGTAAATGTAATGGGCATGCCCGTTTATGTCAAGAAGTTCGAAATCAGGACCTGGAGGACAGGCTCGAGTGTGTCTGTGAACACTATACTGCAGGAAGAGATTGTGAGAAATGCCTGCCGTTCTACAATGATCGCCCTTGGGGAAGAGCCATTGAGAACAATGCCAACGAATGCCAGGGTAAGAAATTGATTTCCATTTGGTTCAGTTTGAACAAAGGACTGCAATTGTTACTCTCCACTGACTGCTATTTTGGGCTGTCCTCTTGAGCTCTGTCCATGTGACTTCCAGGACAACTCGTTAGTGCTGAGCATCCTTATCTTATTTTCCCAACTTGCTCAGCTTCAGCTAATACTGAAACCCATACGCTAAATCAACAAAACCCATACATAAACCAAGAAATGCCTATACATTGAAGCAAAAACCTAACAAAAATACGCACACCTATAAGTTAGATTGCGAGTCGGGGCGCTATCAAGTGGGAATTAGCCTTCCGAGTATAAGTATGTGAGTAAGATTTGTTTTCACTGAGATTGGGAAGGGAGATTTGAATGAGGGAAAGTCATTAACATATATTTTGTTAACAATACTCATGCGATCTGGGTTTAGTCACCATCTGGATTTTCCAGATTGCAATACGGCTCTTGTGGTCGACCCATCCTCAAAAATTGTGTACCAAGATAATCTTGGAAAGTAACGGCACTGCTAGGATAATGTTCATCGCATCATCCATAGTGTGTCATTGGTCAAGAAAAATATGGGCCTAACGCCTTATTTTCAATAAGTCACACTGGCGTGTTAACGGGATCTTTACTTTTGTACTTTTCACTCATGTCATAGCCAGCCCTTTGTACCTTTCGAAGCCAGGTTTGAGAGTAAGAGTACAGATCCATCATTATGTATGACAGCATCAACATCCTCAGCATTATCAATTATTAGGTGTTTAATTTTGAAGCCGAGTGGTCCACAGGGGTCTTAGTGTATTACAGAACAATAACAACACCACTGCCCCACAGAGAGCATGTCAAAAATGCAACTAACTCTGTGACATGGCATAACACCAACCATGGTTAGGTGGTCTGTTTAGAGCAGCATAGATGGCGCCTAACAGGTTGCGGATCTACTTGGCTCTAGTGTTTGAGTCTTGAGATGGACATGCATATATACATATGTCCTAATGCATCGGCATAATAAGCGAATCAGGAAATTTTCCTCCCGCCTACATCCAGCTCATGCCAGAGCTGGGACATGCACAGGGGCATCTGCTTCTGTAGAAGTACAGGTCGAATAAGACTAAGACTTTGAAACCCGCTTTCCCCGTTACATCAGTTTCTGCAACCCCTCCTCAGGGCGATGTCTCCGTGATACTCTGTCATTTGATCCTAAATGCAGATCCTTTCTTCCCCTTTGTTTATGGTTTCCACTGGGGTCACCTGACCAATCATCCTCTCTGTCATCCATGACATCCCTCTCTTGATTCTTGTACCTCATCTGTGGCTATATACATGTAGACTTTGAACTGGGCCAGTGCATATCTGGACTTTATATACAAAAGTTCATAATACATCTCATCTTCATGATATGGGTATACTGTGCACCCAAGGACTAGTTGCATTCCTTCATTCTGGATGTGTAGAAAGACTACTAAACCTTACAAAGGATGTCATAAAATGTTGAATAGGGGCAGGATGTTGTACACAATTTGACTAAGGGCAGGATGTTGTACACAATTTGACTAAGGGTAGGATGTTGTACACAATTTGACTAAGGGCAGGATGTTGTACACAATTTGACTAAGGGTAGGATGTTGTACACAATTTGACTAAGGGCAGGATGTTGTAAAAAATTTGAATACGAGTTGGATGTTGTAAAAAATTTGAATATAGGTTGGATGTTGTAAAAAAGTTGATAATGTCAGGATGTATTTAAAAAAGTGTTGAATGGCAGGATGTAAGAAAGTTCAATTAAAGCAGGATGTGAAAAAAAGTTGAATACGGGTTGAATGTTGTTGAGAAAGTTGAATTATGGCAGGATGTGCAAAAAAGTTAAATTAAGTGTTGGATGTTGTAGAGAAAATTGAATTATGGCAGGATATGCAAAAAAGTTGAATAAGTGTTGGATGTTGTAAAAAAGTTGAATACAGGCAGGATATGGTTACGTAATGTGTCATGGTTCCAAGGTACATTGTAGGGATCACATACTTGTGTTAAGCAGTTTAATCTTTGAGTAACATAGTATAAAGTTAACTTAATGTTTTTATACTGGTCTAGAAGACTCATCAGAGTTTGTAAGTCAACAGTCACACTTGCATTACCCTGCTTTAAAAGCTATGCACATCCAATCTATTCTTAAATGCATTAACTGCCTCCACTACTTCCAGGGGTAATACATTCCAAGCATTCACCACTTTCTGACTAAAAAAATATTTCCTAATATCCAATCTGAACCTTTCTTTAATTAATTTGTATCTGTGCCCTCTTGTTCTTGTTGGTGGTTGTATTTTGACGAACTTGTTGTAATCTGAACTTGTAATCTAATTTAACCTTTAATTAATAATAATAAACTAATTTAAACCTGTGATTATCTTATAAACCTGTATTAAGCCACCTCGAATTCTTCTCTTTTCTAGACACTAGGCCAGTTTTTCTGAGTCCTCATAACTGTAATTCTGGAATCCCACTATCAGTTTTGTTGCTCTTCTTTGTATCCTTTCCAACATGTTTAAGTTGAAGTGACCAGTTTCCTCAAAGCTTCTTTGCCTTCCCTAGCTCTCTAAGTAATGTATCCATTGAAAGTTTGGGAGACTAAGGCAGGAACACTGTGATATGTACCCATTGGAAGTCTGGTTCTGTACACGCTTTCAAACTAAAATAAATAATTGTTAGAACATTGAAATAGAAAAAATGTAAATGTGGTTGAAAAGAAAAAAAGTTCCAAAGTTTTTACTCCTCAAAAATGTGGTTCTGATTTTATTCTGTGCATTCATATTTAAAAAAATGTACAAAATCCAATTTGGTTCTGAGATGGGAATTACAACTTTTCCCACATACTTCATGACTTGTTTTTTATTTTTAAGGCATCGTTTGATGCTTGTGGGATAAAAAAAAATATTGAAAGAACTGTTTACCACTTTTCTGCTTTCATGCAGTCAGAGGACCCAGGTAAGGCAGCTGTGTTAATTTCTTTCATTTTTTTTTTTCCGGTGTTTTAAGTTGTTTGGTAGTTAAATTCATCTTCCATGTGTTACCAGAGCCCAAAAATTGAGCATAGAATAGTAACTATGTAACCTCCTAGGCATGTTGCAAGAGGTGACTAAGGAGGCTTGAAATTCAGGACTAACAACTTGCATCCTGTTGAAACTACGTTACAAATGAAAAGAAAAGAAATTCTCTTACATCCTGTGTTAGGAGAGGATCGGTAGTGTAAAGTCAAAGTGGTGCAAACGTGACTGCAACTTACTCTAGGAGAATGGAGGTTGAGGCAATGACTTCATCGTTGGGGCGGCTATCTTCTTCTTCGTCGTTCACCCTGAAAAGGATGTTGTGTTGTAGTTTACAGTGAGACTGCGATATTACTCCTTTCAGCCCGTCAAAGACGGATGTGTTGGACTGAAAGGGGCAAATATTGCAGCCAATCTGTAAATTAGTGACAACGCATTCTGTTCACCGAACTACATCCTGCTGCTTGCAAAACCCTGTTCAGGGTTTGGTAGCGGGAGTTTGAGAACGGCTACAGAAAAAGATGGCTTCTTTCAGCTGGATTTTTAGGTGCGTTTGCCTTCCCACTGTGATCCCCATTCTTTTAGCCAGACTACACTAGTGCAGCCTGTTTACAGAGCCGTTGGTTTGAGGAAGAATAGGGTCTTGGTCAGCTCTAATTCGCTGATCCTAATGCAAAAAGCTAGCTATGAGTGATTGGCTGCTCTCAGCTTATTGACTGTGCTGCATCTTTGACCCTAGGTGGCCGATTATCTGAGATCGTTTTATTAAGGGACCAAATTATTTCTGACTGAATTTTTGCTTCAGAAGGTTTGACTGTGGCATGAGTGGATAGTGCACATACATAGAGGCCTTGAACCTTTGGGAACTTGTGTAGATCTGTATAAAAAAATTAAGCAGGTACAATAATGTATGAATTCAGTTACTGTTTTTGCTGTAAGAAAAGTCACTGTAACCCGCTACCAATAAAACATCAAGAGTTAACTTGTAACCCACTACCAATAAAACATCAAGAGTTAACTATACTCAGCACAAGTAGCTTCCAACAAAACAGAAACATTCTAAATATTTACCTACATACTTAGCCACTTTTCTTCTATTTTGTGGTGTAGAGTCTTCTACCTTACTTACTTAGTCACTCTTCTACCCTATCATGCAGAGAGATTGCCAGACATATCTACCATCCTTCTCCTGGCCTGTTTATAGTCCAGTCTCTCAGGGACTGTTGTATGTTGTCTTCCGAGTATACTTGGGACTTACTGGGAGTCTGGATCCCTGGTTCTTGGCCTCCCATCACTGCCATGGTATCCGGTCCTCTCTCGTTCTACAGGCATAGCCAAACCACTGCAGCAGCGACTGCCTCATTTTAGACTGCAGGTGTTTTTCTTGAGATCTTGACATGTCTGGCTACGGATTTTGTCGCTTGGACCACCTTCCTTAAGTACCTCATTTCTGAGGATTGTGGCTGAATTGTTTGGGTTGTGGTCACTGTCCCTCACTTAATCCATATATCAAGACAGGTTAATATGTGGACTAGTTTCCATCTTTGTTTTCTTGCTTATTTATTTGTTGACTTACAAAATACACACAAGTTATTGGGTTTTTTCTAAATAATTAGCTTTGTTGTTTTTGCGTTAACTGCTGATCAGCCAGCTTTATGAATTTATATTTGCTGTTTAATCAGCATTTGTAATATTTCTATAGAATGTGCATTATGTTTCTTCTTTGTTTATGTCACTTGTCATTGTTGTTCTATATCATGTGTTGGTGTGGAGGCAGAGTAGACTTGCTGCAACATTGTAAGCATGTCATTAAAAAAAAGGTGGTTGTGTATGAGCATAGCAACCTCATCATGTAAAATAAATTGCTACAGAAACAGTTTTTACAAAAATACACAGTGTTTTGATGCAGGCTTCAATGCGAGGCCAACAGTGGTGGTGACCTTTTGCATCGTAGGGAGAATGAAGGCAGAGATAGTTCATTAATTCTTTGTGTGCAATGGTGAAAGGCTTAAATGTGATGTCATATCGAAACAAAGCATTGGTTGATAGTAGCAAAGGTTGCCTCATCAAAGGGAGGATGCAAACTGTTGAGACTTGATCTGGTCTGTGAGATTTGTTTGCACAATGGGTGATCAACTCTCCACTACAGCAACATTTATCCACAGAACTGGACTTAACACGTAGACAATATTTTAAAAAAACATGGCAGAGGAGATCATCTTTACCGTCCGTCCACACTGCTGAGTGCCTCTTGCCGACACCCGAGTGGTTCCCAGGACAAATAAAATAAGTCCATTGTTTTCCCTTTCCCAATGATTGCAACAGATGACCGCTGAAGGTTGTGGATGGGTCTAGCAAAATAGCCATTGGAAAACCATTGCTACTGATACGACATTGCACGAAAAAGAACCGAGGTTTCCCTAAAGACTAGATCGGAACAAACAAATGCAATGTTGGACCTACACTCCACTATCTGGAGTTGCAGGTTTATAATAATAATGATGATGTTGTTCTTAATTGCTATTGTTCAGCTTTATAACATTTTTATGTCATTTTTTAGGAAGTTTTGTCCTGCTATTTGGCTAGCTAATAGCATTCATGTTTGGCTTTAATTGAACATTTGTAATAACTTGATTTATAAATACATACCAACCTACCAAAAACACTATAAATATTACCAGAAGTGAACATTTAATAATATTCAGACCATCTACCATTTTTAAGCATGTCAGTATTAAAAGTTCTGTTGGACCTCTGCGCTGAGTAACACCGTGAACGACCATTGCAGTCACCGAGGACTTTGTCTACCTTGGCAGCAGGTAGTACTCTGACACATGCAGCAGTCATTACATCACCCGTAGGATGGGCTTAGCGACTTCATCCATGCACTCGCTCTGCAGAGTCTGGTCTCAGCGAAGGCACTCCCTGGAGACCAGGCTTTGTATTTACTCCTCCTGCATTATCCTCATTCTCCTGTATGGCTCCAAGTCCTGGACACTACTACATCGTGACCGGCAGCGTCTTGAGGCACATCCTAGGCAGCGTCTGGCATGACATGATTTCCAACAGTGAAGTAGTTCAACGTCCTCAACTTGGAGGCATCATCTCAACGATTGATCGCCGCCGTCTCTCCCTCTTCGGTCACACTGTTCGCCTTTCCCGAGAAGTCTCAGCCCACGAGATGCTCCGGCAGGCTGTGGGGGCGAGTCAGGGGAAGAAGCCGTGCTCATCCTGGAGACGTCCTCCGGGGCTGCCCTCGCAACACCTGGCTAAAACAAATTGCCACCTCCCCAACAGAACTGCAGGCTTTCTGGGACACTGCCATCAGACGTGGTCATGGACACCGTCATTCGACGTGACAGGCTCTCGTCGCCTAAGCGTACTATTATATTGTATTGAAATAATTATTTCTACTAATGACAGGGCTTTGTTACGGTAATCCTGCTAAGCCCGAGAGGAGCCGCAGACATTTGGTTCACGTACTAGGCGGATAAGCCAACGGTGCAAGGTGAGGGATTAAGGCCGAA
The DNA here is from genome assembly GCA_036924085.1 of Ariolimax columbianus. Lineage (NCBI taxonomy): Eukaryota > Metazoa > Mollusca > Gastropoda > Stylommatophora > Arionidae > Ariolimax > Ariolimax columbianus. The sequence continues at coordinate 8,192,876 of JAVGWX010000020.1, read as the reverse complement.
CGCCTCTAAGCCAAAAATCCCGCCCAAAAGCAGCCCAGCACGAATGCAAAGGGAGGCTTCGATATGGTGGGGACCTGGGGGCCACGCTCCAGCCCCGCCCGGTCAAGCCGCAGAATGAGGTCTCTGCCGTCCGCTGATAAAAGCGGGCGGGAAGCTGCTCGATATTCACCCCATACGGCGATGAGGAATGAAATCATCTGTAGAAGACTTAGTTCTCGGTCGGGTGCCCTAAGCAGTAGATCAGCTACCTCACTGCGAACTGCTGAGACTCAACCCTTGACCACGAGATATGTCCGCTCCCTAGGCGGACAACATCTCCGTGCAAGACTAGGCTTGTCACCTGGTCAAATGCACTATTTCGACAGGAATCACAGGTCGCTGACATTTGGTCCACGTGCTTGGCTGATAAGCTACCATCTGAGGGATTACGGCCGAACGCCTCTAAGCCAGAATCCCGCCCAAAATCTCAGCGCCGCTGAGATGGGAGGCTACGACATGGCTGGGGCTTGTGTCCCGGCCCGATCGAGCCGCAGGAATGCACCTGGTAAAATGCACTCCTTCTTCGCTCTTTGCATCTGTCTGCTATCAGTCATTCCAATGGACGCAGAAGAGATGCAGTCCAGCGGACATTGCACCTCCTGTCCTATGGTGACAAGCTCCCGGGTGGCGGGGAATGCTAGGCGTACCATCACTGCAGATGAGCCGAGAAAATAAAGCGAGCAAAAAGATACCTCACTCATATGCATATGCTACGTTTCTGGCAGGACGTGACGATCCTGGGAAAAAGTCACACTGGACTGCCTCTCTTCCGGGATAGTACAAACTAGTACATAGTCCATCATATCATTACCAAACGCTATAGACACGAGTAGGGAAGACTCGATAGTCCTGCAAGACAACTTCCCAAGAGAGACAACTCTGACCAAAAACAACTGCTGCCTTGCAGTTAGGCTGGGGACAGCCAAAGGCTAAGGAGGGCAACCCTACAGAAACGCCTGTTGAAATCGGATGCATTGAGCCACTGGCTAACAAATTAAATCAGTGCAACGTAAATATCGCTGTAAACAGCGTACGATGAAGAAGAAGAAATAATTATTTGTTCTTTAAATAATAATTGTTATTTCCCTTACAAGACTTTTTGCTCCTGATAGCTTTTATTAGCAGGAATGTAATTTGTGAGCTGTGTTTATTGTTATCTTGTAAGGGAATGTTATGGCAAACTGAATTAAAGCATAACACATAACTGGTCTCAAGGGAGGTGAGATCATGAACCTTGTCTTATCAGGGATAGACGATAAACTCAGGAGGTCCCTTGTGCACATAAAATAACCCTTGGTTGGCCATAATGTTAAAAAATGGCAGACTGTTAGCTGATGATTTGGCAAAGTAATTAGAAAAATAATGTAATTCTTGCCAAATCTACGATCTACCTTGACCCTGGTTTAGTAAGCAGCAGAAAGTAAAATTGCAAAAAAAAAACCTACGGATAGCCCTCGGCTACCTGGTAGCAGGCATACACCTACATGTTTGAATACAAGGATTCCAAGATGATTTTCAATGTTGCACAGTGACCTGTTCACAGTCAGAATATTGTAACTTTGATCTTTTTGGCAAAGAGTAAACAAAGAATGTGTGTTTGTGACAATGATCACAAGACAAGTATTTATCTCTGCTCGATTACATAAATAACGGACAATAGAAAAGACAGGGAAGTAATGGGCAGTCTGGAATTGGTTGGTACATGACCTCAGTTGTCTCTACGATAATGGTTAAGTCATAGTGGTGACAAGCAGCAGATAACTCACTGGTCCATGCCTTCCTGCATATTCTGTTATGAGTACAGTCATCTGCAAATAACAGTTCACTTATGACATAGCGGTTAAGATATTTTACCAACCCAAATCCATTACTTGTTTCAGCTTGCGAATGTAACGGTTTGTCCGAGACCTGTGAGTTTGACTATGAACTATATCGTTTGACCGGCCACGGAGGTAGGTGCACAGAATGCAGGGATAGCACAGATGGCGTGCACTGTGAGCTGTGTAAAGTCAACTTTTACAGAAGGGATAACCAATGTTTGAACTGCGGCTGTAACCCTGTAGGTGAGTGGCCAGTGAATCGTCTTGCTGGGGCAGGGTGGCCATTATCATAGGCACCACCATCACAATTGTCTTAATCATTAACTTCATGTCATCGTGGTCATCTTATTTTAATCATCACCATTTTCTTAATCATTCACATAATCATTATCTTCATTTAACCTTTACCGCACTCAGTAAAAATAATTGTTCAATTTCCCCTGCCACTAAATTATTTATATGCGCTTCACGTTTTTCTAGGTTGTTCATTCTGAGAGCCTGTATCTTTTTTATTTGATTGTCTATAGATACGTTATTTTTGTGTGTAGAGATATAAATAAATAAAGAACTTGTTTGTGTTATTGTTTTTGTTGTGTGTGTGTTAGTTTCTGAGATACAAGTAGATGGTGAAAATAAAAAAACAACCAAACTTCAATGGTAGAGCTTATCTGCTATGATCGAATTGACTGCCTAACATGTTACCTCAGGGTGCAGTCTATGAGAAAGAGAGATCATTCTATGATTCACTGGGCAGATGAGGTTTGAAAGTGGACAGACAAACCTTGAAAGGGAAAGAAAAACAGGCACTGGATAGACTGTGGTGACGACAGACAGCTCATGTGATGACCATACAACTTTTTTGGTTGTGAAAAAAACTGGACAAGACAAAATGTTACAGTTAACCTTTTTTTTATATGAAATCTTCGTCTTGAAAACGTAGCAGCACAGTGTCGTAGTTTACAGCGAAGCTGTGGCTTTTGGCATGACACATCCAGTTTCAGCTGGTTTTCTGGGTTAACCTTCCCACTGCAATCCTTATTCTCTTTGCCAGACTGCACTAGTGTAGCCTGTTTCCAGAGCTGCCTAATGGAGGTGAAATATGGTCCTAGTCAGCTCTGGTTTGTTGACCCTGATGCAAGTCGCCAGATACGAGTTGCTGGCTGCTGTCAGCTCATCTGGATTCTATGCCCCTTAATATGGCATCCAACAGACTTTCCCCCTGTCCATTTCTTGATTCTATCAATCCACTTTTAGGACTGTCTTCCTATTGCATATTTGCCAAACACTTTTCTTTCAGTTTGTTGATACAATAAATCCTTAAGGGAATATGCTTTTCTAGGCATAATTATATAAACTATTATGTCCATTTTTACACCATTGGAACTTGATGTGAATATCTTACAGGCTCAGTATCGCTCCAGTGTGATAACAACGGACAGTGCCGCTGCAAGGCTGGTGTGGGTGGACAAAGGTGTGACCGCTGTCTGCCAAACTATTACGACTTTGGCGAGGATGGCTGCGAGTAAGTTCAGGACTTAGTACTGTTATTAGGGTTGCATTTCAGCTACACTTCTCAAACGGTGATAGCGACAGAGTCAAGATCGAGTAGTTCTTCTACAAATTGGCGTGTGTTTTAATTAGATTTGCGTGGACTGCTTATTAAGAAATGCTCCCCTGTCGAAGACAGATGTGTCGGACCGGAAGGTGCAAATATCACAGTCAAACTGTAAACTAGCGACACAACACATTTTGTTTTCCAGACTACATTCTGCTACTTGCAAAGCCCTGTTCAGGACTTGGTAGTGAAAGATTGAGAATGAACGCAGAAGAAGAAGAAGTAATGATACAGAATTTGTTTCATGAAACTATTTATCCATGGAGAATATAACTGAATGTGTCCTTTACACATGCTATTTTTTCACATAATCTCCGTACACTTCTATGGCCTTATGCCAGCTCAAAACTCAGGCATTTCCTGTACCAACTTATTTCCTGTTAACTTAGCCAAGTTTCATTGATGTCTGTGCTTGGTGGTGAGACTTTGAGGGACTCATCTTGTGCACAACTTCGAGTTGTTGCTGACTGAAAGTTGCAGGTCCAATTGTCAACTTGTGATGCAATGATCTTTATGAATAATAATATCAGCTTGCTATAATATTTTTGAGCTAGCAGCTGTGGATGTATGTCTAGACAGTGGCTGATCATGCAGCTCGGCCTTTCCACTTTCTAAAACTTTGACCTTTTCCACACATTAAAAATTGAATGCAGTTTCATCTGCAACGGCATTATTTCTAGCGTGTCACGTTTTACTATGGTTGTTGACTTTGAAAGCTTGTAACCTTTTTGTTTGTTGGTCTATAGATATGATTTTGTTGTGTGTAGAGACATAAATGAATAAAGAACTTGTTGATGTTATTGTTTCTGTTGTGTGTGTGTTAGTTTCTGAGATACAAGAAGATGAAGGTGAACATTTAAAAACAAATCACAAACATTTATCCTCACCAATTAAAGAACGTTGCTCCTCAATATAATCCATTGAAATCACTACAAAGCACTGATACTATTCTTTTATAAGATCAGCATATCTGTTAGTTTACACTACAAATGTATTTATTTCATTTACATAATCTAAATAGATCAACTTCAGAAAGATCTTTTGTAACAACTTAACTTCAGAAAGATCTTTTGAAACAACTTAACTTCACCATTCTTAATAATCCGCGTAAAGAAGATAATAAAGTGTTTAAAATAAATTGTTAGTCTAACACAAAAGACTTGGTGGTTCAAACCTGTGAAGAAGAAAGTGATTTATTGATCATAACAAACAGACGAGTCGATTTATATGGTAGCCTGGTTGTTCATATATAATAAACCGGTGGGGGGTTCAGTCTTAACAATGGTTGGAAAACAAATTTTTGGCAGGTTCTATCTCTCAACCACAGCTTGATTTAAAGTTGGCTTTCTGAACTCGGATTTCAATAGTGCTCCTATCAGATGCAAGTCTTTAATACACAGCACACAGTTTGTGAATGTTTTGTACACATTCTTTCTCTGCCACCAAGACTTCAATTACATCTCATTGTTTGTACCTTGTGTCACACAAAGGCACCATTTTAACTGAATACTACAGCAGCACTATCTGTCTGAAGACATGCAATTATGCACACTTGCCCTGGAAACATCAGTGTTGCAACCTGTACATTTTCACTTTACCTTTATTCTGGGATGAGAGAAAAAAAATGTGTGGCATTACTACTTTCTGAGTAACCCTCATAAGTGTGGAAGTTTTGCGTTTGTCATCATTAGCACTTTCTCATCTTCAGCTACCTTGATTCAGTGGTAAGACATGGTAGTCAAGGTGACTGGAGGTAGTATATGATACAGGTTTATTTTTCTTGGGTTTGCTTCATATTTACAAGACCTGGGCAGGAATTTAATAATATTTCTGATTTCAGCCTGCTCTTTCCTATGTTGAACTGCTGAGGGCTCTTTTATATGCACAGCTTAAATACCTGGTTTCGTTCGGGGAAATAGCATAATTTTTTAATACAATCAATTTGGTTGAGGAACACAAATGGAGCCAACAATTTTCATACAATAAATAGGAATTAAAAATGGTATATTTTGCTGTCAAAATCACTTATGGTGTTAGTTTGCCATACCATCATTTGCAGGTAAACAGTATTTTTCATGCAACCGTATAATCGCGTGCCCATAACTCATGAAGGTAACGACATAAATATTCTAGCTCCAAAGTTGGAAACCCTTATAACTTAATGACTTAAGAGCAGTACTCTGTCAACTATGCCAGCAGCCTACACCCAAAGGAGTAGTGGTACAGTGGGTTCTATCCCACTGTAACATTCAAGGTAACGAGGAAGCAGACAGACTGGCAAAAGAAGGTGCAAGATTACCACAACCAGATTCTAGTGTGACCTACGAAGAGTCCAAAAGGTTTATTAGGGGTCAGATACATGGCCACATGGGAAACAGAGCATACTGACTACACAAAAAAATGATTCTTATTACCAGTTGAACAGAAGAGAGCAGGTTGTGGTCTTCAGACTCTGCACAGGCCACAACAGGCTGAGATACCATCTATTTAATAAACTGAAGATAGGTGCTACTGATGAATGCACCTGTGGTACAGAGAAAATGACTTCTGAACATCTGCTGCAAAATTGCCTGACATACGAGAACCAGAGAAAGCACATGTGGCCAAAACTAGACAAGCTCTATGGCAGTGACGACAGCCTCAGGATGACCGCTGCTTTTTTCGAAAAAATTAAGGTTGATGTCTAACAGCGTGCGAAGAAGAAGGAAACCCTTATGCCAAATTTGTTTGAGGAGATAACTTAAAAAATTTATTTGGTCATGTTCCTTGCCAATGCTAAACATTAATTAAATTCCACGTATAGAAATGTACATATGCCCATATCCCGTGAAGGAAACGATATAGCGATTTGAAATAAGCTACACTGATATAAAAATCACCCATACAATATTCAGTGAAATACAATGCTCAGTATGTTTTTCCATTCATGACCTATTTGCATCCTGTAAGTGTAAATGACAAGACAGTGTTTGCTGATTATAATAGCTTGTTCGTTTTATGTTTCTGCATTTCAGGGCCTGTGATTGTGTAGCAGCAGGAAGTGTCAATAATGAGCCTCGGTGCGACTCACGGACTGGGCTTTGCTCTTGTAAAGAGAATGTGGATGGAAGGCAGTGTGACAAGTAAGGAGATGCTTATGTTAGCTTTGTGATAAGTTAAAAGAGGTTTGACATTAATTTTGTAATAGGTAATCAGAGGTTTGACATTAATTATGTGATAAGTAAAAAGAAATTTGACATTAATGTTGTGATGGGTAAAGAGATATTTGACAGTAGGTTTGTGATAAGCAAAGATAAACTTGACATAAATTTTGTGGCAATGAAAAGAGAGATTTAACATTAAATTTGTGAAAAGCAGAGATAAACTTGACATAAATTTTGTGATAAATAAAGACATTTGACATTCAATTTTTGATAAGCAAATATAAACTTGACATACATTTTATGGTAAGTAAAGAGAGATTTGTCATTCAATTTGTGATAAGCAAATATAAACTTGGCATAAATGTTGTGCTAGGTCAGGAGAGCTGCCTGACTTGCAGTCAGGGATGGCAGGGCAACAAGGAATAGTGCTGGTCACTGGACACCAGAAAAAGCTGAGACCTAGAACAATGTGTTTACCACTTCACCCCCAACGACAGTGTCTCCTGTGGCATTGCTTTTACATTTTTTTCATGTTAGTGACAGAGAGCACTTGCTTTTTAATGGTTTCTTGTTTGTTCCATGGTAGCAATGTGTTCCAGTCTACTCAGCTGTAAATGGGTAGCTGACTTAATGTTTGGGAAGGCAAATCAATAAAGAAGGGATCTGGTCACCCCAGCTTAAAAAAAACACACTTTGATCTTGTTCAATTGTCCGTTATCCTTGACAGTAAGTAGTGTCTGTTTTGGGACTACCTTTACTTTGGGACTACCTTTACTTTTGGGAGCTACCATTACCTTTGGGACTTCCTTTACCTTTGAGACTACCTTTACCTTTGGGGCTGCCTTTACATTTAAAGTTTTTCCCGATCCTCCCCTTGTCGCCTACAAATGGGACCTGAGGGACTTGCTGGTCAGTAGTCGCCTACACACCAGCCCTCACAGCCTTCCAGGCACCAGGCCGTGCAAAAATACACGTGGCTGTGTTACCTGCCCTCATGTCATCCTTTCTCCCTCCATTACTTTTCCTAAGGCAGAATTCTTCATCAAAGAGGGATTCACATGCAATTCTCGTAACCTCATCTATTCTATCATCTGCCGCCAGTGTGGTATGACATACATTGGGGAAACTGGTATGGAACTGTGGGAGCTTTCCCGCCAACACCTCAACGACATCCGCAACCGCACTGGTTCCCCAATTGCCAGCCACTTCAATGGTCCTGAGCACCGGGGTAAGGCTGACGTTAGTGTCACTGGTCTAGTTTCGTGCTTCTCTAACAATCGTCATCGATTCGCCCTTGAGAATAGACTTATCTCTAGTATGGGTTGTCTCTAACCACATGGCATTAATATCTTCCATACTTTTTCTTAAACTCTCACACTGGCCCCCATCTATTTGTCTTCCTTTGGCCCCCTCCCCAATATCAATCCCACGCCCTTCCGGCTTATATTACCTTCTCTTTGTTCTCCCATCTGGACCACTATTTGGCCACTATTGGCTTATCCGGCGCATTCCCCCACATTGCTTACGCTGTCCTGGCCACTTTGTGTTTGAGCACACCGATTCAGTTTCAGTCAAGTATCTGGCCCAACTGGTCGCTTAGACAGACTGGGTCTACTATCAGAAACAGATGAGTTGACCATTTTTTCTTATATGTTGATTTGTTAGTTCAGTATTGTTGTCCCTGATGAAGGCCTATTGGTCGTAACGTAGGTTTTGTTTGTGTTCTCGTCTCGGTGCGGTATCTGACCATACCCATTAACAAATTTTGATTAAACTCCACGTTAATCAACTTTTACAAATTTTTTTCCATGTTTTTTTTCCCTTTACATTTGGGGCTACCTTTGCCTTTGGAACTACCTTTACCTTTGGGAATGAATACCTTTACATTTTAGACTACCTTTAGTTTTCTATATTCCACAGATGCAAGCCAGGCTTCTTTGGGCTAAGTGAAGCAAACCCTTATGGCTGTATTGCTTGCTTCTGCTATGGTCATTCTTCAGAATGCACATCAGCCACAGGATACCACGCCCACAATATAACCTCAAACTTTGAGACTGGTAGGTGTTCCATCATCATTCGTATGTCCTGTTACACAAGAAATGATGCTAATTACCAGTTGAACAGAAGAGAGCAGGTGGTGGTCTTTAGACTCCGCACAAGCCACAACAGATTGAGGTACCATCTATTATGAAGATATGTGCTACTGACGAATGCACCTGTGGCACTGGGAAAATTACTCCTGAACGTCTGCTACAAAATTGTCAGACATACAAGGACCAAAGAAAGCGCATTTGACCATCACCAGTGTCAACACTAACTTAACTTAACTTAACGTCTTTATACTGGTTTAGAAAACCCTGCAGAGTCTGTATACAACCAGTTACATTTACATCACCTTGCTCTAAAAGCTATGCGCATCCAGTTTATTCTTAAATGCATTAACTGTCCCTGCCTCCACTACCTCCCCTGGCAATGCATTCCAAGCAGACACCACTCTCTGACTAAAAAAATATTTCCTAATATCTAATAATGGACCTCTCTTTAGTCAGCTTGTAGCTATGCCCTCGTGTTATTGTAGGTGGCTGTATTTTAAAAAACTTGTTATAGTCTAATTTATCCATTCCTCTGATCATCTTATAAACCTGTATTAAGTCACCACAAACTCTTTTCTCTTCGAGTCACTGTAGGCCGGTTTTTCTGAGTTGTTCCTCATAACTGTAATTCTGGAATCCCACTATCATCTTTGTCGCTCTTTTTTGTATTCTTTCTAGCATGTTTATGTCCCCTCTATGATAAGGACTCCACACCTGTACACAGTACTCCAATCTAGGTCTAACTAAAGCTTTATACAGTTTGACGATCACTTCCTTGCTCCTATGTTTAATATTTCTTTTTATCATACCTAACATTGCATTTGCCTTTTTCACTGCTACCTTAACTTGCTCACTCACCTTTCCTGTATGATCTATTATAACCCCTAGGTCTATGGCAGTGTCGACAGCCTCAGGGTGACCGCTGCTTTCTTTAAACAAATTCAAGTTTATGTCTGACAGCATGCGAAGAAGATGATGATGATATGGCCTGTCTCCCTTGGAGCAAAGGATCACAACTGGTGCTCTCCATCTGTTCCCATTCTGAGCCATCCCAACCGTACTAGTCTTCTCTTCCATCATTCTTTACTAGGTTTTCTTGACCTCCACGTCTCTATCCTTGTGGGATCTAGTCCAGCGCAGGTGTTGTTATACTGTTGGGTCTACCTCTAGATTCTGGTTATGTTTATGTAATGTCTTTATCATCTTCTGTGTCATCAACCATCACTTCCTTTCAGCCAATTATCTTGTTAATTCCCCTGGACTTTTTTTCACACACAATGCCTTTAATTATCCGGAATGTTGTTTGTGAGCTGTATTTGTTATATATTCTTGTAAGGAATAATTCATTGAAGATAGAGGGTTTTATATTGAAATGAGATGTTCTTTGATGGAAGAAAGAGTGTTTCACATTGAGATCAGATGTCCTTTGATGGAAGAAAGAGGGTTTTAGAGATCAGATGTTCTTTAACTCATTCACTCCCAAATATTTTGGACCTCTGGACACAATTTTATTTTTATGTAAAACTGAAAAACAGCATCACTTAGTTGCGATCTATTTGTCTTCAATAGACGTTCACTAAAATAACACGTATTATATACCAAACTGTTCACAATTGAGGCTAGAATAGAATGGAATACATATATTTTACAAATGCAGGTGTAAATTTGTGTTTGATGAATTAAAGTTGCATAATCGTTTGTTATTTTTTAAAATTATGAACAAAAATGTTCCCCTCATCAATACATTATTCAGCTCTAAACCAATATACAAATAACGTAATGAATTTCTATTGACGGAAATCCTCAAAGGACGATGTTCTGAAAGTTGCACCTAATTTGGGGCAGTTGTTTTCACAGTATTTACATTTTACTGAAGGCACGTGAAGTTGAAAACGTGCTAAAAAATAAAAGCTCCGATCAACATCAGCGTGAGTGTTTACAATTTACGCGCACACGGTGCTGTATTCAAAATATATATACACGCATTAATATTATACACACTAGAATGATTGTGTCGGATCTTGAACCTTTATTGAATTTGTGAACTGTTATTACCATTCCTTGAGACAAAAGAGGGCACCGCCCCTTCGTCAGTAGACTTGGTTTTACTTTCATCGCTCGACGTAGAACTAAGACTAGATAAATAAATTGAAACAGCGCTATCGTAACGATCGATATCTTCATCATCACTACCATTGGCAATAATATAATCTATCTATTCCTGAGCTTGTACTGAAAAAACTCTATTTGGTGTGGCTGAAGGTGCATGGGATAGCTTCAAAGTTGCTCTCCGAAAAAAAATTATATTTTCCAAGTTACGAAACTAAACATTTTTTCAACGAAACTCAAACTAACTCTTCCGGAATGAAAAAGTGCAAAATCTGGACTTCCGCCAATAACCAAAATAAAACATTTAGGAGAACTAGGAATGGGAAAATATGTGATTTTGTGAACACAGTAACAAAAGCCGATACACCGGCTTCTGGGTTTTCTAGAAAAATCCGGAAGCCGTTGTATCGGCTCGTGGGAGTGAATGAGTTAAACCTGTAGCACTCCAATGTCCGATCCCTTTGGACCAGCTCGGCCTACAAAAACGGTGTGCGGGAACAAATTTTTTTTTTTTGAACGGAGTCACTCCTGACAGCCATTTTTTACTGCTGACTACGCCCTCCATATATACACGATATTTTGCCGGTTAAAGTATCGTATGTGCGATTACAAATGGCTTTTGAACAGTTTTAATTTTGTATACGCCGTTTGGAGCAAGCCGACTTTTTGCGAAAGGTGAAGTAGGTTGTTGAGAAAGATTTTTATCGCGTAGATCTGTTTATTTTGTTTGTTTAAATGAAAGAACTACGTTTGAATTGGAAACTAACAGTTGTGGCGATATTGTAAACACAGTATCGATACGTTGTTGTGGTTTCCATGGTTTTCTATCGAAGCGACTAGGCCTAGTGGTCGAGTCCACATTTTTCCCGAGATTTTCATAAATTTTCAACTTCATCTTTTGAAATCTCAAAAACTAACAAACATACAACAAAAACAATAACACCCACATGTTCGTTATGCTATTGTGTATCTACACGCCAGAAAATCATATTTATTGACAAACAAATATAAAAGTTACAAATTTTGAAAGACGACTACCACAGCGACTAATTAAGAAAATTAATTAGGTCAAATTTTTTTCAAAAATATATTGGAGTGCGTAAGGTTAATGGAAGTAAGAGGGTTTTATGTGGAGGCTAGATGTTTTTCAGTGGCAGTTGGAAAGCATGGTGCTTAATCAAGTTAAAGAATTAAGATATCCTGGTAGTATTTTATAGATCACTGGAGAATGATATTTGATTGTTATTCCTTCTTAGGTAAACAGAGGTGGCTGGCATTCACAAGAAGCAACAGAGAAGTGGAGACTCAGTACAATGGGATCACTCAAAATCTGGGGGTGTCAGCTGAGAGTAGTGAGTCTGTCTACTTCACAGCACCTGGTAAGATGCATGTATAGTATGTATGTGATTTTTTAATATGCCATTGTATGTGTTGGGGACCTCGAGGTCTCGAGTTAAGGTGTACGGCTCGGGTGCTGGAGGTCGTGATGGAGACGGGGATTTGTTCACGTGGAACATATGGTAAATATTTCCCCTGATCTCTGAGTAGTGAGATCAGACACCCGTGTGCAGTGGTATGCACGTTAAAAATACCTTGGCAGTTGGAAATAGAAAAGAGTAGGTCTAACGGCCGCTGCTGGGACTAAATTCAAGTTAAAAACCTTTTAAAATTTTCTAGGGATCACCCACAAAGAATATGTTGCAAAAAGGGACTGTGTGGCTATAAATCAGGTCTTGTTTATGTGGTTAGCGGAGTGGCATAGATGGCGCCTGACAGGCTATAGGTCTACCTTGCTTTAATTTACGCTTCCACCTCCACCAGTCCCAAAGATAGGCGATTGTATATTCCAGGGGCTAACAGATGCTGGGATTGACCTGGCAAGTCACCAGTGGATTTTCACCTGCCAAAAAAATATGAAACAAAGGGGGTCACACCTCCCTAAGACATCTAACGACATAAGTGGACTGAAGATAGAAGAGTAGATTGTATGTGTTTCTGAGTTTATTCATTTAACCTTTAGATTTCCAGATTACAAAATTACGTCTATTGCCCGCTTCCGCTTAATTTCTCAGCATGTCAGTTCATGACATGGTTGTTGATTTTGAGAACCTCTAATTTTTTTTAAATTTGTGTCTAGAGACATATATTAATAAAGAACTTGTTGGTGTTATTGTTGTTATTGTCTGTATGTTAGTTTCTGAGATACAAGAAGCTGAAGGTGAAAAATAGCACAAACATGTAGACTCATCCAGTAGTGGCCGGCAGTTATTAAAAAAAACCAAAAGCAATTCAATTTCACCAAAAAAACGTGCTATACTACTATCAATGTTTACCGCAATGGCTACGTCAGTCACTTCGACTATAAATATAATTATTGTATCTACATAAACAAACTAAATAGATCTACCTCAGAAAAATCCATTGCAGAAATAAAACTCCCCCATTCTCAATAATGGGGTGTATCTTCAAATCCAAGCGAAAAACAGAATAATTCCTTTCCAAAATCTAAAGCAAATTAAAAAATCGACATTGTTTTTGTTTAACGATACATGGCAGAAGTTGGAACTCTCTACAATTAAAAGAGCAGTATGTTCAGCTGCTTCTATGGCATCAACCCGGTAGTTTATATACGATAAATTGATGACCCTAAGGCTGACGGCGTGGAATGTGGAACACCAGTGGAACAGGGCCAAATCGGCAAAATCTCACGATGCTAGAAAGGTAAAGGTTAAGAATATTTTCGGTATTTGAGCTAATTTACTTTTGCGATGTAAATTTCTTTTGAAGTCAAGTACTGTAGACCTGTTTATTTTCATTAAAGTTTCTCTACGGATTACTATAGCTGAGAGGTAAAGGCACTTAACAAATGAACGAAAGCATGAAATGGTGAGATTTTTAAATCCTTCCAAGTTTCAAACTTCCTCTGGTCTTATATAAGATGAGATCAGCATCTAATCATATTGGATATTGATGAAAAACTCTAATGTCCTGTGTACATGCTCTTCACATAAAAGAACCTTTGGCATTTGAAAATCGAAAAGATCAGACTGTTAGCTAAGTCCATGCAAGATATTAGAAAGATTATGAAATTTTGGCCTAATACATCACTTACCTTCCCCAGACATAGTAAGCTGCAGGAAGTAAAATCAGAAAAAAAGTAAAAGACTTTTTCAAATGAAACCGGATCAAACTGCAGCAAGTGAACATACGAAGTGAACAAAATGTCTAAGACAAAGTGAAGAAATGGACAACGATGTTTAAAGAAGGACGTGAGTTAACCCAACAATATGTGCCTGACCTGGTCTCGGACGTGAGTTAACCCAACAATATGCGCCTGACCTGGTCTCGGACGTGAGTTAACCCAACAATATGTGCCTGACCTGGTCTCGGACGTGAGTTAACCCAACAATATGCGCCTGACCTGGTCTCGGACGTGAGTTAACCCAACAATATGTGCCTGACCTGGTCTCGGACGTGAGTTAACCCAACAATATGCGCCTGACCTGGTCTCGGACGTGAGTTAACCCAACAATATGTGCCTGACCTGGTCTCGGCCGTGAGTTAACCCAACAATATGTGCCTGACCTGGTCTCGGACGTGAGTTAACCCAACAATATGCGCCTGACCTGGTCTCGGACGTGAGTTAACCCAACAATATGCGCCTGACCTGGTCTCGGATGTGAGTTAACCCAACAATATGCGCCTGACCTGGTCTCGGACGTGAGTTAAACTAACAATATGCGCCTGACCTGGTCTCGGACGCGAGTTAACGCAACAATATGCGCCTGACCTGGTCTTGGAAGATCTTTCGTTAACTCACGTCCTTCTTTAAACATTGTTGTCCAGTTCTTCACTGTTGTCTTCGACACACTTTTGTCACCATACACTGCCTGCATTCTGAGATGAATGTCAACTGGTCGACATCCTTCAGCTGTTAGGAACCAAATCACATCTCGCTGATCAACTCTGGACGGATTCTGTATCACACCTGCCATTTTTTCAACGGTCTGCTGAGGAAACTATGAGTCGGGGAATAATTAAATTTTGCAAACTTGATGGTTGGTATGTGCTGTTCACACCAGAAGTGATGTTATCATGCGCATCATATGTATGTTCACTTGTTGCAGTTTGGTCCGGTTTAATTTGAACAAGCCTCGTACATAATACGAATAGATTCGGTTACCTGGCAGCAGGCATAACCTGGCTGTTTGAATACCAGGATTCTAACTGTTCAAATAAAGTTTCCCTAGGGGTGTCTAGGTAAGAAAGTACTAAACCACCTTCAAAGCATTTCATGAACGGTGACTAAAAAGGATTTTACAACATGTAAAATGAATTGCTGTAGAAACCAGGAAAGTGTTCTTGCATTGGCTGTTTCTGTAGCATATAATTTTACGTGGTGAATGATTAATCAGACCCATTCACAACCCTGCTATTGCCACCTTACTTAAAAGTGATATCCTATTTGTTTCCAGCTTAGTTTTTTTTACTTTGACATGCCTTCCACCTTCACAACCAGCAGCATATCCCGATGGCATCACTACTTCTGTAACATGAAAGTTTATGCTAAAACAGGCCTCCACCCAATCTCAGAAACATTTAACCGCGCCGAGTTTCTTTGTTCGGTCATGTTGTATGGCTGGACCCCCTTGTCCACTAGATAGTACACAAGTCGTTCCTCAGCGCAAAAAGTCTTCCCCCGACTGGCTAGAGACGCAGAAGAGGCCGTTCCTACACAGTGTAAATCCAGCAAATATCAACCTCCTTTGCCCTGTATGAGGTCTGAAACCACGACACAGCTGTAGGTAATGGATGTAGCCGACCGACGCAATGGATCTCAGACGCCTAGGCAAACATTATTATTAGTATTTTAACATTTAAAAAAATGTTGTTCTCATTTTTTTTCAGCTGAATATTTCCATCTTTTAAAAAGGTTTTCTGAAATGTATTTTCAGCTCGTTACCATGGAGATCAACGCTTCAGCTACAACCATTTCCTAACCTTTGACCTTCGCATTGGAGAAGAGACCTCACGACCTTCTGTAGTGGACATCATCCTTGAGGGCTCCGGACAATCAATCTCAACGCACATCTTTGCCCAGTCAAACCCTGTTCCTAGCATCACAGAGAAGTCATTTGCCTTCAGGCTTCATGAGAATCCCCATTATCAATGGGCCCCAAGGATTAAGGCCACGGACTTCATCGGCGTTCTAGCAAACCTGACCAACATCAAGATCAGGGCAACTTACAATGATAAGGGTAAAACCAGTGTTGATAGGGTAAAACAGTGTTAATGGTAAAACCAGTGTTGATAGGGTAAAACAGTGTTAAGGGTAAAACCAGTGTTGTTACAAGTAAAGCCAGTGTTGATAAGGGTAAAACAGTGTTAAGGGTAAAACCAGTGTTGATAAAAGTAAAACCAGTGTTGATAAGGGTAAAACCAGTGATAAGGGTAAAACCAGTGTTGATAAGGGCAAAACCAGTGTTACGGGTAAAACCAGTGTTGATAAGGGTAAAACTAGTGTTAAGGGTAAAACCAGTGTTAAGGGTAAAACCAGTGTTGATAAGGGTAAAACTAGTGTAAAGGGTAAAACCAGCATTGATAAGGGTAAAACTAGTGTAAAGGGTAAAACCAGTGTTAAGGACATAACCAGTGTTGATAAGGATAAAACCAGTGTTAAGGATAAAACTAGGGTTGATAAGGGTAAAACTAGTGTGAAGGATAAAACTAGTGTTAAGGATAAAACCAGTGTTGATAAGGGTAAAACTAGTGTTGATATGGGTAAAACTAGTGTTGATAAGGGTAAAACCAGTGTTGATAAGGGTAAAACCAGTGTTGATAAGGGTAAAACCAGTGTTGATAAGGGTAAAATTAGTGTTGATAAGGGTAAAACCAGTGTTGTTGTGACTTTTTTTGTTTGTTAGGTTGATTAGAAGAGACCTTAACCTTGCAGTTGTGTTTTATTAGTAGCTAGTTAGTTGTATCTTCTTTGTCTTCTTCGTCCTTATCACCTTAGGATGCCTGGGTCAACCGGCTACAAGTAGACATGTCCTCAAACTGTAAACTAGCAAAACAATGCATTCCGTTATCCGGACTACATCCTACTGATTGCAAAGCTCTGTTCGGGGCTTGGTAGCGAGAGATTGAGAACGAATGCAGAAGAAGAAGACATATCCTGTGCTGTTTTTTCCCACTTCTTCTCTATTTGTCTGGTTTTGACCTCTAGGTGTCTATTCTCCGTGTGTTATTTGGTTTTCCTTTGCCTCTTATTTCCAGTGGATTCCATGACAGATTGCCTGGAGGGACCTGTTGTATTGGTGTGCATTGTGGGGGATCAAGTTGCTTAGCAGTGCATGAGCTGCAAGCAGTCACCAACTCAAAGCTGACTGCTAGCACCAGGGCCTGGGAACCAGAGCTGCCACAACCCTTCAACAGCTCCATGCGGTGATCCTGGATAACAGGCTGCAACAGAGCAGACTGGCTAAGGCGATGCGATCGAGGTGGAAGGCTAACCCGGTACCCAAAAACGCATGCCGAAGTTAGATGTGTCAGACCAAAAGGTGCAAATATCGCATTTGAGCTGTAAATTATGACAACGCATTCCATTCTCCGGGGAAACATACTGCTACTGCTACTTGCAAAGCCCTTTTCCTGGCTTATTTACTGGAGTTTGAGAACAAACGATGAAGAAGAAGAAGATGTGTATTGTGTTTCTACAAAGTCCAGTCAAGTGATCTACCTAGGCAGCGTAATCTACCTAATCTACCTTTGCACTGACCGTCCATGACCACAGTTGATGGCCAGGCAGCATGCATGACAGATGAAGTGAAGGTGATGTGTCTCAGCCAGGTGTTGTATGAGGGGGCCCTGGTGATGGCCTATGATGGTTGTAGTCATTTCCCGCCGCTGATTTCTAGGGACAGGTGTAGAAGCTGTTGAGCATGGACGTCCTGATAGCCGAAGAAAGAGAAGTAGGCCACATGGCCGTAAAAGAAGTGCCTCCGATCCAGTGTTGATGAAATGCTCTTGAGTTGTTAGTCGGAAGACCTCGGTGTTAGTTACTAGGTCTTACCAGTGAACTCCAAGGATACGTTGTTGGTTGCGCATGTGGAAGGCCTCGAGCTGCTTCCAATCTCTCTGTAAGAATGTTCAGGTCTCAAAGCCGTACAAGTAGATTGGAATGATACAGGATCTATATAGAAGCAGCTTGGTTTTCAGGGAGAGTCTCTGCTGGGACCAGACTGCAGAGAGTTCATGGATGATGCGCAAGGCTGATCCGCAGAGTGATTTTCGGGCCACTGTACATCAGAAGTAAGTCTGATTGCCAAGTAGATGGTCCTTGTTGGGACTATCACTGGTAGTTTTATCAGCTTAGTTCACAATCTACTATTGCATTTTATGACATACACATAGTTAGGGAATGGGCATACTCTTTCCCCATCTAATAAGGGACCCAGAGATCATTATGCAGGTTATATCTCTCTCTCTTTTTCTTTCTCTCTCTCTCTCGCTCTCTGCGTGCGCGCGATGTATGTAGTGTGCGATGTGATGTAGCGCGCGATGTGATATGTGTGTTATGTTATGTAATGTAACGAAGACTAACGTCTGGTCAGGCAAAATATAAAATATACTAGCCAAGATCCTCACCCATACTTCCACATAGCCCTCCCTGGAAATGGGCTGTTTTCATGGTAGCCTGGCTAACGAGGTGAGGGATCGAAATGAGACACAGATGAGGCCAAACATAGTATAAACACCTGGAGGACACCAGTCCACCTTCATCAGCATCGGGATGTGAGGAAAGCTACTGCAACCCGCCACTTAACGTCCTTTTCAGGGTGCACAAAAATAGTAATTAAAATAAGGCGTCTCTGTCCGGGATATCCTATTCCGCCATCTCCCTATCCTTCACTCTGATCCTGCCACTCGCGAAGTTTTTCCCGATCCTCCCCTTGTCGCCTACAAGCGTGACAGGAACCTGAGGGACTTGCTGGTCAGTAGTCGCCTACACACCAGCCCTCATAGCCTTCCAGGCACCAGGCCGTGCAAAAATTCACGTGGCTGTGTTACCTGCCCTCATGTCATTCTTTCTCGCTCCATTACCTTTCCTAAAGCTGAATTCTTCATCAAAGAGGGGTTCACATGCAAATCTCGTAACCTCATCTATTCCATCATCTGCCGCCAGTGTGGTATGACTTACATTGGGAAACTGGTATGGAACTACGGGAGCGTTTCCGCCAACACCTCAACGACATCCGCAACAGCACTGGTTCCCCAATTGCCAGCCACTTCAATGGTCCTGAGCACCGGGGTATGGCTGACGTCAGTGTCACTGGTCTAGTTTCGTGCTTCTCTGACGATCGTCATCGATTCGCCCTTGAGAACAGACTTATCTCGAGTATGGGCTGTCTCCAACCACATGGTATAAATATCTTCCATACTTTTTCTTAAACCCTCACACTGGCCCCCATCTATTTGTCTTCCTCCTCCCCCCCCCCCCCCCCGCCTCCCCCATTCTTCCATCAGTTCTCTTCGCCCCTCTCTTATATCAATATCACGCCCTCCCGGCTTATATTGCCTTCTCATTGTTCTCCAATCTGGACCACTATTAGGCCACGCTTGGCTTATCAGGCATATTCCGCCACTTTTTGTTTGACCGCTCCTATTTCAGTTTCTATCGAGTGCTTGGCACGACCGGTCGCTTAGACAGAAAGCGTCTCCCACCTGAAACAGATGAGTTGACCATTTTTTCTTATATGTTGATTTGTTAGTTCAGTGTTGTTGTCCCTGATGAAGGCCTATTGGTCGTAACGTAGGTTATGTTTGTGTTCTCGTCTCGGTGCAGTATCTGACCATACCCATTTTTAAATTTTGATTAAGCTCAACCTTAATCAACTTTTACTAGTTTTTTTTCATGTTTTTTCCCCACAAAAATAGTAAACAGCCTATTTAGCAGCTTTTCTTCAACCATGGTGTGCAAGGGATGAATGGGGCAGAGTCAGTGCATTCAAGAATAGATTACATGCACACAGTTATTTTTAGATCAAGTGGAGTAGAAGAAACTGGTTATATACAGATTCTGCAGTCTTCTAAACCAGTAGAAAGAAGTTAAGTCATTGTTTCTTTTTTGTGTATTTTTTCCAGGAGTGGGCTTTATTGATAACATCAAGCTTGGCAGTGCTCAGCAGGGAACTAATGGAGAGGAGGCCACATGGATTGAATCCTGTACCTGCCCGGAAGGATACATTGGCCAGTTCTGTGAATCTTGTGTTCAGGGTTACAAAAGAGACCCACCAAATGGCGGGCCATTCTCCAGATGTGTTCCGTGCACATGTAACAGCCATTCTGACAGCTGTGACATCAACACAGGTGAGTCAGATGTCAATCATGATTGTCTCAAGAAAGTCAGGGTCAGCTAACCATAGCTGGAAACATGTTGCACTAGTGTAGTCTAGCCAAGGCAAATCTGATACTAAAAAAAAGCCAGATATTGCAGATTAGCATAAATATATTACATTAGCATAGTCTAGTTTTTTTTAGTTTAAAACCGTTAAAAAAATATGTTATTTTATTCACTGCTATTTACCCAAACCTGAATAAGACAATCGCTCCCATTCGAAAATAATCTATACTGAGAGATGTTTTTAAGTTTCTGTAGCCGTCTTAGGAGTTAAAACATAGACTACATAGATAGGGGGACGACGTGGGCTAGTGGTTAAGTGACACGGCTCAGAACTCGAAGGTGCTGGGTTCGATCCCCATCACAGCACCGGCCGTTACCCCGGGGAAGCAAACCCTTAGAAAATGCAGGAGGAAGCAGACCCTTACATAAAATGCATGCTGAAGTCGGATGTACTGGGCCGACACGCAAAAAAAAAAACCACAGTGCAACGCACACTGTTTAGAGAAATAAGGCGAACACCAAAAATAAAAACACAAAAACTATCACTTCAGTCTGTGCAAAGGCATTGTGCTGACCCTTTTGCTCCACAGTGAACTGTTACATTTCACCTTATTAGCTCTAATAATTTTTACAATATTCACATTTTAGTGAAGGCATGGGAAGTTGATAACTTTAATTATTTTCAACAAAATTACCACACACTTCGACATATTTGAACAAAGAGCTGGCTTCAAATGTGCTAGAAATGTCTTCATCGTACCAAAATGGTGGCACTTCTGAGATGAACCACATTCTAAAGTTTTAAAGACTTGAAATTGACAAATAGGTAACTCTTTTTTACAAAAATTTTCAGTGGTATATATAAGAGATAAGAGATATTTTAAGGAAGGAATTTTCAGGAGCTGATAAATCAGCTCGTCGTGGATATCAAACATTAACATGAATCTATTGTAAATGTAATTTGTTTATATCTTCTGTCAAGGACGTTGTATCTGCAATCATAACACTGAGGGTGACTTCTGTGAGCGTTGTGCCCATGGCTACTACGGGGATGCTACTGAAGGCACACCTTCTGACTGCAAGCCATGCCCATGTCCCAATGGAGGACCATGTATTCAGCTCACTAATAACGATGTTGTTTGTACCGAATGTGAAGATGGATATGGAGGTAAGTCTCTCTCTCTCTTCCCCCCCCCCCCCCCCCCCCCCCAATACTTAACAAATAAATAAAGAAAAAGCAGTTTATATTAGTTTCTTGGTAAAGGCCTTTATCAATACTGTTTAATTATAATCCTGGTATTCATTAAGGCATATGTGCCCTGTGCTCAAATGTAGGGTGTGAGCCTCACCAAGATGGCACCTAACCGGTCGAGGTCTAGTCTTGTTCTCGTGATTTAGTACATTATGGATGTGGTCAGCCCACGGATTTGACTGGAATTCACACTAGTTGACGACTTACTTTTGTCAACGAAAATGTGTTGCTGTTTTACGTGTTTTAGTTATATAATATATACATAATATATATGTATTCCGTGCAGATTTGTAATT
The DNA here is from genome assembly GCA_036924085.1 of Ariolimax columbianus. Lineage (NCBI taxonomy): Eukaryota > Metazoa > Mollusca > Gastropoda > Stylommatophora > Arionidae > Ariolimax > Ariolimax columbianus. The sequence continues at coordinate 8,171,106 of JAVGWX010000020.1, read as the reverse complement.
CCTTGGTCGAGGTAAATGTATGAAATCACATTTTTGAAGAAATCAATTTCATCATGTAGCATGTCCTTTGTAGAACGTTGCTCCGATCACAGTCTGTCTGAAAGAAACTCGTTCCCTTGCCAAAACACCAGCTTCCGCCACTGTCATACTCAAGCATTCCTGGATATCTTAGTGCCATCGTCTTCTTGGTCTACCCCGTCCTCATTTGCCTGGCACCATACCTTCCATCACCGATCTCTCAAGACCGTTGTGTCTCTTGATGTGACCAAAGTATTTACATTTTCTAGCCAAAATGGAATTGATAAACCAGTTCTCCTCTATGCTCAGCTCTTGCCGAATGTCTGCGTTTGTTCTTTTCTCTGTCCAGGGTATTCTGAGGATCTTTCTGTAACATTTTGACTCAAAGGATTCGATTCTTTGTCTAGAAGTTTTGGTAATCGTCCATGCTTCACAGCCATAAGCTGCCACAGGAAAAACACAGGCTCTCAATTCACATTTACAAGTTCAATATTTCTAATCCAACATCGTCTTTTATTGGCTCTTTTTAGATGGATCAATGGGCCACCACTGTATCCGACCTTGTTCGAAGCCGTGATAAAGCAATTGTGTGCTTTTGCAGTGGTGGTTTCCCCAACAATTTATTTTAAATAATGAGGTTGCTAGTCAAATGCAAAACCTTGTATGGAATGCATTTTATTGTGGTTTTGTGTGTGTGTGTGTGGGGGGGGGGGGGGGGGGGGGGGGGTGTGTGTTGTTTGAATTGGTGTCTCCCTTAACTCTCGTGGAACCATACACTTTTTCCTTCGCTCTCAAATAATGGCATTTATTTCTCTAATGAACTTGTTTTCTGTCTCAAGAGTGTCCTTGCTGTCATGCATTATCCTTGAGTTGAGTTGAGCCATGTTGTCATTGCTTGTTCTCTCCACATAGGCACATGTCCCTCTCCACATAGACACATGTCCCTCTCCACATAGGCACATGTCCCTCTCCACATAGGCACATGTCACTCTCCACATAGACACATGTCCCTCTCCACATAGGCATATGTCACTCTCCACATAGACACATGTCACTCTCCACATAGACACATGTCCCTCTCCACATAGACACATGTCCCTCTCCACATAGGCACATGTCCCTCTCCACATAGACACATGTCCCTCTCCACATAGACACATGTCCCTCTCCACATAGGCACATGTCCCTCTCCACATAGGCACATGTCCCTCTCCACATAGGCACATGTCCCTCTCCACATAGGCACATGTCCCTCTCCACATAGACACATGTCCCTCTCCACATAGACACATGTCCCTCTCCACATAGACACATGTCCCTCTCCACATAGACACATGTCCCTCTCCACATAGGCACATGTCCTCTCCACATAGACACATGTCCGGATGACTTTTCAGTCTACAATATCATAAGCTAAAAAAACCGATGGAAGTAAAGGGAAAAAAATTGAACAAGTGACCCATACCTGTGCCAAATGATAACAGAAGATGCATGATAACAAAGAGAAATAAGAGCCAGAATTGCATTGACTAAGAAGATATTTAGGGAGAAACAGAGGGTTCTGATATCAGGTGGCATTAATATGACACAGAGGAAAAGAATCCTGACCACATCTGTGGTGTTGTACAGTTCTGAAACATGGACAATAAATAAAAAAAAGGAGAAATACTAAGAGGGATTTGTGATATGGTGTCATTGAAAGATGAATAAAGTGAACTGGACAGAGAGAAAATCAAATGACGAAAGGGTGTTGGTATAACACTATAACAAGTTTTTTAAAATACAGCCACCCACAAGAACAAGAGGGCATAGCTACAAGTTGACTAAAGAGAGGTCCAGATTAGATATTAGGAAATATTTTTTTGATCAGAGAGTGGTGAATGCTTGGAATGCATTGCTACAGGAGGTAGTGGAGGTAGGGACAGTTAATGCATTTAAGAATAAACGGGATGCGCATAGCTTTTAGAACAAGTTGATGTAAATAAAACTGGTTGTATACAGACTCTGCAGCGTCTTCTAAACCAGTATAAAGAAGTGGGGAAGCAACTAAGAAATCAACAAAAGATAAAAAATGACAACTAGCCTGTCTAGGCCACAATCTACATAATAAGGGCTCAGTGTAGAAAGTCTTGGAAGACAGAACACAGGGAAGAGAAAGAGACAAAAATATACTTTTATGCCACAAGCATGCAGAGACATGACGGTGAAGACTTATGCTGAGCTGAAGTTCATTCATGATGAACCTCATTGTGAAAGGCAGAAAGTGCTGAACCCAAACTTTGATGTGGGAGATAATGCTGGCCATAACAAAAGCTGTAAACTGAACTTAGTTTTACTTTTTGTTACCAGGAAATCTCTGTGACCTTTGCTTGGATGGTTTCTATGGTGATCCAAGTGGACAGCTAACTGGCAGACCAAGTCGATGCAAAAAGTGTACGTGTAGCAGCAACATTGACCCTAATTCTGTTAGAAACTGCAACACGTAAGTATGAATATGAAAGGCGTCTACAGTAGAAACTGAAAGCCAATAAGTGAATAAAAAATAACCCTTTTCATTCTGGTTTAATTACATTATCTGGCAAAGATGGCGCCATAACTGGCTGCGAGTCTACATTTCTCTACTGTTTTGGATCATTATGGATGCCACTAGACCACGGATTTGCCCGGAATTCACACTAGTCGACGACTTACACTTGTGTTCACGGAAACGTGGTGTTGTTTTCCGTCTGGACTTGTTATTTCGTTCTTTTTTGTGATTTCTTCCATCCGTTTATCCTGGTCTGGACGCCGACTGAATGGCGCTACGCTTATACCTGTGACGTATTTCACGGGTTAGTTCTGCCGGTTCACCTTCACGAATTTGGCGTGTTGGAATTTTAGATGCTACTATGATGAGCTGAATACAGCTGGGGAGAGATGCCAGACTCACTCACACGCTGAGTGTTGTCCATGTGACCTCTTAAGGTTATCGAAAAGGCACGACAAACTGCATTAGTAGCCATCCCACCTTTCTACCCTGCGGGTTACATGTTTACGCAAAGGCTTCGGTGGTAACCCTGAGGCAAAATCTGCATCCTATGCTATCTCCAGTCGTCTCGATGAATGTCTTGCCACTGGCAAGAGGTAGCTTAGGCTCTGTGAGTGAGGTTGACAAAAGGCGCAGTTTCTTCCTCACTTTAATCAAAATAACCGCGCAAGTCACCCATTTCAGCGGACACAGCAAGAGATACGACTGTCCACACGGCTGAAGAAAGAGAGTGGTCTTCATCACTTGTGATGGACAACTATTAATTACAAAATATTATAAGAGTTGTCAATCAGTATGTCAAATAGTTTTTCTAAAATACAATAAATGGTACTTGTGCGTTAATTCACCCATAGATTATAATAGGTCAAATTTAGTAGAATGTAGCCACACGAAGCACCATACTTTACAATTCACGCGGTAAACCCATGTCCATGTCATTCTCAGATCTAACACTGTACGTGGAAGATGAATTTCTTGCAGTTGTCACACTTGACACGCAAGAAAATAAATTGTGTGCAGTTTTTGCAGGAAAGACGAATTATACACACCGTCCGACTGTGTGCTAAAAATCATGTTATGACTTTGTCTCTCACAGTTCGCCAAGATCGTTAGAAATGTCGCACATGTCAGCAGGACATTCCTGTTCACTCTGGCACATGGTTAGAGGGGACCTAACCCTAACCAAACCTGAACACACACACACACACGATAGATTCCTACATGTGTGAGTTTCTGTGGCGACATCGAAATAAAGTCCGTCAGTTAGACCCGTTCGCCAATATTCTGCAGAACATCCCAGAATTTTGGCCTCCTGTAGCTAGACACTTATAATTATTTGTGTACGGAAACCCGTGTGGTCATTGAATGGTTTAAAATTTCAGAATGGGTGAATTAACGCACAAGAACCCAATAAATTAATATTAAATAAATCTAGCTAAAATTACTATTAACCTTTAGCTTTCCAGATAACCAAATGACGTCTATTTCCAGCATCTGCATAATTTTTCATCTCGTCAGATCATGGCATGGTTGTTGATTTTGAGAACCTGTAGTCTTTTTTCTTTGTGATTTCGTTGATTTTTTGTGTGTGTCTAGAGACATATATTAATAAAGAACTTGTTGTTATTGTGTGTATGTTAGTTTCAGAGATACAAGAAGATGAAGGTGATAGTGGTGAAAAATAGCACAAACATACAGACTCACCCGGTAGCGGCGTCCCTTGGTTAGAAAAATAAAATTCACAGAAAAATGTACTAATACTATCGATGTTTACCGTAATGGCTATGTCTGTCACTTCGGCTATAAACGTAGTTATTGTATCTACATAAACAAAATAATGCAGCTGCAGGGAAAATTGCATCAATTTTGTATGTAGAGGTGGTCACGGTTAACCTTTACCATCCTACATACAAAATTGACGTAATTTTTCCATGCCTCTCCATTATTTTTCAGGATGTGACTGTTTGCTACTTTGAGAGCCTGTAACATTTTTTTTGGACGGTATATTGATATGATTTGTTTGTGAGTAGAAAAATAATGAATTTGCTGGAGTTATTGTTTTTGGTGTGTGCGTGCTAGTTTCTGAGATACTAGAAAATGGTGAAAATGTTTGAAAAACATCACGAACGTAAAGTCATCCGCTTTCGGAGTCCTTTGGCTGAAAAAAAATTATTCACAATAGATTACCGATGTTTACCATAATAACGGTAAACGTCCCATTCAACTATGAACATAATTATTGTATCTGCATAATCAATCTTAACAGATCTACCTCAGAAAAATCCGTTGCAGAAACTTGACTCTCTCATTCTCAACAATGGGTGAATGAATCTTCAAATCCAAGTGAAAAATATAAATCATTTCCAAACACCTAAATCTAATTTCAAAATCGTCATGGTTGGTATGTATCTAACCGTACATTATGGAAGTCGGAACTCTCTACAATAAAAGAGTAGTATTTTTCAGACTATTTATACGTAGTCGTACGTTTTTAATTTGATTAGAATAACTGTGGCTATTAAGTCGCACACGGGCGGTATGCGCTATGCTATTTTCTCCGTGTCCTCTGCTTTAGGGCGACGCACACGCCGTAAAGGTTAAAAAAAACCAGTGTGTCTCTGGTTATCGACAATGGGTGGAAAACTGGATAGCGAGCGCTTTTGACTCAGGGTTGCTGAAGGTTAACTTTGTATTCAAAGATAACAATGATGTTTTCTTTAATGTTTTGCAGCACAACAGGGGAGTGTCTCAAGTGTATCCGCAACACTGGAGGCTTTTTTTGTGACCAGTGCCTGCCTAACTTCTACAACAACAGCGGTGGCGTGTGCACGGCATGCAACTGCTACCACAGTGGGACTGTCAGTCAGCCGGGTACTAGTGGTTGTGACCAGAAAACTGGTCAATGTTTGTGTCTGCCCAATGTGATTGGTAGGCAGTGTGATGCATGCCAGCAAGGATACTGGAATATTGCTAGCGGAGAAGGTGGGTAGATTTTGTTGATGTCTTTGTAAGTAACTTGGGAATCTAAACTACTGTAATGTAGAAATGACATGAAAGCTGAAGCATCCTGATGCTATTCTTCATTAGATACCTCAATGTATATTCTGTGGAAGCTCGTAATTTTTTGGCCCAGGTCAATTGAAGAAATGATTTATAGAAATGGTTTATAGAAATACCATGTGCAAATAAAGAAACAACTTGTAGAAATGACTTGAAGGAAGTGACTTGTAGAAATAAATATGTTGTGGAAATGACTTGTGAAAATGATTTGCAGATATGACTTGAAGAAATGACTTGAAAGAAATGACTTGCAAAAATGACTTTGGTTGTCATTCGCAGCTACTCCTATTGAGTTTTTCAGTCTTGACAAATTTATTCTGATATCAAGTTGTAGCAGTTCTGCTTATATCCCATGGTGTACTGAAGATGGTGGACCTTGGTCCTGGCTGTACTGCAATGCGAGGCTTCTTAGGTTCACCACATAGGTGAAAAGCCTGCTAAGTGTGGAATAACTTTCTGGTTCTGAAAGACAGCACTCTAGATAATACCCTGTATAATAAGTGAAAATGTCCAGTATTCTGATGCTGTCTATACCGATGGATCTATGATACAAGGTAAGAAAGTCGGTTGGGGTTTCTCTCCTAGAGTGATAGCCAGGGTTGTTGCTGAAAGAAGCGCTGCGTACTTGACAACAGTGCGACCTAGTCGACAGGGAGTTGGCGCTTGCTAGATTGAGATTACAGCGTGCCAGGGTTTGAGTTCATGGATGGACAAAATAATCTTGGCCGTAGTTCGTGACTGGTAAGGCTGCTGTTCCAGTCGACCCAGCTGTAAATTGGTGCCTGACGTATGAGTTGGGGAAACGTTTACAAAAAACAGCGAGGAAGGGAACTGGTCACTCAACCTCACATCGACTGCGGCTTGGTGAATGAAGAGTTATCTACATCCCAAATGGCAGTTGTTGCCATGGGACTGACCTTTACCTTTCATTAGTAGCAGAATGGAGATCGAGGCAGTGACTTTGACTGAGGTGGCTATCTGGGACCTCTTTAATGAGAGTCGTAATTGTCTCTGACTCTCAATCCTTGCATCAGAAGGGCTGGCTGTGATCTGAGTGGATAGAGGACATAGAGGTCTTAAACCTCTGGAACTTTCAAATAAACCACAGAACACCAAAATAAGTCTTAATGGCAAATACCTGCGGCTAAACGACAACCCAAACTATCTGGGAGTCACATTTGATCGGCGCATGACATGGAAAAGTCAGATTGAGAGAAACCGAATGAGAGCAAGACAAAGAATGGCAATCATGAGGAAACTTGCTGGCACAAGCTGGGGAGCAGACGAAAGAATACTGAAGAAACTGTACACTGGAAGAATGAGACCAGTTCTCGAGTATGGCATTGCGGCATGGACAACAGCAGCAAACGCGAACTTTGATAAAATTAGCAAACTTCAAAACCAAGCCATGAGAGTTATAACAGGAGGCATGAAGTCAACGGCAATTGTAGAACTTGAAAAGATTACAAATCTGCAATCCATGACCGATAGAAGAGACAGCAGAGCCCAGCAACAAGCAGAGAAACTAAGAAGACTGACAGACCATCCAATGCATCAGAGACTAAATAGATTTGAAAAAGGGAAACTAAAGCGGAGAAACTTTGCAGAAATAGCCAAAGCAAAGATGAGCGAAGACCCTATGAACACCATAACAACACCAAAGCCCATCCCTACTGTACGAAAACCCACCTGGAAGCAGCAAATCATTCCAAAGGTGGTAGAAAATATACCAGGTATTGGAAACAAGAACAGCCAAACTGAAAAAGAAAGAAGAGACATAACCCTGAGGTACATAGCGAAAAACTACCCAAGCATGGACTGGACCCATGTATACACCGACGGTTCTGTAACAAACACAACATAGAATGGAGGGGGAGGGGTATTCCTGAGCCTAACAAATGGTAGAAAAATAACACTGTCAGTAGCAACTGGAAAATTCTCAAGCAATTTCAGAGCGGAGGCAGATGCACTGAAGGCTGCAGTAGAAGAAATGCTGACAGGCGAAAGCAATGAAAGCCAGATAGTCCTGTTTACAGATGCCCTGTCTGTGGTTACAGCACTAAAAAGCCAGAAAAATACAGAACTTATTGATTTAAGAGCAGTACTCTGTCAACTATGCCAGAAGTCTGCACCAAAAAGAGTAGTGGTACAGTGGGTTCCATCCCACTGTAACATTCAAAGCAACGAGGGGGCAGACATACTGGCAAAAGAAGGTGCAAGATTACCACAACCAGATTCTAGTGTGACCTACGAAGAGTCCAAAAGGTTTATCAGGGCCAGATACATGGCCAAATGGGAAACAGAACATACTGGCTACACAAAAAACAATGCCTATTACCAGTTGAACAGAAGAGAGCAGGTCGTGGTCTTCAGACTCTGCACAGGCCACAACAAACTGAGGTACCATCTATTCAATAAACTGAAGATAGGTGGCACTGACGAATGCACCTGTGGTACAGGGAAAATGACCGCTGAACATCTGCTGCAAAACTGCCCGACATACGAGGACCAGAGAAAGCACATGTGGCCATTACCAATGGCAACACTAGACATGCTCTATGGCAGTGTCGACAGCCTCAGGATGACAGCTGCTTTCTTCGAACAAATTCAAGTTGACACCTGACAGTGTACGAAGAAGAAGAAGAAGAAACCTCTGGAACTTGTGTGGATCTACTGTCCTGGCTATGCTGGAGTTTGTGGGAATGAAAGAGCTGACATCCTGGCCTCATGACACCCACAGTGGGGACATTGACAGTGGATAGAGGGGACATTTTGAAGTTGATCAGCTAACATTTTTTTGAATGAAGACTCTGCAGTCGATAAACCAGTGATGTGCAGATTGCAGCATTTAGAAATACGATGCAGTCCAGCAGGATGGGGCGTCTGAGAGGACGGAGCAGGAGTATGTTCAGCCAGTGAGTTACAGGAACTAACATTATCTACACTCTTCAATATTTGCTGAGAGGGACTGAGCATCTATCGATGACCTGTTCTCACGTGGTAATAACAATATATTAGAGACAAAAATAAGCTAGCCAATAGCTTTCTCCAGGTGATCAGAAGAAAAAGTCCTTTGAAGTTAAATTCTTACGATTTGTGTAATTTTAACAATTTTTTAATTTGCAGGCTGCTCTGCTTGTGCGTGTGACACTGTAGGATCCCTGAACTACACCTGTGAGGAGGATGGTGGCAGATGTGCATGTAAGCCAGGAGTGTCTGGAAGAAGGTGCGATGCTTGTGACAGATATTATTACGGTTTCTCGCAATCTGGCTGTACCGGTAAGCATTGTCCCTTCAATCATTTATTTAGACACAGGTGGGGTTCCAAGGGATTTTAAAATATAGATGACATGCATGGATTGAATATAGGAGTACGCAGCATCAGATAATATCAGATGCTAATGATAATAGCAGAGGATCCAGTACATCTATATGACTTAATGGATAAAGATAACCAACAAAAGTAAGCAATATGGGTTGGAAATCAGACCACAAAGACTAAGTTATGGGGTTCACCAACAAGAAAGAAAGCCTAAAAGCTATCATCCACATAAATGGAGAAATTCTGGAACAAGTGTCAAGCTATGTATACCTTGGCCAACTCATTTCAGCTGATGGCAAATGTGAAAGGGTGATCATTAAAATAATTGCAAAGACCAAAAACACATTTAACAGCATGAGAGATATACTTCTGTCAAAGCAGATATCTCAGATATTAAAAATGGGAATCATAAAATGGTATGTGCATTCAGTTTTATTGTATGGAGTAGAACCCTGACAAAGAAAAGTGGAGTGTATTGAAACCTTTGAAATGTGGGAATTCAGAAGTGCAGAAGCTCATACAGATCATAATTTGCTTATTATGAAATTCCAACTACTGTGGAAGAAACCAGGGTAATTGCAACAACTTGCAAAGTGGAACTTAATGCCATCAAATTTGCCAATGACCAAGAGATAGTGGGAGAATCAGAAGCAATGTTGCAAATGCTGCTTCAAAAAATAATAACACAGCCAAATAGTTTGACATGACAATAAACACATTGAAGACACAAACTTTGGTAACATCCAAGCAACATAGGCAAATAAGTACGATCATAAATTTAGAAATAATCGAGCAAGCACAGAATTTTATATATTTGGACCAAACCATAACAGAAGATGCCTGCAATGAGACATAAATTAAGACACGGATTGCAATGGCAAAAAAGGCTTCAGAGAAAAATAAAATTTGTTAACCTGAAAGATTATCAGGTTAGAACTGAGGAAAAGAATAATCATCACTCGTATATGGCCAGTTGCATTGCATGGTGTTCTGAAACGGACTCTAGTAAAGAAGGATGAAAAAAGCTTGGAAGTGAAATGTGATATATGTATAGGACACTTTGTAGAATGTCTCTCTCTCTACAAAATGTCCAACACTCCAAAGATGGAGATGCCACGAAAGAAATTTCCACTAGAATTGCTTTGGCCTCATCCGCCTTTAATCAGCTCACCAACATCTGGAAATCATCGACACTGAACAAACATACGAAGCTCAGCTATTCAACTCAATCGTAATATCAGTCCTGACATATGGATGTAAAAGCTCGAAGACAACAAAAGCGCTGGAAAACAAACTAAATATCTTTGAAAATAAATGTTTCAGAAAATGATTGAATATACCAGTTCAAAACTAAAGACTCGATAAAAACAGAGACAAACCAACTATATGTGTCAACCATCATTCGGAAAAAACGATGCACATATATCAGACATGTCCTTAGAATGAACAACAACCATCTTCCACTGCAAGCACTCGAATAGACACCAAGGGGCGTTCGGAAAAGAGGGATACTTAAGGAAACACTCAGAAGAACAATCATCTGAGAGGGCTCAACTATGGGCTTCAACACCATACAGGATCTAAAAACAGTGGCGTCAAACCATTCCAACTGGAGATCATTTGTTTCTACCTTATGCTTCGCATTTGGCGATAGATAGATTTACTTGGAATATTTGGCATTCAAACAAGCATGTTGTTAATGTCTGTTGCCAGGTAGCCGATGGCTATACATATTAGGTATTTTAAACTTCTTGCAGCTTACTAGGCCTGGGGGAAAGGTAGAAATAATTTGGGTAGATTGTAAACTATAATTTTTTATTTTTTGTCCAGGCAGCTTCTGTTAAGCCTACACTTTTCGATTTCTAACTGCCAAGGGATTTTTAACGTGCTCTACACTGAGCACGGAAGGTCGATCTGGTACCCAATTTCTGTTGTTGTTAAGGCTGGGTCGACTTTGAGAGCCATTTGTAATTGATAAATATGTCACACCAATTTGGGGTTGACCCTAGGTTGCTTGTCTGGGAAGCTAGTGCTCTAACCATTACACTGCAACAAGCATGTGGGACATTGCTTTTGGGACAGCCCTTGTAGCTACTCATGCTTTCCATAGCGCGCCAGGGTGTCAAAAGTAACAACTGTTGTCTGGTGCTCCAATTTAGCTCTGCAGAACTTTGAGTCAAGCCTTTTGACCAATGAGTCTTCCTCAGTTCCGGTAATATGGCAACCAAGCAACAGCTGCTCTCATGGTCTGCAATTTTCGTGTGGTTTGTTCATTCTAATTAATGTATGTAGCATAGTGTTGTGTGGGGATCATTTTCTAGCACATCCTACGCTATTCACAGGAAACCTATGTGTGTAATTTTCCTTGGAATTCGGAGAAAACACGATCTGTTCTTCATGTGTTATAGAATACACGTTGTTGGATAGGACGTCACTACAGATTGCGCACCGTCCTTGGTTGGTGTGCACAACCTACTTGGAAATTGCGTCTATTTTCATTGCATGCCACGACCAGAATCTCCCCTCAGCCATGTGTTAATGGTCCCTCACCTAGACCTACAGATGTGGGCGCTGGTCAGCAGCAGCGTCTTCATGTCTACGAGTGGGGGTTGCTGTTGTCGAGAGGTACGACATATGCCTCTCAAATCGTCAAGGAAATGGTGGACGATCGACTCCCACAATTTTCAAGCGACCCCTGATCTCACGGATTGTACTGATGAATGTCTGCACCGTGAACTACTTCAAGTCGTCTTGATTGTTTGTCTTGCCACTGGTTCCCGATAATTCAGGACGAGAGAGTGAGATTGATGTCTTTCTCACTATAATCCAAATTCAGCACAAGTTACATCTTTAGGATAAGGATAGTCTGATGACGTCACCATCTTTGCTTGCGATGGGCAACTTACTTACTTCCTCAGTGGGCATATAGGGGGCAGTCCTGTAAAACATGCTCTGCCGTTTGTTTGCCCAGCCCACATGCTCAGTGGTGAAGCAGACTACGAAGCCTTACATTAATTTATTTTAGTCTATAATGCCCTGTCCTGAGACAAAGAATGGTGATCTGTCCCCTCTGGTCAGAGTCTGGTAATCTTCATCGGGTTGGTTCTGATCTCTTCTAACAGCCTGAATAGCTCTCTTTTTGTCAAAGTATGTGATTTCACTGTCTTCTTGGTCATTCTCCTCCGCTATCTTCAAGTCTGTATTTTCATTCCTGACTACACAACAGTGGGATGGTAACAATTAAAGTAGGGTTTGTTATGGCAGCTTTGTCACTTAGTTCCACTCCTCAGATGTGGAGGTTTACCAGCCTTGAGGGCTTGCAGTACAGGCTATGTTTTCTAATTCTCATTGAACTATCTGCTTACTGGTTATAGTATTTTCCTCAATTGAAAGATGTTTTTTTGATTTGCAGCCTGTAACTGTGACCCTGCTGGCTCAACGGACCTTCAGTGTGACATCTATGGCTACTGTCCGTGCAGGGAGAATGTTGATGGGCGGCGCTGTGATCGCTGCATGGAGAATAAGTATGATATTGCTGCTGGCTGTCTTGGTAAGTTCATCTTAATGTGATCCAACTTGACAAATGTCCCACTAGCAATGTCAACGAGGACCTGAGTCGTTTCCACAATCCTCAATTTGGGACAGAGATGACAAAACGTCAAATACCATATAGAGAGCGTGTTTTCATGAGACAGCTTACATTGTGCACTGAGCACCTATGGGTCTGCCTGGAGTGCAGTGATGTTGATTCTTAACAGAACAGAAGAGACGTATATAAATACAAGAACTTTGCCACGGACAGATGAAAAGGGCATGATGCCAGCTTCCCTATCCCATACTATTTGTGTAGGACAGATGAGAGAGGCCCAGACCATACTTAGAGAACATTGAGGAGGTCGCTTACAGTGTAGTATAACTCTTAGGTAGAAAACTATCTGTGTGTAACAGATAAGAAAGATCCAATGCCAGATAGGGAGCATGGGGCAACTTAACATGAGCAATTATGACATCAGAAATACTGTGAGAATCACTGCTTGTGCTGAATGTATAACAAGACAGTTTGTAAGATGGTTGGATCATCTCATGAAAGGGCAACAAGGTCACCTTCCTTCTTCATCCTCTGGTTGATCAGTCCTAAGACTGGTTGTCTTACCATGTCTCTTCATTTGACCCTATCCTCTGGCTGGTCAGTCCTGACTGGTTGTAAGGTTGTCTGAGCATGTCTCTCCATTTGACCCTATGGACTGTTTGAAAAGTTGTCTTACCATGTCTCTTCATTTGACCCTATCCTCTGGCTGGTCAGTCCTAAGACTGGTTTTGAGGTTGTCTGAACATGTCTCTCCATTTGACCCTATCCTCTGGTTGGTCAGTTTAATATCTCTGCATGCCTGAGATGTAAAGGTGAGTCTTGGTCATCCCCTTCCTCCATTTCCCTGAATATTACCCTCTAGTATCTTCTGTAAAAGACTTTTCATGTCTCATATTGTGTCATCAAACTCAATCTTCATTTCTGTATCATTTACAATATTTGTCTTTGTGCACATACCTCAGTGAGGATATTGTCAATAGATCTTCTTTCTGCTGACTGACTCTCTACTATAGCACCACGTTTAAAACGCTTCCAACTTTTTTCATCCTTCGTTGCTAGTGTTCCAGCTCCAAACAGTGCAATAGACCATACAGGAGTAGTGATTATTCTTTTCCTCAGTTCTATCCTGATGTGCTTTGAAACTATTTCTGTTTTTCTATGAAGACCCTTTTTTGTCACTACAATCCTTGATCTAATTACCATTTAATTGTGGGCATCTTTTGTGATACAAGGAAGAACATCCCAGGACCCCTGATCTCTGCCATACAAAGTTTCTATAAAACATGCAGAAATTATGTGCGGACATCAAATCAAAAGTCAGGGGAGTTCAAGACCACTAGCGGAGTAAGACAGGGGGACATTCTATCACCGTACCTTTTCATACTCCTTATAGATGAAGTCATCAAAGCCTGCAAGGAACGGACAAAAAAGTATGAAGTAGGGTACTGGAAGATGATACCAAGTTACATATCGGAACTAGCATTTGCAGACTATGTGGCCCTGATCACGAAAACCGAAGCACATCTCCAGATCAACTTGCAGGTCTGGGAAGAAGAGTTGAAGAAGAGAGGAATGCACATCAGCAACTCCAAAACAAAAACCATGGTGATCGCCAGAGATGAAAAGAGACATCAGATAACCCTGGGAACACGAGCACTAGAGCAGGTCAGCAACTTTAAATATCTAGGAGTGGTAATAGACAGCAGGGGAGGAATCAAAGAGGAGTTAACTGCACGAAGGGCAGCAGCAGGTAGACTGTTCCATACAATAAACAGAGGTTTCCTCAGTAGAAGATAAATAAGCAGGAAAACAAAGATGGATGTATACCGCTCGACCTATGTGCCTGTCCTGACATATGGATGTGAGTCATGGGCAATGACTACAGCCCAAGAAAGGCAATTACAAACTTCAGAAATGAGGTCCCTAAGAAAGGCGGTTCAGGTGACGAAAAGGGACAAGATCCGTAACCAGACAATAAGTAGCAATCTTGAAGTTCAACCCCTGCAGACACGAGTGGAGCAGTCCCAACTACAGTGGTTTGGCCATGTCTGTAGAATGGAAGAAGATCGGATACCAAAGCGGTCATGGGAGGTTAAAAGTCAAGGACGCAGACCCCGAGGACGTCCCAAAGTACGTTGGGAAGACAGCATACGACAGTCCCTAAGTGATAGAGGGCTGGATTGGAAACAGGCCAGGAAAAAAACGGTGGAGATAGCAGTGTGACGTTCTCTTTGGCAAACCTCTACACCTCACGGTAGAAGAGGTGCGACTGCTAAGTAAGTAAGTAAGTATCTTTTGTGATGGTCTGCCGCACTGTACGCATGTAATACAAGAAGTCCTGGTTACAAGGAAGACCACATGGCCTATATTTAGATTACACAACAAATGCTACAACACTAAGCATACTATGACCCACGAAACACTTGAACCATGAAAAGCAACATTAGCTGCACTCAATGCATAACGGCACAGGTATTCAGGGAGAATTAAGTATGATAAGAGAGGAGACTAGTGTTGTGGTTTCCCCTTGTTTGAACACTAATTATCCACTATGTCTACCACACTCTCTCTTCTCTCTCTCCCTCTGTTACTCTCTCTCTTTCTCTCACCCTCTGTTACTCTCTCTCTTTCTCTTACCCTCTTTCTCTCTGTCACCCTCTTTCTTTGCACCTTTTCTATCTATCTCTCTCTCACAATTTTTCTCTTTCACCCTCTTTCTCTCTCTTTCTCTCTCTCTCTTTCTATCTCTCTCACCCTCTTTTTCTCTCTCACCCTCTTTTTCTCTCTCACCCTCTTTTTCTCTCATCCTCTTTTTCTCACCCTCTTTCCCTCTCTCTCACCCTTTCTCTCTCTCTCACCCTCTTCTTCTCTCTCTCTCTCTCTCTCTCTTGTCTCTGTCCTGCACACATTACTTCAAGCTTTCTCCTTGTTTGTATAATAATATTGTGATTGTGTCAGTAACAATCTTTTTTTAATTTTGAGCCTATCATCCACTCTTTAGACTGCCCACAGTGCTACAACCTGGTCCAGCGGCAAGTCAACGCCCACAGAGCTAAGCTGCGAGAACTTATTCTCCTCATTAACAAAACCACAGACAATCCCAGCCTCTTCAATGACTCAGAATTTGTCTCTTACCTACATAGAGTGAATTCATCTGTCAATGTGTTGTTGCGAGATGCCAGAGACACCTCAAGTAAGTATTTCTTACAGCAGCTGGTTTAAACATACAGCCTGCAAAGTCGCACTTAGCTCACCAAACAGGACTATCTTTTGACATTACATTATAAAGGAACAAATTTGGGGGTATGTGACTAGTCGGGCAACATATACTGATCTGAGATGTTAGTTAGGGTCAAGTAAAATATACTGACCAAGACTCCCACCTCATTTCCATGCAGGTCTCCCTGGAAACTGGCTGTTTTCATGGCTAATGAAGTAGAGGATCACTGTGATCCCTATAGTCGTGAGCAACACACAGATGAAGCTAAGTGTAATACAACTCCTGGAACACATCACGCTCGGGATGTGATGAAAGCTACTGCAATCTGCCACTTAGTGCCCTTTTCAGGACGCAGACGTAACCTTACTCATTGTAGACATTCAACAACAACAACTACAAAGTAAGAAATTTAAATCTTGGCAAATCAGAAATATTAAGTGAAAGTTTAAAATATACACAGAATTAATGTGAGATTAATGTACAAGAACACGTGTTTAAAGATTTGAAACATTAACCTTTACGGCTCAGGAGTCAGTGCAAAGCGACCGACATGAAAATCGTGGCGTGCAGGCCCCAGTGGTTGACTTACGTTGCCGGTGCAAAGCGACCGACATGAAAATCGTGGCGTGCAGGCCCCAGTGGTTGACTTACGTTGCCGTTGCATAGCGGCAGCCGTTCTAATCAAACATAAAAACTAACGGCTACGTAGTCATAGTCTAAACAATACTGATTTTTTTTAATTTGTAGTTTAAACTTCCGTAATGTACGGTAAATACCAACAATGACGATTGTGGAATTAGTTTTAGATGTTTGAAAATTTCTTTTGTTTTTCGCTTGGATTTGAAGATTTACAGATTGTTGAGAATGGGGTAGTCAAGTTTTTCTGAAGTAGATCTGTTTAGATTATTTATTTAGATGCAATAATTACGTTTGTAGTTGAAGTGACAGACATAGCCATTTAATGATTAAAACTTTTTTTTTTTTCCAACCAAGGGTCGCAGAAAGCGGGAAAGTCTTAAGCATGCTGTTTTTTTTTACACCATCCCCTTATTTTTTATAATTCTCAGAAACTAACACTCACCAGCAACGAAAACAATAACACCAACAAATTCATTATTCATTTATTTCTCTACTCACAAACAAATCATATCAATAGACCATCAAATAAAAATGTAACAGGCTTTTAAAGTAACAACCATAGTTAAGCGATGTTGCATCCTGAAAAATAATGCAGATTCCAGGGGAAATGCATCCATTTTGTATGTAGAGTGGTAAAGGTAATGGTAATTGATAAATTAATACATTTTAGAACAGTTTTGAAAAGCACATTTAATGATAGTGCACGTTGAGATTGACCTTCTTCACGCCAGGGTCTAGTGTGATTGGACAAAATTCGGAATTCTGTAAAAAATTTATTATTTTTATTACCCATAGGCAATTTTTTAAATGCTGAATACGCTACCATCCACACACGATATTTGCCGGTAAAAGCATCGTAAGTTAGATTACAAATGGATTTTGAACGATTTTTCTTCTAACACCTCTAATACGCCGATTGGGGCAAGCCGACTTTTTGCGAAAGGTAAAGTAGGTTGTTGGAAAAGATCTTTATCGAGTAGATCTGTTTATTTTGTTTGTTTAGATGAAAAACTACGTTTGAATTGGAAACTAACAGTGTGTTGATATTGTAAACACAGTATCGATACGTTGTTATGGTTTCCATGGTTTTCTGTCGGAGCTACTAGGCCTAGCCGCCAAGTCCAAATGTTTCTGAGATTTCCATAAATTTTCAACTTCATCTTTTTGTATCTCAGAAACTGACAAACACACAACAAAAACAATGACACCCACAAGTTCCTTATTCAACTGTGTCTCTACACACAAGAAAATCATATTTATTGACAAACAAACAGAACAGTTACAAATTTTGAAAGTCGACTACTATAGCGAGATATACATTTGCGCAAATTTTCGTTAAAAAAAAGTATGTGGCGTCATGCAGGTTAAACAACCAATAAGTGAAAATGCTAAAGATTGTGATACTGTCACATATACTGATGCATGCAAGACAACAATATGAGGATGAGGATAGAGGCAGAGACTTCGGTTCTGAGGTGGCAATCTGGAATTTCTTTAATGAGTTTCGTAATCGTCTCTGACTCTCAATCCTTGCTTTGGGGCTGGGGCATGTGTCCTTGCTTAAAGAGCTGACATCTTGGTTTCAGGGGCACCCACAGTGGGAACAATAGCAATGGATAGAGGTGACATTCTGAAGTTGATCAATGACTGTCATTTGTATGAAGACACAGCAATTGATAAACCAGCAATGCACAGATTGCAAAGTTTTGAAATTGTTCAGACTCCAGCAGAGATGGGCGCCTGAGAGGACAGAACAGAGTATGTACAACCAGCGAACTATAGGAACCATCAGTATCTACACTCTTTTGCCATTTACTGAGAGAAACTGGGCACCTGTATTTATAGGGTATTATTTACAGAGCTGTCTTTCAGAACCAGAAAGTCAGAACTCAGAAGGCTTTTTGTGGGTTGAACCTACTAAGAAGCCTCGCATTGCAGTACAGCCAGGATCAATATCCACCATCTTCAGTACACCATGGGATATAAGCAGAACCTCTGCAGCTTGATGCCAGATAAAAATTGCCAGCAGTGAAAAACAGTAGTAGTCCACAGAGTGCAGTGACATCGATTAACCCTTTTTTGTCAGGGCAAACATTTGCTGAAATTTAGTTTTTCCATCCATATCAAAATGCTAGAATGAGTGTGGTTCACACGCATTAGGTCAAAGCACTACTGCAAACAAAATACACTAGCAGGACATACATATCCCAGACTACATGCACAGAAGGTTCAGAGGTTAACCTATGCCTAGCAACTTCCTGCTGTATTCAGAGGCTCTGAAATTATGATGTCAATCCAGATACTTTTTTTTATCACATATAGCAAACACTGCTGTCGAAGATGATGTGCCATAAATGTCATTATACCAGGCTACAGTTTGTTTATGAAGTAGGGTGGCCAGTTCCTTTCCACAGTGCCATTCCTTTCTAACAGTTCCTGTATCCACCTGGGTCACTTACAGCACATTAATAACCAGGATTAAACCTGGTCTCTTTACTGTTTGAAGCTACCTCTCTAGCACTCAGATATGCTGTTCTGCAATGTGTATTATCTATAGATCAGGTCATGATTATCACCAAAACCTTACAACCCCCTGTGGAGCATAGGTCTTCAGCAAATACACACCGTCCTCCTGTCATGTGCCGTCCTTTCCAACTCTGTCCACGTCATCCCTGTTCATCACAAGCTCTCTTCTCCATTTGTGTTTTGGTTGGGCTCTGCATCTCTTGCCATGGACATTCATAAGTCGGTTTCCATAATGTGTTTCTGTTTCTTTTTTTTCTAAGAATCAACGTCACTACAGTCCAGGCATAACCATAGTTGCTCCGTCTCTCTCAGCAAATGATGCAAGGTATGGATGCTGATGGTGCCTGTAGCTCGCTAATTGTACACTTTCATGCGCCCTACTCCGCTCGAACCTTATTTAATGTCAAAACTTTGCAGCCTGTGGATTGCTGCTTCATTTCTTGCAGTGTCCTCATCTAACAGGCAGTCATTGATTGATTTCAAAATGTCATTCCTATCCATCACCAATGTGCCCATGATGGGCGCCTGTGAAGCCAAGATGTCAGCTCTTTCGTTGCCCTGAACCCCATCATGACCAGGACAGTAGATCCATGTCAACCCCTGGAGGTTTAAGGCCTCAACAGCTGCTATCAACTCGTACCTAAGCCATCCCTTCTGTTTCTTCTGAAGTACGGCTTGTGTGTCAGTCACGATGACTGCCCTTGTTCAAGAAGTTTAAGATATCTATCTCAGTGGTGGTCTTTCAAAGTGTTTCTATCGAATGCCAACTCCCTCTACACCAAATCAGGTACATATAACTATTATGAGTTTAAATAACAATTTTTTAAATTTCACCAGCTGGGGATGGAACTGTCGGTAAACAGATAAGTGACCTGAGGAATTCATTGAATGAGGTTGTGTTGAAACTTAGTGAAATTGCCCAGAACATCGGAACAGCTTCTAAAGCCACAAAGGACAGTCAGGATGATATTGAAGCCGCAGAGAAGGCCATTGACATCGCAGATGCAGCGCTTCGATTGGCTGAAAACTACATAGACAAAGAGGGGCGAACAGCTCTCAAGCAGGCTCTTGATGCTTTGTCAAACTTTGGCCATAACAGTGAGCAGATGACTGAGATTGCCAGAAGAGCTACCATTGAAGCAAAGAGGTAAGTGCTAGCTGCTTAGGTTTTCTTTTTTACCCACTGTTTGGGATTCTCCATCGTTCATCTCCATGTCTTCTTTGTACCTTCTTCTTCGTACATCCTTGAATTTTGGTCCTGAAGATTAAAGATGTAGCAGTGAAAGAGCTGAGAGCAGTCAGCATTTCATAGCTTGCTGCTTGCATCAGAGCTAGCGACTGATAGCTGGCTGCTTGCATCAGAGCTAGCGACTGATAGCTGGCTGCTTGCATCAGAGCTAGCGACTGATAGCTGGCTGCTTGCATCAGAGCTAGCTACTGATAGCTGGCTGCTTGCATCAGAGCTAGCGACCCATAGCTGGCTGCTTGCATCAGAGCTAGCTACTGATAGCTGGCTGCTTGCATCAGAGCTAGCCACTGATAGCTGGCTAATTGCATCAGAGCCAGCCACCCATAGCTGGCTGCTTGCATCAGTCATCGAATCATAGCTGTCTGTTTGCATCACAGTCAGTGACTCATAGTTGACCAAGACTCTATTCCGCCTCCAAATGGAAACAGGATATACAATACGGTCTGGCTAAGAGAATAGGGATCAAAGAGAGAAGACAAACGCATTCCCAGGACGATCGCTGAAGATAAAGATGTTACTTTAAGTTGCATGTCATGTTTTTGTTTTCGTGTCATAGAGACATCTGTTGTTGAAAGTCTGCGTATTGTGGCTGTGATACTCTTTTAATTTCTGTATTTTCAGTGTCATATTTCCTGAAATAAGTAGAAAATTAGAAAATGACCGTACACTCAGGAGACAAGAGTCCAGGAGACCAAAAGTTGTTTTTTGTATTCTGATGCTAACATAGACATGTTATGACATGCCATCACTCTATGACCATACTGGAAACGGATTCGTGCATCAGAGTTCACTAGCTTGCTCAATATATGATGTGCTAGTTATCTTGAACACTAAATTTAATTCTACCATATTCTCCACTTCGTCATTCATGACGGTGTCCATTTCAACCTAATTCATTGAAAGCTATGGGTCACTGCAGCCTTGTCAACCATACTCGTCTAGTCGACTGTTGAACTAGGAATGTGTATACACAGCCCATTTTCATGGAGATGTCATGCTGAATACTTGGCTTTCTCATTAGTCTTATCTTGTCTAATCCACTTATGCCGTGAGGCGATGTGGGGAACCATAGTTTACTATCCAGGGTAAGATTCGCGGCTGAAGTATGATGACCCATGATGATTTAGATTACCCGCAACATTTACTGTCCATTTAGTTCTCTGCCGGCCACGGTTTCGAAAATTTGAACGTCGTGCATTATAGGCGCACAGGGGTAGTTGGTCAGGTTGCATTCCTATTAGGTGGTCGAAACACTTGATTCTCTCCTCATCAATATATTCAATGCACGGTCTTGCTTCAACTATTCTTCTCACATCTTCATTGCGTATTCTGTCTCTCCTAGTTGCGTTCTCATTAGTGCAGTTTCTAAATTACCCAAGGGGCAGCTGACTAGATTACAAGTAAACAAGAGGGTGACGGAGGCAGAGCAAGCGGTGCATAGCCGGTCAAAAGTAATGAAACCATCTACCCTGCTCAAGCCTGGCCCGTTGAACAGGAAAGAAATGGCCAATGTCAGCAGTCCAGACCTCTACAGTGCCAGGATGACCACACTGGGGTGACTTCAGTGGACATGAACAATCCACTCGTCCTCTAGTCACCATGTGACAAGACTACATGACTGGAGCCAGAGTTGTGACCTACACCAGATTAACTACCTTGTCGAGGAACAGGTCACATGACTATGATTACCCCAGAGGAAGGTTATCTAAGCTAGATAATAAACTGAACTTCTAAATATGACCTCTGAATTAAATGAATCAATCATATTTAAAATAGAAAATAAACAAAGTGTCATTAAAAATAAAAATATACATAATCACAAAAATTAATTTCCATATTGGCAGACTAGGGTAGATGACCTAATGGACTAACAGTAATTTACATGTTCTATGTCAATATTATCAGTATTTTGACTCTCACCGAAGGACCCTGACTTTAATTGAACATTATTAAGTGACAAAATAAGTCTACAACTGTAGCTATAAAAACCTTGATATACTGCACCACTTGTAGTCACAACTGGTAGCTAGGAGTAATCTTACAGTGTTTATGTATTGTAAAAGAAAAAGATTCAGACTATAAGTGATCAAGATGATGCTACATGTCGCTCAGCCATTCACACAGCATTTTAGTAAGGTAGGTGAAAGTGCTGAGCTCACCCACACAACATTTTAGTAAGGTAGGTGAAAGTGCTGAGCTCAGCCACCCACACAACATTTTAGTAAGGTAGGTGAAAGTGCTGAGACCTTGTGTTCATGTTTGTTCTTTTTTATAAAAATTGTGCATTTTAAAATTGGGATGCGTCGTTGACCTTGGAGTATCCTTGACGCCAGGAAATACATTACAGTCCATATTTCTAGTATTCACAATGAGACTTTTACATAAAATATATACCCATAATTACAGAATAGACATGGTGAGGGAAGAAAGACCAATGGAAAATGAGCCAACAACAACCAGGGGAGCAAAGGATGAAACATATGAAAATGGGGTTGGATAGGACACTCTTCAGAAAGCACTATCAAACATGTCCGAACATGCCATTACATGGAATCCACAGAAGATAGGTATAACAAGAAACACCAGGAGAAGAGACTGAAAATGAAAATTTCAGTCCCTGGACCTCAACTGGAGAGAGGCAAAAAGGGCAGCTCAAGATTGAACTTTCTGGAGGTTGTCAATGATCTTTTCCCCAAAAGAAGTGGTGGATATTGATTAATTACATAATAGTATTGATGTAACATGTCAAATTATTGTTGTCTCTTTGTGCAGGCAAACAGAGGAGGCTCAGACAGTTGAGAACCTTTCCAGACATGCTTTGGATACATCTAGAGAAGCTTACAGGCTGGCCAATGAGTCTCTGAATATACCATGGAAAACCCAGCAGGACATTGAGAGGATGACACGAGAGTAAGTGAGCCGACTGCTTATACATTTGTTCATAGCGTACATTCTCATGGCATTACCTTTTTTCCATTCCTGGATAATTTGCAGATTTATGTCTTTCAGTCTGGGGCAAGTGTCGTAATTACGTATGCCAAAGTTTTATTCGAAATAAAATAAACTAATATTAAGAAGAGGCTGCTGAGAATGAACTGAGAGTATCCAGCGACTGATAGCTGGCTGCACACATCAGGCCAATGATCCACAACTGACCAAGACCCTAATTCACCTCCAAGCGGCGGCCCTGGAAACAGACTGCTACCATGCAGCATGGCTAAGAGATTATGGATCAAAGTGGGAAGGCTAACCCGGTCCCAAAAATGATGGGCTGAAATCAGATGTGTCGGTCTGAAAAACACAGACATCGTAGCCCCGCTGTAAACTACGACACATCACCACAAACATCCTTTGCAGGACGAACGCCAAGAAAAAAAGAAATAAAATGAGCTAAAATTATGATCCAAATATTGTAAGATACATAATTAAACTATCTATGACATGAAGTATTCACAATAGTGATTATATATTAGTATGAGGCGTTAAATTATATTTATGTTGAAATTTAACCTTTAACACACCACGTTCAAGAGCTAGCCGACCAACTCGGCCTACAAAAACGGTGTTCGGAAAAATTATTTTTGTTGTTGAACGGAGACACTCTCGACAGCCATTTTTTAAATACTGAATACGTCACCATATATACACGATATTTTGCCAGTTAAAGTATTGTATGTTAGATTACAAATGGCTTTTGAACAATTTTAATTTTGTATACCCCATTTGGAGCAAGCTGACTTTTTGCGAAAGGTGAAGTAGGTTGTTGGGAAAGATCTTTATCGAGTAGATCTATTTATTTTGTTTGTTTAGATGAAAGAACTACATTTGAATTGGAAAATAACAGTTGTGTCGATATTGTAAACACAGTATCGATTCTTTGTTGTGGTTTCCATGGTTTTCTACAAGGCATAGCGGTCGAGTCAAAATTTTTTCCAGAGATTTTCATAAATTTTCAACTTCATCTTTTTGTAAATTGTCAACTAACAAACACACAACAAAAACAATAACACCCACAAGTTCTTTATTCAATTGTGTTTCTACACACAATAAAATCATATTTATTGACAAACAAACAGAAAAGTTACACATTTTGAAAGTCGACGATCATAGCGAGAAATAAATGTAATTTAATTCGGTAAAATTTTGTCTCAATGACGTCGTGGCGTGCGTGCTAAAGGTTAAGAGGAAGAACATTTTGTTTACTCGCTGCATTGTGTGTATTTGGGCGTTAAATCTGTCAATATCATTACCACTTTCCTTTCTTTTCTGTCTCAGTACAATTCACCTTTCTTTTGTGTCCCAGTCCAAGTCACCTTTCTTCTGTGTCCCAGTCCAAGTCACCTTTCTTCTGTGTCCCAGTTCAAGTCACCTTTCTTCTGTGTCCCAGTTCAAGTCACCTTTCTTCTGTGGCCCAGTCCAAGTCACCTTTCTTCTGTGTCACAGTTCAAGTCACCTTTCTTATGTGTCCCAGTCCAAGTCACCTTTCTTCCGTGTCCCAGTTGAAGTCACCTTTCTTCTGTGTCCCAGTCCAAGTCACCTTTCTTCCGTGTCCCAGTTCAATTCACCTTCTGTGTCCCAGTTCAAGTCACCTTTCTTCTGTGGCCCAGTCCAAGTCACCTTTCTTCTGTGTCACAGTTCAAGTCACCTTTCTTATGTGTCCCAGTCCAAGTCACCTTTCTTCCGTGTCCCAGTTCAAGTCACCTTTCTTCTGTGTCCCAGTCCAAGTCACCTTTCTTCCGTGTCCCAGTTCAATTCACCTTTCTTCTGTGTCCCAGTCCAAGTCACCTTTCTTCTGTGTCCCAATTCAAGTCACCTTTCTTCTGTGTCCCAGTCCAATTCACCTTTTTTCTGTGTCCCAAAGTTACCTTTCTTCTGTGTCCTAAAGTCACCATTCTTCTATTTCCCAGTTCAAGTCACCTTTCTTCTGTGCCCCAGTCAAAGTCTGAATTGGTATATGTTGAATATCCACTAGTAATCCAGATATGTGATTTTTGGTCTGTTCAAATAATAAACCATTTCTCGGTTCTTGATGTGTGATGTTCATCGCAAAGAATGGGACAACTTTTAAAGATCACAATGTTGATAAGCACAGGCCTATCAGAAAAACTATATATTGCACAACTATTTAAGGAATGATTGTAATCGTTTGGAAATGGGTTTACTTCAAAAGGAATGATTGTGAATGCTTGGAAACAGGCTAACTTCAAAAGGAATGATTGTGAATGCTTGGAAACAGGCTAACTTCAAAAGGAATGATTGTGAATGCTTGGAAACAGGCTAACTTCAAAAGGAATGATTGTGAATGCTTGGAAACAGGCTAACTTCAAAAGGAATGATTGTGAATGCTTGGAAACAGGCTAACTTCAAAAGGAATGATTGTGAATGCTTGGAAACAGGCTAACTTCAAAAGGAATGCTTGTGAATGCTTGGAAACAGGCTAACTTCAAAAGGAATGATTGTGAATGCTTGGAAACAGGCTAACTTCAAAAGGAATGATTGTGAATGCTTGGAAACAGGCTAACTTCAAAAGGAATGATTGTGAATGCTTGGAAACAGGCTAACTTTAAAAGGAATGATTGTGAATGCTTGGAAACAGGCTAACTTCAAAAGGAATGATTGTGAATGCTTGGATACAGGCTAACTTCAAAAGGAATGATTGCGAATGCTTGGAAACAGGCTAACTTCAAAAGGAATGATTGCGAATACTTGGAAACAGGCTAACTTCAAAAGGAATGATTGTGAATGCTTGGAAACAGGCTAACTTCAAAAGAAATGATTGCGAATGCTTGGAAACAGGCTAACTTCAAAAGGAATGATTGTGAATGCTTGGAAACAGGCTAACTTCAAAAGGAATGATTGCGAATGCTTGGAAACAGGCTAACTTCAAAAGGAATGATTGTGAATGCTTGGAAACAGGCTAACTTCAAAAGGAATGATTGCGAATGCTTGGAAACAGGCTAACTTCAAAAGGAATGCTTGTGAATGCTTGGAAACAGGCTAACTTCAAAAGGAATGATTGTGAATGCTTGGAAACAGGCTAACTTCAAAAGGAATGATTGTGAATGCTTGGAAACAGGCTAAAATTTACAATGGGGTCAGCTGTAGTGGTTGACTGTTTCACACTGGAGCAAAAAAGTGAATCATTGAATGTATGAGATATCTGTTGTCAGACACCCCTTCTGGTTTGTCTTCTGTGAGACGATTGTTGCTGCGTCTTCATCTTGATGACTGTTGCTCCTTTAGATACGCTGATGCTAGCCTTCTATTCAAAGACATCAAGACTGTGGCAAACAGTACCCTGGCCAGGTCTGTATTGGCCAGGGATGAAGCTTTATCCCTATTGAATGCAGCCCAGGACCAGTTACCCAGCATTGATGTGGACATGTTGAAGCAGGATGCTGAGAGAATCAAGAATCAGGTAGATTTCAGTCCTCATCTGATACTTAACATCTTTATACTGGTTTAGAAGAATCTGCAGAATCTATATACAACCAGTTTCATTTACATTTCCTTGCTCTAAAAGCTATGCGCATCCAATCTATTCTTAAATGCATTAATTGTCCTTGCCTCTGCTACTTCCTGTGGCAATGCATTCCAAGCATTCACCACTCTCTGACAAAAAAAAATATTTCATAATATCTAACCTGGATCTTTCTTTAGTTAATTTGTAGCTATGCCCTCTTGTTCTTGTAGGTGATTGTATTTTGAAAAACCTGTTATAGTCTAAAATATCTAATATATCTAATAATACCTTTGGTTTGATTATTTTATAAACCTGTATTAAGTCACCTCTTCTTCGTCTGTTCTTCTTCTGGGTTTATTCTCAATCTCCGGCTACTAAGCCCTGAACAGGATTTTGCAAGTAGCAGAGTGTAGTCTGGACAACGGCATGCATTGTTGCTAGTTTACAGTTTGACTGGGATATTTACACCTTTCGCTCCGGTACATCCATCTTCGGCAGAAAGTCACCTCTAATTTTTATCTTTTATAGACCCTGTAGGCCAGTTTTTCTGAGTCTTTCCTCATAACTGTAATTCTAGAATACCACTATCAGTTTTGTCACTCTTTGTATCGTTTCCAGCATGTTTATATCTCATCTATGATAAGGACTCCAAACCTGTATGCAGTACTCGAATCTAGGTCTAACTAATGCTCTATATAGTTTGACAATCACTTCCTTACTTCTATGTTTCATATTTCTTTTTATCATACCTAACATTGTATTTGCCTTTTTCACTGCTACTTGGACTTGCTCACTCACTTTATTTGAATGATCTATTGCAACCTGGGTCCCTTCCTTTTCAAAATTTTAATATTGTTCTGGACCATTCTGTAATTTATGTTCCATATTGGATCTACCCATGTAGATGACTGTACATTTATCTACATTAAACTTCATTTTCCGATTCACAGACCATTCTCAAATTTTATCTAAATCCGACCTCAATATATACTCTTTTGCTTTAGATAAGACACTACTGCATGGTTTTATGTCATCCACAAATTTTTCAATCATGGATCTGATATCAATGTCCAAATCGTTTATATATCAAGAACAAAATTGGCCCCAAAACTGAACCATGTGGCACTCCAATTTTTACATCACACCACTCAGAGTACTCCTTATTTTAGACTTTGAGTTATTAGATATAATTTAAAGCGAATAATATCTCATTACTCTTTACTTTAGTTAACAATCTCAAGTATATGTATCCAAATGTGAAGCTATTACCATACTTCCCTAATGTCTCAGCTTATACACTGGTGTCTATCAATCTGCAGGCAAATGAAATCAAAGTGAGATCTAGAAACCTCTTGGAGGAAAACCAGGAGCTATTGGCAAAGGTGAAGAACCAGACTGATGATGCCAATCAACTCCTGACAGAAGGAGACCGTTTGAATTTGGTGAGAGGTCTTTGTGTGTATTGTTGTGTGAGGTGGCTTTAATGTAGTGACAGGTCTTTCTGTCTTGTTGTGTAAGGTGGCTTTAATTTAGTGACAGGTCCCTCTGTCTTGTTGTGTGAGGTGGCTTTAATGTAGTGACAGGTCTTTCTGTCTTGTTGTGTGAGGTGGCTTTAATTTAGTGACAGGTCCCTCTGTCTTGTTGTGTGAGGTGGCTTTAATGTAGTGACAGGTCTTTCTGTCTTGTTGTGTGAGGTGGCTTTAATTTAGTGACAGGTCACTCTGTCTTATTGTGTGAGGTGGCTTTAATGTAGTGACAGGTCTTTCTGTCTTTGTGTGTATTGTTGTGTGAGGTGGCTTTAATGTAGTGACAGGTCTTTCTGTCTTTGTGTGTCTTGTGTGAGGTGGCTTTAATGTAGTGACAGGTCTTTCTGTCTTTGTGTGTCTTGTTGTGTGAGGTGGCTTTAATGTAGTGACAGGTCTTTCTGTCTTTGTGTGTCTTGTTGTGTGAGGTGGCTTTAATGTAGTGACATGTCTTTCTGTCTTTGTGTGTCTTGTTGTGTGAGGTGGCTTTAATGTAGTGACAGGTCTTTCTGTCTTTCTGTCTCTTGTTGTGTGAGGTGGCTTTAATGTAGTGACAGGTCCCTCTGTCTTGTTGTGTGAGGTGGCTTTAATGTAGTGACAGGTCTTTCTGTCTTTGTGTGTCTTGTTGTGTGAGGTGGCTTTAATGTAGTGACAGGTCTTTCTGTCTTGTTGTGTGAGGTGGCTTTAATTTAGTGACAGGGTCCTCTGTCTTGTTGTGTGAGGTGGCTTTAATGTAGTGACAGGTCTTTCTGTCTTTGTGTGTATTGTTGTGTGAGGTGGCTTTAATGTAGTGACATGTCTTTCTGTCTTTGTGTGTCTTGTTGCGTGAGGTGGCTTTAATTTAGTGATAGGTCTTTCTGTCTCTTGTTGTGTGAGGTGGCTTTAATTTAGGAAGAGGGTGGGTCTGTCTTGTGTGAGGTGGCTTTAATGTAGTGACAGGTCTTTCTGTCTTTGTGTGTCTTGTGTGAGGTGGCTTTAATTTGTTGAGTGCTTTTTCTGTTTTTGTGTGTCTTGTTGTGTGAGGTGGCATTAATTTAGTGACAGGTCTTTCTGTTTTTGTGTGTCTTGTTGTGTGAGGTGGCTAAAATTG
Organism: Ariolimax columbianus; assembly: GCA_036924085.1. Taxonomy (NCBI): domain Eukaryota; kingdom Metazoa; phylum Mollusca; class Gastropoda; order Stylommatophora; family Arionidae; genus Ariolimax; species Ariolimax columbianus. The sequence goes on along the minus strand of JAVGWX010000020.1, from coordinate 8,141,880 downwards.
ATGACATATCTTTCTCTCTTTTGCTGTTTGAGACAGTTTAAGCTTATTAAGAAATCTTGTTTGAGCTGTTTGTTTCTTAACAGGATGTTGCTGGCCTTCTTGCCGAAGTGGATTATTCCAGATCTGAGGCTAGAAATGCTGTAGAATCAGCCGAGAAGACGCTAAAGGAAGCCAACGACACACTTACAGTTCTGAAAGGTGTGTGGGCCATATGTTTATGCCACTAATACTTACGTAAAGAAGTATGGGTCATTTTGGCAGAGTTACAAACAGGTCGTTACAATTTAAGTGTCATTGTCTGGGACAGAGAACAATAGTGATGAGTTTTATCTACTAATACCTGACTTAACCTTTAGACTGTCTAGACCAGCTAACCTACAAAATCGTAATTCAAAAACAATTTTTTTTTGCACGGAGACCCTACCCACAGCCATTTAAAAAAAATGCTGAATACGTCATCTATCAACACACAATATTTTTACGGTAAAAGTATCGAATGTTAGATTACAAATGGATTTTGAACAACTTTTATTCTTATATGTGTCATTGTCTGGGACAGAGGACAACACTGATAGGTTTTATCTACTAATACCTGACTTAAGTGTCATTGTCTGGGACAGGACAACACTGATGAGTTTTATCTACTAATACCTGACTTAAGTGTCATTGTCTGGGACAGAGGACAACACTGATAGGTTTTATCTACTAATACCTGACTTAAGTGTCATTGTCTGGGACAGGACAACACTGATAGGTTTTATCTACTAATACCTGACTTAAGTGTCATTGTCTGGGACAGGACAACACTGATAGGTTTTATCTACTAATACCTGACTTAAGTGTCATTGTCTGGGACAGAGGACAACACTGATAGGTTTTATCTACTAATACCTGACTTAAGTGTCATTGTCTGGGACAGAGAACAACACTGATAGGTTTTATCTACTAATACCTGACTTAAGTGTCATTGTCTGGGACAGAGGACAACACTGATAGGTTTTATCTACTAATACCTGACTTAAGTGTCATTGTCTGGGACAGAGGACAACACTAATAGGTTTTATCTACTAATACCTGACTTAAGTGTCATTGTCTGGGACAGAGAACAACACTGATAGGTTTTATCTACTAATACCTGACTTAAGTGTCATTGTCTGGGACAGAGAACAACACTGATAGGTTTTATCTACTAATACCTGACTTAAGTGTCATTGTCTGGGACAACTAATACCTGACTTAAGTGTCATTGTCTGGGACAGAGGACAACACTAATAGGTTTTATCTACTAATACCTGACTTAAGTGTCATTGTCTGGGACAGAGGACAACACTGATAGGTTTTATCTACTAATACCTGACTTAAGTGTCATTGTCTGGGACAGAGGACAACACTAATAGGTTTTATCTACTAATACCTGACTTAAGTGTCATTGTCTGGGACAGAGGACAACACTGATAGGTTTTATCTACTAATACCTGACTTAAGTGTCATTGTCTGGGACAAAATCTTAGGCTTTTATCACATTGGTTTTCTTCTTCTCATAATTTTGCAAAATAATACATTGGTTTTATCAGAATTCGACAAAATCTAACATTGGTTTCACCAGTTTTTGACACAATATCACATTGGTTTTATCACATTATCAGAAATTGACAAAATATCACATTGATTAGATCATAATTTGACAAAATCTTGCGTTGGTTTTATCAGAATTTAACAAAATCTCAAATTTTTTACCAGAATTTGACAAACTGATCGACCTGAAAGATGATTCAGACAAAGCTATGCAAGAGATACCAGCCATCCGACAGGCAATCGAGGATGCTAGGGAGCAGACCCAGCAAGCTAAGGGTGCTCTGGCTGGTGTGGTAGCTGATGCTCAACGAGCTCTTGAATTAGCCCAAGAAGCTGAGTCAAAGGCAATACAAGCTTCAAATGTGAGTGCAAGATCCACTTTTTGACACTTTAACTCCACTCTATTTGAATGTTTGATCTTTCATGTTCCAAGAATCTCTCACTAGCTGACGTAGTTGGCAGCATGTTCCTGGAATCTCTCACTAGCTGATGTAGTTGGCAGCATGTTCCTGGAATCTCTCACTAGCTGACATTGTAGTTAGCATGTTCCAAGAATCTCTCACTAGCTGACATTGTAGTTAGCATGTTCCAAGAATCTCTCACTAGCTGACATTGTAGTTGGCAGCATGTTCCAAGAATCTCTCACTAGCTGACATTGTAGTTAGAATGTTCCAAGCATCTCTTACTAGCTGACATTGTAGTTAGCATGTTCCAAGAATCTCTCACTAGCTGACATTGTAGTTGGCAGCATGTTCCAAGAATCTCTCACTAGCTGACATTGTAGTTAGAATGTTCCAAGCATCTCTTACTAGCTGACATTGTAGTTGGCAGCATGTCCAAGAATCTCTCACTAGCTGACATTGTAGTTAGCATGTTCCAAGAATCTCTCACTAGCTGACATTGTAGTTAGCATGTTCCAAGAATCTCTCACTAGCTGACATTGTAGTTGGCAGCATGTTCCTAGAATCTCTCACTAGCTGACATTGTAGTTGGCAACATGTTCCAAGAATCACTCACTAGCTGACATTGTAGTTGGCAACATGTTCCAAGAATCTCTCACTAGCTGACATTGTAGTTAGCATGTTTCAAGAATCTCTCACTAGCTGACATTGTAGTTGGCAGCATGTTCCAAGAATCTCTCACTAGCTGACATTGTAGTTAGCATGTTCCAAGAATCTCTCACTAGCTGACATTGTAGTTGGCAACATGTTCCAAGAATCTCTCACTAGCTGACATTGTAGTTAGCATGTTCCAAGAATCTCTCACTAGCTGACATTGTAGTTGGCAGCATGTTCCAAGAATCTCTCACTAGCTGACATTGTAGTTAGCATGTTCCAAGAATCTCTCACTAGCTGACATTGTAGTTGGCAGCATGTTCCTAGAATCTCTCACTAGCTGACATTGTAGTTGGCAACATGTTCCAAGAATCTCTCACTAGCTGACATTGTAGTTAGCATGTTCCAAGAATCTCTCACTAGCTGACATTGTAGTTGGCAACATGTTCCAAGAAACTCTCACTAGCTGACATTGTAGTTAGCATGTTCCAAGAATCTCTCACTAGCTGACATTGTAGTTGGCATGTTCCAAGAATCTCTCACTAGCTGACATTGTAGTTAGCATGTTCCAAGAATCTCTCACTAGCTGACATTGTAGTTGGCATGTTCCAAGAATCTCTCACTAGCTGACATTGTAGTTGGCAGCATGTTCCAAGAATCTCTCACTAGCTGACATTGTAGTTAGCATGTTCCAAGAATCTCTCACTAGCTGACATTGTAGTTGGCATGTTCCAAGAATCTCTCACTAGCTGACATTGTAGTTAGCATGTTCCAAGAATCTCTCACTAGCTGACATTGTAGTTATAATGTTCCAAGAATCTCTCACTAGCTGACATTGTAGTTGGCAGCATGTTCCAAGAATCTCTCACTAGCTGACATTGTAGTTAGCATGTTCCAAGAATCTCTCACTAGCTGACATTGTAGTTAGCATGTTCCAAGAATCTCTCACTAGCTGACATTGTAGTTGGCAGCATGTTCCAAGAATCTCTCACTAGCTGACATTGTAGTTAGAATGTTCCAAGAATCTCTCACTAGCTGACATTGTAGTTAGCATGTTCCAAGAATCTCTCACTAGCTGACATTGTAGTTGGCAACATGTTCCAAGAAACTCTCACTAGCTGACATTGTAGTTAGCATGTTCCAAGAATCTCTCACTAGCTGACATTGTAGTTGGCAGCATGTTCCAAGAATCTCTCACTAGCTGACATTGTATTTAGCATGTTCCAAGAATCTCTCACTAGCTGACATTGTAGTTGGCAGCATGTTCCAAGAATCTCTCACTAGCTGACATTGTAGTTGGCAGCATGTTCCAAGAATCTCTCACTAGCTGACATTGTAGTTGGCAGCATGTTCCAAGAATCTCTCACTAGCTGACATTGTAGTTGGCAGCATGTTCCAAGAATTTCTCACTAGCTGACATTGTAGTTGGCAGCATGTTCCAAGAATCTCTCACTAGCTGACATTGTAGTTGGCAACATGTTCCAAGAATCTCTCACTAGCTGACATTGTAGATAGCATGTTCCATGAATCTCTCACTAGCTGACATTGTAGTTAGCAGCATGTTCCAAGAATCTCTCACTAGCTGACATTGTAGTTAGAATGTTCCAAGCATCTCTTACTAGCTGACATTGTAGTTAGCATGTTCCAAGAATCTCTCACTAGCTGACATTGTAGTTGGCAGCATGTTCCAAGAATCTCTCACTAGCTGACATTGTAGTTAGAATGTTCCAAGCATCTCTTACTAGCTGACATTGTAGTTGGCAGCATGTCCAAGAATCTCTCACTAGCTGACATTGTAGTTAGCATGTTCCAAGAATCTCTCACTAGCTGACATTGTAGTTAGCATGTTCCAAGAATCTCTCACTAGCTGACATTGTAGTTGGCAGCATGTTCCTAGAATCTCTCACTAGCTGACATTGTAGTTGGCAACATGTTCCAAGAATCACTCACTAGCTGACATTGTAGTTGGCAACATGTTCCAAGAATCTCTCACTAGCTGACATTGTAGTTAGCATGTTTCAAGAATCTCTCACTAGCTGACATTGTAGTTGGCAGCATGTTCCAAGAATCTCTCACTAGCTGACATTGTAGTTAGCATGTTCCAAGAATCTCTCACTAGCTTACATTGTAGTTGGCAACATGTTCCAAGAATCTCTCACTAGCTGACATTGTAGTTAGCATGTTCCAAGAATCTCTCACTAGCTGACATTGTAGTTGGCAGCATGTTCCAAGAATCTCTCACTAGCTGACATTGTAGTTAGCATGTTCCAAGAATCTCTCACTAGCTGACATTGTAGTTGGCAGCATGTTCCTAGAATCTCTCACTAGCTGACATTGTAGTTGGCAACATGTTCCAAGAATCTCTCACTAGCTGACATTGTAGTTAGCATGTTCCAAGAATCTCTCACTAGCTGACATTGTAGTTGGCAACATGTTCCAAGAAACTCTCACTAGCTGACATTGTAGTTAGCATGTTCCAAGAATCTCTCACTAGCTGACATTGTAGTTAGCATGTTCCAAGAATCTCTCACTAGCTGACATTGTAGTTAGCATGTTCCAAGAATCTCTCACTAGCTGACATTGTAGTTGGCATGTTCCAAGAATCTCTCACTAGCTGACATTGTAGTTGGCAGCATGTTCCAAGAATCTCTCACTAGCTGACATTGTAGTTAGCATGTTCCAAGAATCTCTCACTAGCTGACATTGTAGTTGGCATGTTCCAAGAATCTCTCACTAGCTGACATTGTAGTTAGCATGTTCCAAGAATCTCTCACTAGCTGACATTGTAGTTATAATGTTCCAAGAATCTCTCACTAGCTGACATTGTAGTTGGCAGCATGTTCCAAGAATCTCTCACTAGCTGACATTGTAGTTAGCATGTTCCAAGAATCTCTCACTAGCTGACATTGTAGTTAGCATGTTCCAAGAATCTCTCACTAGCTGACATTGTAGTTGGCAGCATGTTCCAAGAATCTCTCACTAGCTGACATTGTAGTTAGAATGTTCCAAGAATCTCTCACTAGCTGACATTGTAGTTAGCATGTTCCAAGAATCTCTCACTAGCTGACATTGTAGTTGGCAACATGTTCCAAGAAACTCTCACTAGCTGACATTGTAGTTAGCATGTTCCAAGAATCTCTCACTAGCTGACATTGTAGTTGGCAGCATGTTCCAAGAATCTCTCACTAGCTGACATTGTATTTAGCATGTTCCAAGAATCTCTCACTAGCTGACATTGTAGTTGGCAGCATGTTCCAAGAATCTCTCACTAGCTGACATTGTAGTTGGCAGCATGTTCCAAGAATCTCTCACTAGCTGACATTGTAGTTGGCAGCATGTTCCAAGAATCTCTCACTAGCTGACATTGTAGTTGGCAGCATGTTCCAAGAATTTCTCACTAGCTGACATTGTAGTTGGCAGCATGTTCCAAGAATCTCTCACTAGCTGACATTGTAGTTGGCAACATGTTCCAAGAATCTCTCACTAGCTGACATTGTAGTTGGCAGCATGTTCCAAGAATCTCTCACTAGCTGACATTGTAGTGGGCAACATGTTCCAAGAATCACTCACTAGCTGACATTGTAGTTGGCAACATGTTCCAAGAATCTCTCACTAGCTGACATTGTAGTTGGCAGCATGTTCCAAGAATCTCTCACTAGCTGACATTGTAGTGGGCAACATGTTCCAAGAATCACTCACTAGCTGACATTGTAGTTGGCAACATGTTCCAAGAATCTCTCACTAGCTGACATTGTAGTTAGCATGTTCCAAGAATCTCTCACTAGCTGACATTGTAGTTAGCATGTTCCAAGAATCTCTCACTAGCTGACATTGTAGTTGGCAGCATGTTCCAAGAATCTCTCACTAGCTGACATTGTAGTTAGAATGTTCCAAGAATCTCTCACTAGCTGACATTGTAGTTAGCATGTTCCAAGAATCTCTCACTAGCTGACATTGTAGTTGGCAACATGTTCCAAGAAACTCTCACTAGCTGACATTGTAGTTAGCATGTTCCAAGAATCTCTCACTAGCTGACATTGTAGTTGGCAGCATGTTCCAAGAATCTCTCACTAGCTGACATTGTATTTAGCATGTTCCAAGAATCTCTCACTAGCTGACATTGTAGTTGGCAGCATGTTCCAAGAATCTCTCACTAGCTGACATTGTAGTTGGCAGCATGTTCCAAGAATCTCTCACTAGCTGACATTGTAGTTGGCAGCATGTTCCAAGAATCTCTCACTAGCTGACATTGTAGTTGGCAGCATGTTCCAAGAATTTCTCACTAGCTGACATTGTAGTTGGCAGCATGTTCCAAGAATCTCTCACTAGCTGACATTGTAGTTGGCAACATGTTCCAAGAATCTCTCACTAGCTGACATTGTAGTTGGCAGCATGTTCCAAGAATCTCTCACTAGCTGACATTGTAGTTGGCAACATGTTCCAAGAATCACTCACTAGCTGACATTGTAGTTGGCAACATGTTCCAAGAATCTCTCACTAGCTGACATTGTAGTTGGCAGCATGTTCCAAGAATCTCTCACTAGCTGACATAGTAGTTGGCAACATGTTCCAAGAATCTCTCACTAGCTGACATTGTAGTTAGCATGTTCCAAGAATCTCTCACTAGCTGACATTGTAGTTGGCAACATGTTCCAAGAATCTCTCACTAGCTGACATTGTAGTTAGCAACATGTTCCAAGAATCTCTCACTAGCTGACATTGTAGATAGCATGTTCCATGAATCTCTCACTAGCTGACATTGTAGTTAGCAGCATGTTCCAAGAATCTCTCACTAGCTGACATTGTAGTTAGCAACATGTTCCAAGAATCTCTCACTAGCTGACATTGTAGTTAGCATGTTCCAAGAATCTCTCACTAGCTGACATTGTAGTTAGCATGTTCCAAGAATCTTTCACTGTCTGACATTATCTTCATCTTAATATCTCTAGTCTTCATTCTAATTATTTTCTCATTAGCCCACACATTAGTTCAGATTTTCTCATAATCCTCTATCTCCAAGTTAACATTTATTTTCATAATCCCCATCCTGTATGCTGATATTATGTCATAACTCTTTTCTTCTTAGTTAACATTATCTAAAAATCTATTTCTTAATAATTAACATTTTCCCATAATTGTTTTTCTTCTAAAAACCCATTTCTTAATAATTAACATTTTCCCATAATCGTTTTTCCTCTTATTTAGCATTTTCTCAAAATCCTTGTCCTTTTAGTTAACATCTCATAATCCCCTTCCATTTAGTTAAGTTTCTTATAATTCACTTCTTCGTCATAGAGTTTTCTCTTATTTACAATTATCTCAATGTCTGTTATTTGTTTCTTATCCATGTCTCAATGTCTGTTATTTGTTCCTTATCCATGTCTCAATGTCTATTATTTTTTTCGTATTCATGTCTCAATGTCTGTTTTTTGTTCTGTTTCAATGTCTCAATGTCTGTTATTTGTTCCTTGTCATGTCTCAATGTCTGTTATTTGTTCCTTTTCAATGTCTCAATGTCTGTTATTTGTTCTATTTCAATGTCTCAATGTCTGTTATTTGTTGTTATTTGTGTCTGGATGTCTGCTATTTGTTCCTTATTGATGTCTCAATATCTGTTATTTGTTGTTAATTTTTGTCTTTATGTCTCTGCTATTTGTTCTTTTTTTATGTCTCTGCTATTTGTTCTTTATTTATGTCTCTGCTATTTGTTCTTTATTTATGTCTCATTGTCTGTGTTATTTTGTTTTTTAACATAATATTTTTACTGCTGTCACAGGAGGCTGGAGACATTCGCAGCAAGGCCGGCGTTACCAAGGACAAGGCCAGCAAACTGAGAGAAGACACAGAATATTTGTCAGCAGATGTCGGCGACGCAGAGGCAACTATGACTGGTTATGAGAACCAGGTTGTCCAGGATGAGGAACTTGCCAAGAAAGTATGTTTACTTCTTAGTTATTTTCTATCAATACCACATCATATTACCCAATAAAAATAGTTGTCTGTCTCAGGTTTCTCTCAATTACCTCATTAACCATATCTATTTTCCTCATAAAATGGGTGTCGTGTCTCAAGTTTCACTCAATTACCTTACCTATTTTCATCATAAAAGGACTGTATCAAGTCTGGACACTAGATAACTCTTTTTACAAATACCACAGGAGATTGAGGATGAAAAAAATAAATTGATAGCTTTGACAAAGTAGTTATTAGCCTTTAGCTCACGCACAGCAATTTATTATGCCAAAAACAATGGTCGCTCTGCCACTAACAACAGGAAAATACGCCGGACGATAAGAAAATTATTCTAGAGCATTGTCGTGCATTTACACCTGTTGAAACACCCAGGAAATTAAATATAAAAATAGGCAATGCCGTCATTGTATATGTAAACAACAAAGATGGCCGGAGAATTTTGGTCTGTCAAGAGCTGGCTTGTTCAGTAGCTATGGGATAACAACAACATGTCCTTTTGCAAGTTCTTCTTTATGCTCTTTCCAACCTTCTCTATTCTTCTGGCACCACATTTCTATGCGGTTTCTCTTGGGCTCTATTCTGAGGGCTGTACAGTACGCAGAAAACTTTTCCTTGATTTCAGTCCTATTCTTTCAGTCCTGTTATTTCTGATGTATGTCCAAAAAGAGGGTGTCTCTGGTCACATAATATTTGTGCATAACACATTGTTGAAATGAATTTTTGCACGTGTTCCTATTTTCAAGTTGATAGGTCAATGAATTATTAAGGTGATGTATAAATTTCAATGGCATATTTTTCTGAACACACTAAGGCTTCTTGTGTTTATAAAACTGCATCTATCTTCAGACATTGCTGGATATCTTCTGGCATCTGTGTTCATATAACTACATCTATTTTGTGTTCGTATATCTACATCAATTTTGTGTTTATATAACTATACCTATTTTGTGTTCATATAACTACATCTATTTTGTATTTGTATAACTACATATAATTTGTGTTCATATAACTACATCTATTTTGTGTTCATATAACTACATCTATTTTGTGTTCATATAACTACATCTATTTTGTGTTCATATAACTACATCTATTTTGTGTTCATATAACTACATCTATTTTGTGTTCATATAACTACATCTATTTTGTGTTCATATAACTACATCTATTTTGTGTTCATATAACTACATCTATTTTGTGTTCATATAACTACATCTATTTTGTGTTCATATAACTACATCTATTTTGTGTTCATATAACTACATCTATTTTGTGTTCATATAACTACATCTATTTTGTGTTCATATAACTACATCTATTTTGTGTTCATATAACTACATCTATTTTGTGTTCATATAACTACATCTATTTTGTATTTGTATAACTACATCTATTTTGTGTTCATATAACTACATCTATTTTGTATTTGTATAACTACATCTATTTTGTGTTCATATAACTACATCTATTTTGTATTTGTATAACTACATCTATTTTGTGTTCATATAACTACATCTATTTTGTATTTGTATAACTACATCTATTTTGTGTTCATATAACTACATCTATTTTGTATTTGTATAACTACATCTATTTTGTATTCATATAACTACATCTATTTTGTGTTCATATAACTACATCTATTTTGTATTTGTATAACTACATCTATTTTGTATTTGTATAACTACATCTATTTTGTGTTCATATAACTACATCTATTTTGTGTTCATATAACTACATCTATTTTGTGTTCATATAACTACATCTATTTTGTATTTGTATAACTACATCTATTTTGTGTTCATATAACTACATCCATCTCAGACATTGCTGGATATCTTCTTGCATCTTGTTTTCATATAACTACATCCATCTTCAGGCATTGCTGGAGGCTGCATCTGCCAAACAGAAGGCTCAAGATGCCTATGCACAAGTTCAGGAAGCATATAACCTTGTGAAGTCTATTCGAGACGACCTGAGCAACCTGGGTTCTGTTGACATGCAGCGACTGCAGGCACTAGAGAAGCAGCTTGATGAGGTATGTGGAAGTGGTAGTCAAGTAGTCTGCCTAGGCCATCACGCTGACTGTGCTGCCTAGGACATCACGTTGACTGTACTGCCTAGGCCATCACGCTGACTGTACTGCCTAGGCCATCACGCTGACTGTACTGCCTAGGACATCACGCTGACTGTGCTGTTTAGGCCATCACGCTGACTGTGCTGTTTAGGCCATCACGCTGACTGTGCTGCCTAGGCTATCACGCTGACTGTGCTGCCTAGGCCATCACGCTGACTGTGCTGCCTAGGCCATCACACTGACTGTGCTGCCTAGGCCATCACGCTGACTGTACTGCCTAGGCCATCACGCTGACTGTGCTGCCTAGGCCATCACGCTGACTGTGCTGTCTAGGCCATCACGCTGACTGTGCTGCCTAGGCCATCATGCTGACTGTACTGCCTAGGCCATCACGCTGACTGTACTGTTTAGGCCATCACACTGACTGTACTGTTTAGGCCATCACGCTGACTGTGCTGCCTAGGCCATCACGCTGACTGTACTGCCTAGGCCATCACGCTGACTGTGCTGCCTAGGCCATCACGCTGACTGTGCTGCCTAGGCCATCACGCTGACTGTACTGCCTAGGCCATCACGCTGACTGTACTGCTTAGGCCATCACGCTGACTGTACTGCCTAAGCCATCACGCTGACTTTATATGGGCCTGGTCGATGACAGAGTCTCATACAGTGTGCATCAAAAATGGAGTGGAGACAATATATCTCAGCCAGGTGTTAGGTGGGCGGCCCCGGGGACGACTCCATGAGGAGGTGCGGTCTTTTTCCACCCCAGATTTGCAGGGACAGGTGTCGAAGCTGGCAAGTCAGACATCCTTAGGCAGTCCGGCCACATGGGAGTCAAAAGAGAGGAGGTGCTGATCTAAGGTCGAGGAAATGCTCTTGAGTTGTCTGTTGGAAGACTTGTCTTGCTAGCGCACTCCAAAGATTGCTAGTTACACATGTGGAAGACCTCGAGCTGCTTCTGATCTCGCTGTAAGATCATTCAGGTTTCAGAGCTGTACAAGATGATTGTAATGACACAGGATTTATAGAAGCGCCGTTTGGTTTCCAGTGAGAGCCTCTGGTGGTTCAGACTCTGTGCAAAGAGTTCATGGATGACGCCACACGGCTGATCATCTCAGAATGTTGTTGCTGAATGCCCACAATGAGTAGGATTACTTGTTTGTACATCCTGAAGAAGGCGTCAAAGTGGCGGGTCGCAGTACCTTTTCTCACATCTTGAGTGTGCTGATAAATGTTGGTTGGGGTACTCCAGGCGGCTGTGTTATGCTTGACTTCATCTGCGTGTCACTCACTATTACCGGGAACACATAGATCCTCCTTGATGGCCACGCTGCCATGGAAACAACCTGTTTTCAGAATTGCTGCATAGAAATGGGGGGGGGGGGGGGGGGGGGGGGTTGGCCAGTGTATTTTACCTGACTCTGACTAACATATCTGATCAGTATGTTATGTCTGATCAGACATTAGTCTCCTCTCCCTGATCCTCCGAGTAATATCTGTCTGTCTGCTGCCCCAAGTCAGCGAAGTCCTCTGTCGGATTGACGTGATTGCCATTGATAGTGATTCCCACTCTGCCGAAGACGGATGTGTCGGACCGAAAGGTGCAAATATCGCAGTCAAGCTGTAAACTAGCGACAACGCATTCTGTTCTCCAGACTACATCCTGCTGCTTGCAAAGCCCTGTTCAGGGCTTGGTAGGGGGAGATTGAGAACGAACGCAGAAAAAGAAGAAGCAGTGATTCCCACTGCAGGCGGACCACTGTCAAGATCTTTGAATCTTGGTCTTCTCCCAGAAAATGTATAGATAGTGGATACTGTATTTTGCTTGTTTGGTGTTGTGACCCTATTGTTTATTGAAAATATGCTGTCCGTATTGCTTGTTACATGCAACAAATTTATGAAAATCCAGACTTCAGAAATCCAGAATACTTGAGAATTAAGATAGGTGGTCCCATAGTATTTTTATACCAACTCTCTGCTACTAATGTCAGACATGGACTCTCACCAAGGTACAAGAAAGTAAAATAATGGTAAGTGAAATGAGGTGTTTGAGAAAGGCTGTCAGAACCACAAGGCTGGACAGAGTACGAAATGATGTAATCAGACAGAAGGTGGGTGCAATACCATGCATGGAAAGGCAGAGAATAAAATGGTTTGGACACCTGACAAGAATGCAACCAAAGTTACCAGCTGCTTGCATCAACAATACCAGACATCAGGGTTGCAGAGCAAGAGGCAGACCAAGAAACAGATGGATAGATGGTGTCAGTGAGACACCCAAGCAACACGAAATGACAACAACATCTGTGACAAAGCTGGCACGCAACAGATAGAAAACTACACTTTCCCACAACGTCTAATGACACAAGTGGATAGATGATAATGATGAGGAGTCCTATAGCAGGCACTGCTGTCAGGGATGAAGTGTTCATTGTGCAAGACCTCGGTTTATGAGGTGGGGGTGCCAGTTCCTTTCCTTGCTGCCTTTCTTTCTCAAACATTAAGTCAGGTATCCATTTACACCTACGTTGACTGGAGCATGCTGGTAACTGTAACTGAGAATCCATACTTTCAAAAATGTGTTGTCTGTTCTGAAGTGACATACTGCACTCCAGGCAGACCCATAGGGGTTAAGTTTCTTTCAGCATATGACAAAGATTGTCGATACTGATGGCTCTTGTAGCTCGCTGGTTGTACACAACAAAAATTGTGAAAAGAATTATATTTTAGTGGGTTTTTGCTGGTAGAGGAGACGAACATCTGGTCAGGCAAAACTACTGACCGAACAATGTTTGTCAGGGTAAGGGGAAATATACTGACCAAGACAGCCACCTCACTTCCACGCAAATTGTTTCCTCATTACCTTTTCTTCCTTTACATTAAGCCAGATATCCATTTACAGTTTGGTTAACTGGAGCATGCTGGTAATGAGAGTAGAACCCCATTGCCATAACCTTGAAAAGTGAGTGCTCTACCACTGCGTTAATCAAGTGTGGCTTTGTAACAATGGTTTTACATGATCATGTTTCTGGCTCACACACAACCCTCTTTAGTCACTTTTGATGATATTCTTGAAGGTTACAGTGGTCCTATTTTTTTGGACACAGTCCCAGTTAACCCAGCTGTAAAAAATTTTCCTGATGGAAGTTTGAAAATTTAGGAACCGCCATAGAAACTTCGGAGTTACTGCTCTGTCGACTCTTGTAACATTGAAAGGGGCCAAGCATATATGAGAGGCGCAATGAAGTCAAGTTCTATGAACCTTTTCCCATTTCCAGTAGTGTATAACCTTCTTGTTTCCGTATTATTTTTATTACGTCACAAACATTTATATACCCATTTTTGGATACACCAGACGACTTGTCAATCCACAAAATTGCCATCGATAGTGTTCTTAACCAGATCGGCATATCTGCATATCGGCATATTTTCCATTACAAACGTATTTATAACATCTACATAAACAAACTGAGAACAGATCTACCTCAGAGAAATCCGTTGCAATAACTTAACTCCCATCACTCTCAATAATGGAATCATCATCATCATCTTCTATCCACTTGTGTTGTTAGATGTTATGGGGAGGTATGTCGTGTGTCATCTTTTTTGCCGATGTTGTCATTCCATGTTTCTTCAGTGTCTCACTGACACCATCTATCCATCTTTTACGTGGTCTGCCTCTTGCCCTGCAACTCAAATGTATTGTAGATACAAGCAGCTGGTGAATTTGGTTGCATTCTTGTCAGGTGTCCGAACCATTTTATTCTCTGCCTTTCTATGTATTTTATGCACAGTGTTGCACCCACCGTCTTTCTGATTATTTCATTTCATACTCTGTCCAGCCTTGTGACCCCGACAGCCTTTCTCAAACACCTCATTTCACATACCATGATTTTTCTTTCTTGTGCCTTAGTGAGGGTCCATGTCTGACACTGGTAGCATAGAGTTGTTATAAAAATACTATTTATCAGCTGTCTCTTTGTCTTTATTTGCAATATGTGTGTCTCTTAGTAATGGTGAGAGTTGATAGGAAACCGCATTAGCTTTCTGTGTTCATGATTCCACCTCTCTATCTAGCCTTCCATCTTGTGTAACCACGCTGCCCAACTATTTAAATTCACTGACTTGTTTAAGCTCTGTACTTTTTATCTGTGTCAATAATGGAATAACCTTCCAAATTAATGTAAAACAACAAAATCTTTAAAAAATTGTTGAGAGTATAGAGTATACAAAAAACAATGCCACAGGCAAATTTGTTCACCAATGGTTCAGTAAAGGTTCAGACCGAGATGCTGGTATTTTGTTGCCTCTATAATTATTAGCCTGCATTTACAAAAAATAAAGTAAACCTGACCTTTGACCTGTCACCTTTGTTTTTCAGGTGGAGAAACAGATAGCCGAGTCTGACATCATCAACAAAATGACCATATTGGTCAAGAATAGCAGCATCATTGAAGCACAGGCAGACAAATATGACCTTGACCTCAGCGAACTCCAGGCAGCTGTGGAGAATATTGGAGACATTACAAACTCCTTACCTGCTGGCTGCTTCAAAACTATTCCTATAGAAAAACCTGCACGATAGAATCATGAATGATACCAAACTAACCAACTTCCATATTCATGTGTTTTTGTTGTTTTAGTAACCCACGGAAAATGTTTCAAATGTCATTGTATTGTGAATTCTCTATATGCGCCCTGCCCTATCTTGTTCATTAGTGACTTGATTTAATCACTCCTTTTCTATCACTGAGCATAGTTTTAAAAACAATTATTGTGTCTGAAAGTTTCGACGTGAGGGGGTGGTTGACTCCCATGGCCTTACTTAACCACTTCTTATAACTTGCCTGGAAAAATATAGTGTTAATCTTCTTTGCTATCATTTTGGTTCACATACCACATAAATCAATCAAAACATTTTCATCTCATTTTGTAGCATAGGTCTTCAACAAACACACACCAAGCTATCAAATGTTGACCTGTCCAAAATCTAGTCCGTTTGCATCTTTTCCATGTACCAGAATTCCATAAAGTTTTATTCAAAATAAAATAAATTAGTATTGAACAAATAGAGCTAAAATTGCAATTTAAACATCGTAAGACACATAATTAATATATCTATGAAATGAAGTATTCATAATCAAAATTATATATTAGTATAAAGCGTTAACTTGCATTTAATGATGAGGGAGAAATTGGAGAGAAAAAATAATTTTTATGCTCACCAGCTGTGTGTTTTACCGATATATCTCAGTTCCACCAAGACTTGGTGTGTATTTATTGAAGACTTTAGCTCTACAGGGACTTTAGCTCCACAGGGAGCTCAAAAGGTTCTGAATGACCAACTCATCTTTTTCATATGGAAAGTCTCAATTTCATCAAATCCAGTGATGTCAGTTTCTCTCATCCAGACACAGCAAGCTGGAGGCCACCCTCGGTCTCTCAATAGCTCAGTATTTTTTGTGTTCATTCCCACACACTCGGTAACAATCAGCGGACACCAGATTCACAAATATTGTACAGATCTGATATTCATTTTTATCACTTTCATTAATGATATTATTAAGTCATATTGTTCTTGTTCACATTGTGCTGGCCAGTAAAATATGTGCTTGTCTGATTGAGAGATCGATAACTTGTATACGTTTGGTTACATATTACATCTCTTTATTTGGTCTGATCGCTTGTTTTAGTATTCATTATTGTTTTGTTTGGGGATATGTATCCTATCTGTATTCTTCTTTTCATTTTGAAATGTTTGTTCCCTACATGTTTATTTTTTGTGTTAGAGGTACATATTCCAGCTGTTTTTGTGTTTTATATTTGAGGTATGTTTCCCATTCTCTGTTGGTTTGTAAATTTTAAATGTTTCATTTTTTTGTTTTAAATTTGAAGCATATTTTCATAGTTTTGTCTGTTTTGTTTTTAATTTGAAATATATTTCTCGAATACTCTTTTGCTTTAATTTGTTGTTGTTACGGCACACAGCATTATCTTGGCTTCGGCCCGATATCTTGTAATTGTATCTGCATGATTTTGGTAGTTGTTGTTTAGTACCATACAGAGAGTTCCATTGATCTAGACTTGGAGGAAGAAGGGCTTTCCTAATATCGTTGTGAGCTGAGCACTCCAAGAAATGATGATCCACGGGTTTGTGGGAGTGTGTACACAGCTGGCACTCTGGAGTGTTGTGCTTGGATTCTGTTCATGTACTAGTCAAGTTGGATGTGTTGTGTTTTTAGCAAGAAAATGCTGCTTTGATCCTTCCTTGTGAGTTGATTGATACTGTCATTTAGATTAGGGTTTGCCATTTGTCTGTAGGCCTGTCTTCCTGTGTTACTCATGGTCTATCAGTTCAGCCAGGTTTATCTGTTTGCTGTTTTTATGAGCTGTTTGTTTTTTAAAGTTTGTTGCTGTGTGTGACTTATTGTCCCAATTTTTGTTGTATGTATGGAATATTTTTCGTCCTTAACTTAAATATCGTTATCGTGGTTTAGAAGACTATGGAATCCGGTTATAACCAGTTTCTTCTACTCCTTGTCTTTCCCGTAATCCCAAGAGGTCATATGGGCATCACTTGGCGTGTGAGCGGTGTGTCTTGGTCATCTTGTTAATTGGATACTGCCCAATCTTTCCCGGGTGATTTATTTTGTTGTTTATTTTTTGCGTTCGCCTTATTTCTCTAATCCCCCAGGCGGTGTGCGTTGCACTGTGGTTTTCATTTTTCCGCCTGTCGGCCCAGTGCATCCAACTTCAGCATGCATTTTATGTAAGGGTCTGCTTCCTCCTGGATTTTCTAAGGGTTTGCTTCCCCGGGGTAACCGCCGGTGCTGTGATGGGGATCGAACCCAGCACCTTTGGGTTGGGAGCCGTGCCACTTAACCACTAGCCTGATATAGCTGATGACCATGCCAGGATAATTGGAGGAAAAAAACAAACCACAAAATGAACGAACTAACTTATCCAAATGCATGGACACAAGATTAAGTTGTCAACTAGTGTGAATTCCAGTCAAATCCGTGACCTGGTGACATTCATGGTGGACTAAAATATGAGAGCAAAATTGTGATTTGTTAGGCACCGCATGTTAAATGTGTTGTATGTTTCTCGTCCTTATTAAATGTATGGAATTTTTCTTTTCCTTTGTTATAAATTGAAGGCATGCTTCCCCATCCATTTTTCTTGGTTTTACGTTGGAAGTATATATTCCACCATTTTAATTTTTGTCAGGCACCCTCAGTTTACAAAAAATTTTAAAAAAAACAGCACATTTCTTTATGATTTTTAGAAATGGCCTTCTATGTATGTAATCTAGGTCTTTTATACCTGAAATACCTGAATGTTTTATATATATGGGATTTAGCAGTGGCACAAACATATATCGTATGCACCTAACATGTGGTAACATTGTACGTTGATTATACTAGAATGAGACTGCATAAGAGCTGGACCGTTCAGGACATGTCTATGTTGTGAATTAACAGTTGCGGGCAATACCTTCTAGTCACAACTCAATGTGTTTATGATTTCTAAACATCACAGCACACCACATCTTTGTTTATAATCTGTTGGAGTACTTGATGGACAGGTATT
The DNA here is from genome assembly GCA_036924085.1 of Ariolimax columbianus. Classification (NCBI taxonomy): domain Eukaryota; kingdom Metazoa; phylum Mollusca; class Gastropoda; order Stylommatophora; family Arionidae; genus Ariolimax; species Ariolimax columbianus. The sequence goes on along the minus strand of JAVGWX010000020.1, from coordinate 8,123,604 downwards.
AATTGTATATCTGTTTACAAAGATACTTGAATCTGTTTATTCTTTTCTAAGATACTTGTATCTGTTCACTATTTTCAAACCTACATATATGTTTACTGTTTACTAAGATATTTGTATCTGTTTACTGGTTTCTAAGATACTTGTATCTGTTTATTATTTTCCAACCTACACATGTGTTTACTGTTCTCTAAGTTGCTTGTATCTGTATACTATTTTCTAAACTACGTGTATCTGTTTATTGTTTTCTAAGCTACGTAAATCTAATTTATTGTTTTCTAAGCTACGTAAATCTTATTATTGTTTTCTCAGCTACTTGTATCTGTTTATTCTTTTCTAAGCTATGTATCTGTTTGTTTTCTCAGCTACGTATATCTGTTTAGTTTTCTAAGCTATGTGTATATCTATTTATTGTTTTCTCAGCTACTTGTATCTGTTTATTCTTTTCTAAGCTATGTATCTGTTTGTTTTCTCAGCTACGTATATCTGTTTAGTTTTCTAAGCTATGTGTATATCTATTTATTGTTTTCTCAGCTACTTGTATCTGTTTATTATTTTCTAAGCTATGTATCTGTTTGTTTTCTCAGCTACGTATATCTGTTTAGTTTTCTAAGCTATGTGTATATCTATTTATTGTTTTCTCAGCTATTGTATCTATTTATTGTTTTCTCAGCTATTGTATCTATTTATTGTTTTCTCAGCTATTGTATCTATTTATTGTTTTCTCAGCTATTGTATCTATTTATTGTTTTCTCAGCTATTGTATCTATTTATTGTTTTCTCAGCTATTGTATCTATTTGTTTTCTCAGCTACGTGTATCTGTTTATTGTTTTCTCAGCTATTGTATCTATTTATTGTTTTCTCAGCTATTGTATCTATTTATTGTTTTCTCAGCTACGTGTATCAATTTATTCTTTTCTCAGCTACGTGTATCAATTTATTCTTTTCTCAGCTACGTGTATCAATTTATTCTTTTCTCAGTTACGTGTATCAATTTATTCTTTTCTCAGCTACGTGTATCAATTTATTGTTTTCTCAGCTACGTGTATCAATTTATTGTTTTCTCAGCTACGTGTATCTGTTTATTGCTAATGTTGGCAGCTATTAGAGAAGCCCTTGTACCAGTATAACAGTTGCACTTATCTTTAGCTCCTACCATTAGTTTGTTTAGATGTTTTCTCTATTGTGTCCTGTGTGGATTAAAAATAACACCAGTTGTTTACTTATGTATACATGGTCATTTGTCTAAACCGTTGTCGATGTCTTTTTGCAGGCTTTTATTTAACTTGAAGTGGAGCGTATTGCCGAATGGTTTCCATGCCTGCCTGCCGGCAAAGAGGGCAGCGGATCGAATCTCTGGTATGGCATATGTTGTTTTGGGGCCGAAATAAACCAACATAGCCAGCACACCCCTTGACTACCCCAACAATGGGAATAAAGTTGTACAACAATTTAAAAAAGGAAATTCTTGACTTGACCGAGACCGTTGTTTGTTTGCATGGACCTCTATTTCTCCTATTTTAAGCAACTTCCCCAAAATCTAAAGAGCTGAATGCTGTACACAGCCTCTACTAGTACGACTTGTTATTCTATCAAAGTTTGACTGATTCTGAACAGGTCATTCACAGGTTTTTAAAGAAAAACTCAGTTTTTGTAACTTACTTTTATATTTACGTATCGTATTTTCCACTCATTCATGCTGTAGTTTTAGAAAGCTTTGGACTGAAGTTCGTAGCGGGTTTGCCCGCACAGTCTTTGAAGTCCTACCAACAAAAAAAACACAACTTGTCTTAGTATAAATAAAAACTTGTACCGAAAAAGTTTTATTTATATTTACTTGTTTTTATTTGTTGGTATATCTATACACTTATTGGTTTTCTTTATTGCTTGTACAAAGATCAAATAATGGCTTACTCGGTTATAGCAATAATATGGTACACAAATTTATGTATTTACTTATTTTATCTGCATGATGATTATTTTTTACAGTCAACAAAGTTGTCACAATGTATTTTTATATGTACTGTTGATCACTTGACTGGCATAAGCAAAGGTATCTCTTAACAGATTTAATCCTGTTATTTTGCATATGGTCGTTTGATCATTAAAAGATCAGTACACGCAGATTGTGTTTGTGTGTATTTGTTCGTGTGTCCAGATCAGGAAGTGATAATCAAACCGTGTAAAGCATTAGTTAGACCTAGATTGGAGTACTGTGTTCAGGTGTGGAGTCATTATTGTAGAGGGGATACAAATATGCTGGAAGGGATACAAAAAAAGAGCGACAAAACTAATAGTGGGATTTCAGAATTATAGTTGTGAGGAAAGACTAAAGAAAAAAATTGCCTATGATGTCAATAAATGAAAATAATTTGAGGTGATATAGGTTTATAAGATAATCAATGGAAAGAATAAATGAGACTATAACAAGTTTTTTTCAAAGTACAGCCTCCTACAATGACGAGAGGGACTGCAAATATTTAAAGAAAGGTCCTGAATAGATATTAGAAAAAAATAGGTTAGTCAGAGAGTGATGAATTCTTGGAATGCATTGCTACAGAAAATAGTGGGGGCAGGGTCAGTTAGTTCATTCAAGAATAGATTGGATGCTCATAGTTATTTTTACATCAAGTGGAATAGAAGAAACTGTATCTATTCCATCCTTGTGTGCTCGCTGATCAAATTATGTTTTCATGTTCTGTTTTACTCTTGCCTGTATCTCTCTGTCTGTTAATCTGTTAATATTAATGACCTCTGTGGATTCTGTGTCCTGTATTTGAATGCTACATTTTTTTTCTCGCACCCTAGTAAGCCATTTTTCCGTAGGCATATTCCTTTTTTCTCTTGAGCAATATTTATAAGCAGTTGTTAATTTTTAATAAAAAGCAATAAATTCAGGCAAAAACATGTCCGACGTGTAACGTCATCATCTGGTTGATCGTCACAGGCACAGGTTGTAAGGTTGTTTGAGCATGTCTCTCCATTGGGCCATATCATCTTCAGCTGTCTTCATTTCAGTGTAAGTTCTTTATTGTCTCTGTGTGTCTCATTTGTAAAGGTGAGTTCCGGTCGCCCCCTTCCTCTTTTCCTCAAGATCTTGTCATCTAGAAACTTCTGTAGAAGAATTTAATGTCGTGTATTGTGCCCCATCTAATTCAGTCTTCATTTCTGTATCACTTTCAATAACTGTGTTTGTGTGTTTTCTTCAGTGATATCATTGGATCATATTTTGATCTAACTTACTCGCTGCCATTCTGCGATAGCAAAATAAATGCAACCCCTTCCTAATTTGTTTTCATCCTTCTTTGCTAGAGTCCATGTTTTCATCCTTTGCTAGAGTCCATGTTTTCATCCTTTGCTAGAGTCCATGTTTTCATCCTTTGCTAGAGTCCATTTTTTCATCCTTTGCTAGAGAGTCCATGTTTTCATCTTTTGCTAGAGTCCATGTTTTCATCCTTCTTTGCTAGAGTCCATGTTTTCATCCTTTGCTAGAGTCCATGTTTTCATCCTTTGCTAGAGTCCATTTTTTCATCCTTTGCTAGAGAGTCCATGTTTTCATCTTTTGCTAGAGTCCATGTTTTCATCCTTCTTTGCTAGAGTCCATGTTTTCATCCTTTGCTAGAGTCCATGTTTTCATCCTTTGCTAGAGTCCATGTTTTCATCCTTCTTTGCTAGAGTCTATGTTTTCATCCTTCTTTGCTAGAGAGTCCATGTTTTCATCCTTCTTTGCTAGTCTATGTTTTCATCCTTTGCTAGAGTTCATGTTTTCATCCTTCTTTGCTAGAGAGTCCATGTTTTCATCCTTCTTTGCTAGAGAGTCTATGTTTTCATCCTTTGCTAGAGTCCATGTTTTCATCCTTCTTTGCTAGAGAGTCCATGTTTTCATCCTTCTTTGCTAGAGTCCATGTTTTCATCCTTTGCTAGAGTCCATGTTTTCATCCTTTGCTAGAGTCCATGTTTTCATCCTTCTTTGCTAGAGTCCATGTTTTCATCCTTCTTTGCTAGAGAGTCCATGTTTTCATCCTTTGCTAGAGTCCATGTTTTCATCCTTTGCTAGAGTCCATGTTTTCATCCTTCTTTGCTAGAGAGTCCATGTTTTCATCCTTCTTTGCTAGAGAGTCCATGTTTTCATCCTTTGCTAGAGAGTCCATGTTTTCATCCTTCTTTGCTAGAGTCCATGTTTTCATCCTTTGCTAGAGTCCATGTTTTCATCCTTCTTTGCTAGAGTCCATGTTTTCATCCTTCTTTGCTAGAGTCCATGTTTTCATCCTTCTTTGCTAGAGAGTCCATGTTTTCATCCTTTGCTAGAGTCCATGTTTTCATCCTTTGCTAGAGTCCATGTTTTCATCCTTTGCTAGAGAGTCCATGTTTTCATCCTTCTTTGCTAGAGTCCATGTTTTCATCCTTTGCTAGAGTCCATGTTTTCATCCTTCTTTGCTAGAGTCCATGTTTTCATCCTTCTTTGCTAGAGTCCATGTTTTCATCCTTCTTTGCTAGAGTCCATGTTTTCATCCTTTGCTAGAGTCCATGTTTTCATCCTTCTTTGCTAGAGTCCATGTTTTCATCCTTTGCTAGAGTCCCTGTTTTCATCCTTCTTTGCTAGAGTCCATGTTTTCATCCTTCTTTGCTAGAGTCCATGTTTTCATCCTTAGCTAGAGTCCCTGTTTTCATCCTTCTTTGCTAGAGTCCATGTTTTCATCTTTCTTTGCTAGAGTCCATGTTTTCATCCTTCTTTGCTAGAGTCCATGTTTTCATCCTTCTTTGCTAGAGAGTCCATGTTTTCATCCTTTGCTAGAGTCCATGTTTTCATCCTTTGCTAGAGTCCATGTTTTCATCCTTCTTTGCTAGAGAGTCCATGTTTTCATCCTTCTTTGCTAGAGAGTCCATGTTTTCATCCTTCTTTGCTAGAGTCCATGTTTTCATCCTTTGCTAGAGTCCATGTTTTCATCCTTTGCTAGAGTCCATGTTTTCATCCTTTGCTAGAGTCCATGTTTTCATCCTTTGCTAGAGAGTCCATGTTTTCATCCTTCTTTGCTAGAGTCCATGTTTTCATCCTTTGCTAGAGTCCATGTTTTCATCCTTCTTTGCTAGAGTCCATGTTTTCATCCTTTGCTAGAGAGTCCATGTTTTCATCCTTCTTTGCTAGAGTCCATGTTTTCATCCTTTGCTAGAGTCCATGCTTTCATCCTTTGCTAGAGTCCATGTTTTCATCCTTCCTTGCTAGAGTCCATGTTTTGATCCTTTGCTAGAGTCCATGTTTTCATCCTTTTGCAAGAGTCCATGTTTTCATCCTTTGCTAGAGTCCATGTTTTCATCCTTCTTCGCTAGAGTCCATGTTTTCATCCTTTGCTAGAGTCCATGTTTTCATCCTTCTTTGCTAGAGAGTCCATGTTTTCATCCTTTGCTAGAGTCCATGTTTTCATCCTTTGCTAGAGTCCATGTTTTCATCCTTTGCTAGAGAGTCCATGTTTTCATCCTTCTTTGCTAGAGTCCATGTTTTCATCCTTCTTTGCTAGAGTCCATGTTTTCATCCTTCTTTGCTAGAGAGTCCATGTTTTCATCCTTCTTTGCTAGAGTCCATGTTTTCATCCTTTGCTAGAGTCCATGTTTTCATCCTTCTTTGCTAGAGTCCATGTTTTCATCCTTTGCTAGAGTCCCTGTTTTCATCCTTCTTTGCTAGAGTCCATGTTTTCATCCTTCTTTGCTAGAGTCCATGTTTTCATCCTTAGCTAGAGTCCCTGTTTTCATCCTTCTTTGCTAGAGTCCATGTTTTCATCTTTCTTTGCTAGAGTCCATGTTTTCATCCTTCTTTGCTAGAGTCCATGTTTTCATCCTTCTTTGCTAGAGTCCATGTTTTCATCCTTTGCTAGAGTCCCTGTTTTCATCCTTCTTTGCTAGAGTCCATGTTTTCATCCTTCTTTGCTAGAGTCCATGTTTTCATCCTTAGCTAGAGTCCCTGTTTTCATCCTTCTTTGCTAGAGTCCATGTTTTCATCTTTCTTTGCTAGAGTCCATGTTTTCATCCTTCTTTGCTAGAGTCCATGTTTTCATCCTTTGCTAGAGAGTCCATGTTTCAATCCCATACCAGGTCATACATGAGAAGTGATTATTCGTTTTTGAATTTCTCTCCCATTATTCTTCGAGAGTAGCCATTTTTTGTTTTTCTCTGCAGACCTTTTTTTGTCAATGCAATTCGTTTCCTAATTTTCTTCTTATTGGCCTGCAACATGTGATATGGTTTGTCTCAAATCTGTAAACTTCAGTACTTGTTCGATTATTTTTCCATTAATGATTTAATTCTTTCGCTTATGATACTTGTCTATTGCCATAGTCTGTGTCTTCAATATGTTTAACTTTATGCCAAACTCTGTGCCTGTGATGTAAATTTTCTTTGCTACGTTGAATTTATATTAGGAAAACAAAACACTAACATGCGTGTAGTTCAGAAGTTAAAATGCTTTAATGTTAGATACAACTTTCATTAAAAAACATTCTGGTTTACATAGTAACAACTTGAGAATAAATGGGTGCTGCTTGATTCTTTCTTTCGTTTACGACGCATATCTCTCTCACGGCTGTTTGTCACAAGGGCCAACATAGTTATCTGGAGCGTTTACCAGCTTATATCTGTGACAGAAAACATAACATATGATGTAGAATTGTCAGCTAAATTTGATTACACGTCCAAGTTAGCTCCTATGGAACATACAAGCAAGGGTGCAGAAATCGCCCATATACCACGCTACCGTAGGGGATGCTGAGTTAGACACCTCATTGTTCTGTCTCAAGTTGTGAGTGACGAGTGACGTAGGATGGCCCACCCCCATTCCATCGTCTCCTAAAATTTCCTATCTGTAATCCTGGTATTATTCTTCTTCTTTTTGGTTCTCAATCTCCCGCTACCAAGCCCCGAAAAAGGGTTTGCAAGTAACATGACGTAGTCCGGAGAACGGAATAAGGTGTGTTGTAGTTTACAGCTTGACTGCAATATTTGCACCTTTCGGTAACACACATCCGACTTCAGCAGTCATTTTTGAGTATCGGGTTGCCTTCCCTCTTCGATCCATTCTCCTTAGCCAGTCTGCTCTTTTGCATGCTGTTATCTAGGATCACCACGTGGGGGTGTAGAAGGGTTTTGACAGCTCAGGCGCAGACGCCAGCTGTGGATCGCTGACCGCTGCAGCTCATACACTGCCCAGCGTCTTGATCCCATCCTGGTATTCAATCTGGCATAGCAAGTGTATTATGCCAGGTAGACAAATGTTGTTTAAACTCATTTTGGTCTTTTGCTGTACAGCAACAAATTGGGCAAAGGGCTTTACTCGGCCAACAAATTGGGCAAAGGGCTTTACTCGTGTCATACAATTGGAAAAAGGGCTTTACTCATGTCATCCAATTGGGCAAAGGGGTTTACTCGGGCAACCTAATTCGTGGACGTCAACTTGGAGGTCTAAAATTGTAGGGTCAACAGACAGGTCACTTTTCGTGTACTTCTGTTTGCAGACTTCATAAAATATTAGCCCTGAAGATGACACATAAATTATTAGCCCTTAAGATCACACATACAATATTAGCCCTGAAGATGACATAAATTATTAGCCCTTAAGATCACACATAAAGTAAAAGCCCTTAAGATCACACATAAAATATAAGCCCTTAAGATCACACATAAAATATTGGTCCTTCAGTATTATTACGTCACTACATCTGCATTTTCTTAATAACCGAGTATGCATGACGTCATTGAATGTAGTGGTAACAATTTGCGCCTGACCTGGTTCTCAGAAGATCTTTCGTAAAAGCATGTCCTTCTTTAAATATCGTTGACCAGTTCTTCACTGTTGTTTTCGACACTTGTATCCCCATGCACTGCCTGCATTCTGCGATGAATGTCAACTGGTCGACATCCTTCAGCTGTTAGAAACCGAATCACCGGTCACTGATCAACTCTGGACGGATTCCGTATCACACTAACCGAGATACAAGGTTCCAACGAGCCAACACCAGGGAAGTCCTGAAAATACCATTCGTGGTACCCATACATAACTTGAGAATCCTGCCCGAGAGATGGGGTTCATTGTACGGGTCATTGTTGAGGGTTCTAATAGCGATTAGAAAGAGCAGAGAAGAGAAGACTACCATGCAGTTAGTAGGTAGGATATAGACCAGTAGAGAAGCTAGGATAGACTACAGAACAATGCCAGTATATAACGAATAAAGAGATTCTCTCATAACTCTTTCAGAACTCTCTAAGAACTGTCTCTCAGAACTCTCTCAAAATGTCAGAACTCTCTTTCAGAACTTTCTCAGATCTAATTCAGAACTCTCCCAGAACTCTCTCTCGGGACTCACATAACTCTCTCTCAGAACTCTCTGAGAACTCTTTCTCAGAACTCACAGAACTCTCACAGATCTCTCACAGAACTCTACAGAACTCTCCCAGAACTCTCTCTCAGTCTCAGCTCTCTCTCTCTCTCTCTCTCTCTCTCAGAACTCTCACAGATCTCTCACAGAACTCTCTTAGAACTCACATAACTATTTCAGAACTCTCTCTCACACAGATATCTCTAAGAACTCTCTCTCAGAACTCTCTCAGAGCACTCAATGAACTTTCTCAGAACTCTGTCCGAACTCTCTCTCAGAACTCTCAGAACGCTCTCAGAACTCTTTCCAAACTCTCTCAGAAGTCTCTCTCAGAACTCTCACAGAACTCACAGTACTCTCTCAGAACTCTCTCGGAACTCACAGAACTCTCTCAGAACTCACAGAACTCTCTCAGAAACCACGTTCAAGGTAATGGAACACAACACGTACTTGTTTCCAATTAGTTTCATGTCATACATCTTACGTCCTTCTTTTTCCTTTGCTCCAACAGGTATAACAGCAAAAAACTCATAACAATTGAACGTTAAGGTATACTTTGGATGTTCCTGAAATACAAGAATGTTTGTCACCATCTCAAACATATATTTATTGAAAATATCAATCATGCTTCTATACCACAATCTATTTTATTTGTATTTCTCATCACTATAATGTATGTCATGACTACGTACGCTTTTACATTTCGTTGTCGTTTAGAAAAAAAAATTACATTTCAGCACATACATTTTCAACATTGTCTGGTATTTGTGTATCGGGGATCATCATCATGTAGCATGTCCTTTACAGAACGTCGCTCCCATCACAGTCTGTCTGAAAGAAACTCGTTCCCTTGCCAAAACTTCAGCCTCCGTAACAGTGATACCCAGGCATTCCTGGAGCTCTTAGTGCTATCGTCTTCTTGGTTTACCTCTTCCTCTTTTGCCTGGCACTATACCTTCCATCATTGTTCTCTGAGACCGTTGTGTCTATTGATGTGACCAAAGTATTTGCATTTTCTAGCCAAAATGGAATTAATAAACCAGTTCTCCTCTATGCTCAACTCTTGCCGAATGTCTACATCTGTCTTTTTCTCTGTCCATGGTATTCTGTGGATCTTTCTGTAACATTTTGACTCAAAGGATTCGATTCTTTGTCTAGAAGTTTTGGTAATCGTCCATGATTCGCCAGAGAACGTAGTCTCAAAAGACGGTTTAATTTCAAATGCGCCAACTGGGCCCCATTTGCATGTGATCTAGACACAGAGGTGGTCAAGTTAGAACCTAAGCCTGCAAACTATGCGCTTTTATAGAATTAACCAAATCAATCTCCAGAAGACGTATCCCACGAGGATCACAGTACATACCTTAATTAAACGATGACTCAAAGGCACTGTACGAGCAATATAAACTGCTGTTCGAAACAGACCCCTTCGGCGAGGAAACCATCCAGGCCGGAGAAGATCTCCTTCATGCCCTCTCAGAATTCAAAACTCAAAAGTGGCGTAGCCTGGTGGAAGACTTGGACATGAAGAAAAACAGCAGGCGAGCATGGAAACTCATTAAGAACCTAAGCAGTGACCCAACATGTGCTCCCCCTGGGATAACGCAAGTTACTCCTAACCAAGTGGCCCACCAATTACTGATGAATGACAAAACCAATTATAAAATGAGACAAACAAGGACCCAACGACAACGCGAGGTAGAGAGTGATATACTTGGCGCACCTTTCACAATTGAAGAATTAAGTGCAGCAATAAAGCAAACAAAATCCAATAAAGCAGCCGGCCCCGACGATTTGAGAACAGAGCAAATAAAACAGTTTGGACCAATAACAATCAATTGGGTATTAAATCTCATGAACATTTGCGTCGAATCCTTGAATATTCCCAAAATCTATAGGAAAACACACGGGATTGCCCTGTTAAAGCCTGGGAAAACTCCAACAGACCCAAAGAATTTTCGACCAGTGTCGCTCTTATGCCACATATACAAGATATTTGAAAGGATGATCCTGAACCTCATCTCTCCCTGGATAGACTCGAGGCTGATCAAGGAACAAGCTGGATTCAGACCTGGGAAATCTTGCAGTAGTCAAATCCTCAATCTGACACAACTAATAGAGGATGGTTTCGAGCGCAACCAGGTGGCTGGAGTGGCATATATAGACCTAAGCGCTGCCTACGACACAGTAAATCATCGTAGGTTGCAGTCAAAGGTATACAACATGACGAAAGACTGGCGTCTAACATAATCAAATGCTTACTTCAAAACAGGCGATTCTATGTGACCAACGGCCTGGCTCAAGGAAGTGTTCTTGCTTCCATGCTAAACAACATCTATACCAAAGACCAGCCTATGGATACAGACACGAGGACATTTATATACGCAGATGACACAGCAGTCGCTGCTCAGGCTAAAGGCTTCGAGGAGGTAGAAGGTAAACTAACACGCTCTCTGAATGTCCTCGCAGAGTATTATCGGGAAAACCACCTAAAACCCAACCATAGCAAAACTCAGGTATGCGCCTATCATCTCAAGAACAGAGAGGCAAACAGAGAACTGCGGATTAGATGGCAAGGACAGGATCTTGAACACTGTCCGGCTCGCAAATATCTGGGTGTAAAGTTGGATCGCACATTATCCTATATGACACACTGCCAGGAGACAAAGCGTAAGGTACATGTGAGAGACAACATTATCTGAAAATTGACTGGCACAACATGGGGTGCTCAGCCATCAGTCTTACGCACATCAGAGATTGCCCTGTGCCTTTCCGCAGGAATATGCAGCCACAGTCTGGAAAAACTCTGCCCATGCAAAACAAGTTGATACAACAGTGAACGAGATGGGCAGGATAGTGTCGGGGTGCCTTAAACCCACCCCCACAAACAAAATATATCCCTTAATCGGCATTGCACCACCTGATGTAAGAAGAGGTGTAGCTGCGGAAATCGAACGAGGGAAACAGGAAAATGACCCTAGACGCCCTATGTTTGGCCATCAGGAACAAGCCACAAGACTTAAATCAAGCCACAGTTTCTTAAAATCGACAGACATCCAGACAAGCCCGGAAGGTCTACGCATCGAGAGGTGGCACGAAACAATGCAGGATCCATGGATAGAACTCAAGGAAGAGGCTGCGCCTGGACACCACCTGCCCTATGCTGTGTGGAAGGCAATGAGCAGACTTCGAACTGGTGTCTCAAGATGCAGAGTGAACTTGAAGAAATGGGGATACTCAGATGTCGACACATGTGAATGCGGCGCAGTTCAGGACCAAGATCATCTGATGTCCTGCCCCAACCTCCCTGAAACCTGTGACATGAACGACATGATGGAGGCAAATGACAAGGCAGTTCAAATTGCTGAATACTGGACGGATGATGTGTGACATGGTGTTTGGACACGGAAAGTAAGTAAGTAATATATATTTGAAACGCATTCTAATATATCCATTATAATTGAAACATGTTGTACATACTTTTTATACTATAAATATTGCGCATACTATAATCAGGTTCGTTTGAACTGTGATTAATCGACAGGATATTGCGTTCCATTATATTTTTCTGTTTAAAATATAGACCTTTAACATTCAATATTGCGTTTCGCTACACCATTCCTTGTTATAAACTTTTACATTTTTAACTTCCAATATTCTGTTTAGCTGCACCCTTTCTTTTCATTTCGTTTATCCTTTTATTACCTTTCAACGTCAGGTTATGAAGAGATCTCTAGAACGAGCCCGTATGTGTGCCTCACGCACAGTAACATTTACTGCCTCAGATATTTCTGTAAGTCACCTTTTTCGTGGTCTGCATTTGGCTTTGATTCCGTTGTATCTAAATAGTTCCGCTGCATCATAAATTTTAAAACATTGATATCTAAATTCCAAACAGTTCGGAATATCAAATTAAATCACAAGTGGATGGTCAGACGAATATGGTAGTTATACATCGTTAGCAGATGGCAGATATTAGCTGAATTGGATTTTTATATGTGTCAAATTTTGAATGAAATACGTAGGTCGTTTGAAGATTTTGCAAATATTACTAAAGATCATACAGTATCAGTGATCAATGACAATATCAACAAAATAGAATGCAGCCAGTGTCGTGCAATATGTCAAATATCACACACCTAAGAACTGATAGCACGATATAATATGTGTTCAACGAAAATCAGTTTGGGTTGCAAAAAGATAGAGGCACTAGAGACGCAGCTGTCACACTAAGGTTTTGTGCAGAGAGAAGGAGGTACTGGAGACGCAGTTGTCACACTGAGGTTTTGTGCAGAGAGAAGGAGGTACTAGAGACGCAGTTGTCACACTAAGGTTTTGCGCAGAGAGAAGGAGATACTAGAGACGCAGTTGTCACACTGAGGTTTTGTGCAGAGAGAAAGAGGTACTAGAGACGCAGTTGTCACACTAAGGTTTTGTGCAGAGAGAAGGAGGCACTAGAGACGCAGCTGTCACACTAAGGTTTTGTGCAGAGAGAAGGAGGTACTGGAGACGCAGTTGTCACACTGAGGTTTTGTGCAGAGAGAAGGAGGCACTAGAGACGCAGTTGTCACACTGAGGTTTTGTGCAGAGAGAAGAAGGCACTAGAGACGCAGTTGTCACACTGAGGTTTTGTGCAGAGAGAAGGAGGCACTAGAGACGCAGCTGTAACACTGAGGTTTTGTGCAGAGAGAAGGAGGTACTAGAGACGCAGTTGTCACACTGAGGTTTTGTGCAGAGAGAAGGAGGTACTAGAGACGCAGTTGTCACACTAAGGTTTTGTGCAGAGAGAAGGAGGCACTAGAGACGCAGCTGTAACACTGAGGTTTTGTGCAGAGAGAAGGAGGTACTAGAGACACAGTTGTCACACTGAGGTTTTGTGCAGAGAGAAGGAGGTACTAGAGACGCAGTTGTCACACTGAGGTTTTGTGCAGAGAGAAGGAGGTACTAGAGACGCAGTTGTCACACTGAGGTTTTGTGCAGAGAGAAAGAGGTACTAGAGACGCAGTTGTCACACTAAGGTTTTGTGCAGAGAGGAGGCACTAGAGACGCAGCTGTCACACTGAGGTTTTGTGCAGAGAGAAGGAGGTATTAGAGACGCAGTTGTCACACTGAGGTTTTGTGCAGAGAGAAGGAGGTACTAGAGACGCAGTTGTCACACTGAGGTTTTGTGCAGAGAGGAGGTACTACAGACGCAGTTGTCACACTAAGGTTTTGCGCAGAGAGAAGGAGATACTAGAGACGCAGTTGTCACACTGAGATTTTGTGCAGAGAGAAGGGGGCACTAGAGACGCAGTTGTCACACTGAGGTTTTGTGCAGAGAGAAGGAGGTACTAGAGACGCAGTTGTCACACTGAGGTTTTGTGCAGAGAGAAGGAGGTACTAGAGACGCAGTTGTCACACTGAAGTTTTGTGCAGAGAGAAGGAGGTACTAGAGACGCAGTTGTCACACTGAGGTTTTGTGCAGAGAGAAGGAGGTACTAGAGACGCAGTTGTCACACTGAGGTTTTGTGCAGAGAGAAAGAGGTACTAGAGACGCAGTTGTCACACTAAGGTTTTGTGCAGAGAGAAGGAGGCACTAGAGACGCAGCTGTCACACTAAGGTTTTGTGCAGAGAGAAGGAGGTACTGGAGACGCAGTTGTCACACTGAGGTTTTGTGCAGAGAGAAGGAGGCACTAGAGACGCAGTTGTCACACTGAGGTTTTGTGCAGAGAGAAGAAGGCACTAGAGACGCAGTTGTCACACTGAGGTTTTGTGCAGAGAGAAGGAGGCACTAGAGACGCAGCTGTAACACTGAGGTTTTGTGCAGAGAGAAGGAGGTACTAGAGACGCAGTTGTCACACTGAGGTTTTGTGCAGAGAGAAGGAGGTACTAGAGACGCAGTTGTCACACTAAGGTTTTGTGCAGAGAGAAGGAGGCACTAGAGACGCAGCTGTAACACTGAGGTTTTGTGCAGAGAGAAGGAGGTACTAGAGACACAGTTGTCACACTGAGGTTTTGTGCAGAGAGAAGGAGGTACTAGAGACGCAGTTGTCACACTGAGGTTTTGTGCAGAGAGAAGGAGGTACTAGAGACGCAGTTGTCACACTGAGGTTTTGTGCAGAGAGAAAGAGGTACTAGAGACGCAGTTGTCACACTAAGGTTTTGTGCAGAGAGGAGGCACTAGAGACGCAGCTGTCACACTGAGGTTTTGTGCAGAGAGAAGGAGGTATTAGAGACGCAGTTGTCACACTGAGGTTTTGTGCAGAGAGAAGGAGGTACTAGAGACGCAGTTGTCACACTGAGGTTTTGTGCAGAGAGGAGGTACTACAGACGCAGTTGTCACACTAAGGTTTTGCGCAGAGAGAAGGAGATACTAGAGACGCAGTTGTCACACTGAGATTTTGTGCAGAGAGAAGGGGGCACTAGAGACGCAGTTGTCACACTGAGGTTTTGTGCAGAGAGAAGGAGGTACTAGAGACGCAGTTGTCACACTGAGGTTTTGTGCAGAGAGAAGGAGGTACTAGAGACGCAGTTGTCACACTGAAGTTTTGTGCAGAGAGAAGGAGGTACTAGAGACGCAGTTGTCACACTGAGGTTTTGTGCAGAGAGAAGGAGGTACTAGAGACGCAGTTGTCACACTGAGGTTTTGTGCAGAGAGAAGGATGTACTAGAGACGCAGTTGTCACACTGAGGTTTTGTGCAGAGAGAAGGAGGCACTAGAGACGCAGTTGTCACACTGAGGTTTTGTGCAGAGAGAATGATTAAACGTGGTTGTTGTTGTTGTTGTTTGCGAATGCCCATAATGAGTAGGCTACTCTTTTGTGTGCCCTGAAAAGGAGGTTAAGTGACGGGTTGCAGTAGCTTTCCCCACATCTCGAGCGTGCTGATGAAGGTGGACCGGGGTCCTCCAGACGGTTGAGCTATGCTTGGTTTCATCTGCTTGTCACTCACTACTACGGGGATCACGTTGATCCCTCACCTCGTTAGTCAGAATGCCATGAAAACAGCCCGTTTCCAGGTAGGACTACTAGGAAGCCGAGGTAAGGGTCTTGGCCAGTATGTTCTGCCTGACCCTAACAAGTCTGATCAGTATATTTTGCCTGACCAGACATTAGTCTTCCTCCGCGATTGAACATGGTAGAACTCACTTTACCTGCTTTGTTGACTAAGAAAATAATTTCTATAGGGTGAACTTAATTTATTCTTTTTTGGGAACAGCTTAGGGGGGATAAAGCAATAATTAAAATAATTCAGAACCGACATGAAAATCAAACGGCGAATATAGGACTCAAGGAGGGAAAAATAAATGTAGCTCAAATCAAAAAAGTGTAAGACCTATTTAATATTTATTCTGAGCTGATGATGGAAGAAGCTATCGTAAAATGCACCATGAATGTTATAGTCCATGGAACAAGAATTTATGCATCAAATTTGCCGATTACAAAGCCACCATAGAAGGAACAGAGAATTCAATACAAAAGCTACTCACCAAAATCAAATGCAAAGCTGCGTCATTCGGTACGAAGATAAATGTCAACAAAATAAAACTATGGCATTAGTTAAACAACAACAACAAAATATTAGCACGGGGAACAGACAATTGAATAAGTACATATGTTTTAATATTTGAGACAAAAACGAAACGGTGTTGCACGTTGTGAAATTAAAATCAAATCTAGGATTGCAGAAGCGAAAAAAGCATTCCAGGAGAATAATAGGTTTTAACATTAAGTCATTTCTATACTAAGCTGCGGAAAATCATAATCATGACCCACATTTGGTCCATATCACTGAACAGCTCTGAAACGTGAACTCGCAATAAAAAGGAAGAGAAGAACTCAGAAGCTGTTGAGATGTAGTCTATGGTAGGATGCAAAGCTGGACAAAAATATGCACAAATACAGATTGTCTTGACTTGGTCCCAGAATGAGACATAGAGGTCAACTTTTTACGATATTGGAACGCAAGATTCATGGAAAAAGAAGACAATGGTGTCCAAGAAACAAGAACATCACACAGACGTGGAGCAGGAAAATTAGGGTACACAAAATTGAAAGCAGCGTCTGCATTGTTTCTATTTTTATTTGAATTTCGTATTTGTGATAAACATCCCCATCTTCCAACTTTTCATCTTACCCAGTTTTACTTGTCTGACATTTGGGGGCAAATATTTTAAATCTTAGACAATTATTTTGTTAATTTCATCTGGTAATTTGAATTAAATTATTAATTATATCAATGTAGATATGCCCCTCTATAAACAGGGTCGGATTAATGTTTCTACATTCCTATGTACCGAAATGATTACAATGTTCCCCACATGTCAATTTAAAACAAAACGATACTAAGCTCCAAACTGAGGTATTATACGATAATTTCAAAGAGGCACAGAAAAAAGGAACATGTGAATTGAAATTAAATAAACTATTTTCCTTCTAAATTTTATGACAGCAAAATTGTGCATGAAGTCATCAAAGATGATTCGACAAAATAATTTTCAGCAACGGACAGTGTGCCAATAAAAGATTCTTCTTTTATGTTAGAAATAAACAAAGAACGAAAGACAAAGTAGGCCCTCTCATAGACAGTACAGGGAAAATAATAAGTGAGAATAGGGAGGCAGCTACTCTACTCAATCAGTACTTTGGCACAGTCTACACAAAAGAGGACTGCTCCAAGATCCCGGATCCTATATATATTTTTCAAAGAGACATGTATACAGAGGGATTAAGATCAATCTGTATTACAGCGGGATTAAGATCAATCTGTATTACAGCGGGATTAAGATCAATCTGTATTACAGCGGGATTAAGATCAATCTGTATTTCAGAGGAAAAAGTTGTAAACAATTAGAGGGGTTGAAAGTTGATAAATGTCCAGGTCAAGATGGTATTCATCCAAACTTGCTGTTAGAATACCCAGAGATCAGGGGTCCGATCTCACTACCCAGAGATCAGGGGTCCGATCTCACTACCCAGAGATCAGGGGTCCGATCTCACTACCCAGAGATCAAGGGTCCGATCTCACTACCCAGAGATCAGGGGTCCGATCTCACTACCCAGAGATCAGGGGTCCGATCTCACTACCCAGAGATCAGGGGTCCGATCTCACTACCCAGAGATCAGGGGTCCGATCTCACTACCCAGAGATCAGGGGACCGATCTCACTACCCAGAGATCAGGGGTCCGATCTCACTACCCAGAGATCAGGGGTCCGATCTCACTACCCAGAGATCAGGGGTCCGATCTCGCTACCCAGAGATCAGGGGTCCGATCTCACTACCCAGAGATCAGGGCAATTTTTACTAGAAAATTCACTTGAACAAATCCAGGTCTCCACCGTGATTCGAAATCGTGACCTCCGACACTCGAGGCGGACACTCTACCTCGACACAACTGAGCCCCTGTGTTTTTAATATTTTCAACTCAACACCAGGTACCAATACCCTCTGTTTAAGAAGACCAACAAAACGACAGCTCGACCGTATACTAAACGTACTGTATAGATATGTATAAAAAGAAGAAATACCACAAAACAGATGACACATTTAAATAATGTGTCCTCCCCGTCTATCGATATAAGTAAACAGATCAGATCAGATACGATAAAAGTCACCCGATAATGTCCGCCTGTCTGATAACAAACAATATAAATATATATAGCGTTACCACAAGGATATAAAAATGATTGTTTTAAAATCACCCTTCAGTGGATTCTAGCTCACTGCGGCATTCCTGGAAATGAACAGGTAGGGAAGACAAAAAGAACAATTCACCCACTCAGTGTCACTCCCATAAGTCAAGGCACACATCCAAAACAAATATAAACAACAGTGGATAGAGAGAATAAACAGCAAATAACCACAGGACATACCACAATTTTCCGCCTCAGAACAGGTCATTGCAGACTAAATGCACACATGCATAAAATGAAAGCAGCACAGACTGCACAATGCACATGTCAGACAGGACCCAAGACTCCAAAACACATCCTGCAAACATGTCCACTGCATCATGGCTCACGCCAGAAGACCTGGCCCGAGGAAAGAAACATACTTGACAAACTGTGGGGAACCTTTGAGTACCTGCGACTGACGTGTCACTTCGTGGAGACAGCCCATCTGGTGGCATAAAACGAGCATACGAAACTGAACGCAAAGAAGTTACAATGCCATTGTCTATATTATTTTTACATTTTCAGATGTCCCTGGTCGTTTGTCTGTTGTATGGTGAATATGGAATTCATTTCATGGGGTATTATCACAAAATACCAGTATGAAAGAAACAGAGTTACAATAAAGACATTCAGTGTAAAATTCTGTGATATAGGATAGTAAAATATTCATCAGCCACACAAAAGCTAGAATTAATGCATAGATTAGCATTACACTGATCTGTAAAGGCTGTATACCGCTGCCATGAAATGGGCTGTTTATCAAATAAAGTTATTACATTTAAAGATAGAAAGTTTGGTGAAAAACAGAGGAAGATGAATATTAATATGGTAGTGAAACACAAACGCTTAGATGTGCTTTGTTGTGTGGCTACGTGTTTGTATTATTGTCATTACAGTAGTCCGGGAGACTCACAGGTGATCAGCCTGTTTAAGCAGACGGTGAGAGGTAGGGCGGCTTAAAGCAATAGCGCCTCTTCTCTTGAGGAGTGTTGGCATACATACGTGTAGTTGTTTTCTGTCACGGAGTGCTGACATGATTATTAGTTTTTCTTCTTCTCCGTTCAGGCTTTTTGATCAAGTTAGATATGTAGTCCAGCTGCTAGGACGAACACCCCAGTCATATCTAGAACTGGGAGGCAGTCCCACAGTTTTTCGGTCACCTCGACTCCGTCTGGCCAGGTTTGACGCCGTAAGTCTCTGTGTATTGGGCAGTCCTGTAGGAAGTGTTCAGTGGTCTGGACTTTGGTTTCAAATAGAAAGTCTCTTGTATGTGATGTCTGGAGCCGATGTAGGTGACCCAATAGTCTGTAGTGTCCTGTTCTTAAACGAAATATGTTGGTTTGTTGGTGGATTGGGTCAGGTTTATTGCTGACTTCCATGTCTTTCTTTTATTTTACCTTGTACTGATTGGGTCAGGTCTATTGCTGACTTCCATGTCTTTCTTTTATTTTACCTTGTACTGATTGGGTCAGGTCTATTGCTGACTTCCATGTCTTTCTTTTATTTTACCTTGTACTGATTGGGTCAGGTCTATTGCTGACTTCCATGTCTTTCTTCTATTTTACCTTGTACTGATTGGGTCAGGTCTATTGCTGACTTCCATGTCTTTCTTCTATTTTACCTTGTACTGATTGGGTCAGGTCTATTGCTGACTTCCATGTCTTTCTTCTATTTTACCTTGTACTGATTGGGTCAGGTCTATTGCTGACTTCCATGTCTTTCTTCTATTTTACCTTGTACTGATTGGGTCAGGTCTATTGCTGACTTCCATGTCTTTCTTCTATTTTACCTTGTACTGATTGGGTCAGGTCTATTGCTGACTTCCATGTCTTTCTTCTATTTTACGTTCTACTGATTGGGTCAGGTCTATTGCTGACTTCCATGTCTTTCTTTTATTTTACGTTGTACTGATTGCGGATGATAATGTTCAGCTTTCGGTAGGATACTGCATGGACACATTGCTCCATCTTACTACCAGCTTTGGACAGGGCATCAGCTCTCTCATTCCGTGTGATTCTAACAGGGAGGGTAGCCACTGAAGAGAAACAGTTGAGGATCCTTTGATTTTGTTGAGCTCTGATCTGATTTCTCGCAGCATTTGTTGACCTCCGGTGTTTTGTATTGTTTCTAGTAGTGATCTACAATCTGTAGAGAATACATTCTTGTTGTTGGGGAGAGTTTGTCTCGTCTGGTGAACATTCTTAACGCCTGTAGTAGGGACATTGACTCTGCCTTAAGGCTGGAAGAAATCTTTCCCGTAGGGAAAGCCCTATGGATTATGTTCCCATTGCTGTATCTTACAAATATGCCTCCTCTACCATCCGTAACTGTGCCCTCATCAGATCCATCTGTGTATACGTGAGTCCATTTCTTAGGAATGTATTTTCATTCCATCATCATCTGAGCTAGTTTTTGTGGGTGGATGGCCTAACAATTTTCCTTTTGTATTCCAGTAGTTGTAAGGATATTTTCGTGGCGATAGTTTGGCTCCTCACAGGCAGTCAGCATTTCCATTTCTGTGAATTGATTTTGGGGGAAGATTTTCATGTTGGCACCGCAGGTGTTTCGAGCTGTAATTATTACTTTATGTATTACGGTGTTGATAATCTCAAATTTTTTACCATAGCGTGTTAACATAACGCCACATTCTCTATCATAGCGTGTTAACAAAACGCCACATTATCCACAATAGTGTTAACATAACGCCACATTCTCTATCATAGCGTGTTAACATAACGCCACATTCTCTATCATAGCGTGTTAACAAAACGCCACATTCTATACCATATAGTGATAACATAACGCCATATTCTCTATCATAGAGTGTTAACAAAACGCCACATTATCCACAATAGCGTGTTAACATAACGCCACATTCTCTATCATAGAGTGTTAACATAACTCCGCATTCTATATCATTTAGTGATAACATAACGCCACATTCTCTACCATATAGTGGTAACATAACGCCACATTCTCTACCATATAGTGGTAACATAACGCCACATTCTCTACCATAGAATGTTAACATAACTCCACATTCTATAACATATAGTGATAACATAACGCCACATTCTCTACCATATAGTGGTAACATAACACCACATTCTCTACCATATAGTGGTAACATAACGCCACATTTTCTACCATAGACAGTTAACATAACGCCACATTCTCTACCATAGCGTGTTAACATAATTTTCCATTTTCTGCCATGTTCGTTGAACACCCGTGTTTCACATGGAGCGGAACATTTTTTGTTTAACGATTGCCGAACTATTGTTAAACCACATACACTGACTTACATTTGTTTAACTATCCTACAACCGACTTTCCGCTAACCAAGCCATCATGATGTAAAGCTCCAATAATCTGTAGTTCACATTTTCATATTTATAGTTGTTAATAATTTTTTTATTAATATTAAATTAATATTATATTTATATTCATATTTTATTTATTTACAGTAGTACATTTAACCGATATCTCTAATGTAGCTATTCGTTTACGTGTAAAACATATAATCGATCGTACAAATGAACGATTTTCCTTTTCAGGGTGACAGTCGGAAATAGAACTACAGTAGAACATCTAATGAGAAAAATAAAAATAAAAGACACACAAACTTATATCAACGTTCATCAAGTCTTTATGAAATTGCGAAAATTACTGTTCCATAAGTGTCAGCCCGTATTATTGCTGCATCAGTACTAAATCGCATTGCTGCCCCGTCAGTATTAATTCCTATTAATTATCCGTCAGTGTTATCTCACATTTCTGCTTCGTCAGAGATGGCTCTCATTACTGCTATGTCAATATTTGTGTACGTCTTTCGCAAGCATTTCTGGGTAACTTATTTCTCTGCATGTGTTTGGGTATGTCATCTTAATGTATATAGAGCAAAGATTGGTTCCTATAGCAAATCCACTGATCTTGTCGGCGAAATAACAGCTGAATACGAAGATGTTAAGGATTTACAGTACGTCTGCCAGACGCAGGAGAGTAGATGCAGTAAAGGAGCGGTTGATCATCATGTCAAGGAATAACTGTAAAGCTGCAAGTTCGAATCTATCCTAGCATTCATCTTCCAACTCATAATGTCAAGCATATCCAACTATGCATGTCAATTCATTAATCCATACAATAATAAATCAAATCATGCATCGATCAATTCATTCAATCAATCACTTATTCTTTAAATCAATATATTTATTTGTCTGTCGATCGATCTCGACCTATCAGGTGTAATACATATATCTATCCATTCACACCTCCACCAATCATGTTATATCCATTGACATTTTTTTATTCATCCATCAATACATCCATTTATCTATTAATACATCCATCAATCAAACATCTGCTTATCCACGCATTCAGCAAACCATCTACATATTCCTCAATGTAAAAATTAGTCTATCTATTTATTCAACCATCTATCAATCAAATATTGCATCCACACACACATCCACAATCCATGTATGCACTCACTTATCACTGCGAATTCTCACCTTCAGATCTCCCTTCATGAACCAGCACACAGACTATCAGGACCGTAACAGGGAATATCATCGTAAAAATCATTACCTGTGTTATAAAAATGGATCTATCGACGAAAGACCGCACGCCCTAGTGCTCTCCTGCACTTTGTTCAATAAATGTTATATAATAACTCAACCTAATATATTCAAAAATTGTGAATATTAACGGGAGAGCCCATAGATTGGTTCTTTTTGATCTCCAAGGTTAATATCCTATAAACATGAATATATGAATAATCAATTTCTCTTTTCGTTGTGTTCACAGCGGGGAAATATGAGACAATCATATATATATATATATTATTAACCCTTAAAAGACACAAAGCCACGTCATTTGACGATTAGACAGTCACGTTTTCACAATTCGCCAAATGACGTGTCTCGCACTCTTTGCAGCGTATTAAATGATAAACCCACAACAATGCCATTTCAGATTCCATTCTAGAGCGTGAGTTAACATATTTATCAATTATGTACTACTAAATTTAAAAATAAAAATGTAAACAAAGCTATTTTGTCAACTTTTTTTTTACTTGAAGAAATGGTGTCCTCCCTTCCCATTCTCGTGGGACACGATTTTCGGCAGTACGTGTCTCACAGATAATTCAACCATGACTTGAAATAGACATGTAGATGAAGAATTATTTAGCATGGACAGTTCTAATTCAGAATGAAATATTCATAATAAATTGTTATCCGAAAGTGCGTCAGTGATATTTTGTTTCCATAAAATGGGCGTTGTCGCCCGAAATGTACCAAGGGCAAATTTTAAATATTTTTATTTCCTTTCCAACATTTTAAACTACTTCAACGTCATTTCTCTTCCTGTCCTCTCTGGTAGGTGATTAAGTAATTTGGCACATTTTGTTCTTCTTCTTCTTCGTCGTTCGTTCTCAATCTCCCACTACCAAACACTGAAAGGGCTTAAGTAGCAGAATGTAGTCCAGAGAACGGAATGCGTTGTGTCGTAGTTTACAGCTTGACTGCGATATTTGCACCTTTCGGTCCAATACATCCGACTTCAGCAAGCATTTTTTGAGTACCGTGTTAGCATTCCCTCTTCGATCCCTTCTCCTTAGCCAGTCTGCCCTGATGCAGCCTGTTATCCAGGATCACCGCGTGGAGGTGTAGAAGGGTCTTGGCAGCTATGGTTCGCTGGCCCTGACGCTAGCAGTCAGCTATGGGTCGCTGACCACTGCAGCTCTTGCGCTGCTGAGCATTTCAATAAACTAACAAAAGTAGCGATTTATTTCAACATCTTTTTATTTGAAGAAATTGCTTCCTCTACCAATTTTCGTGGCGCACGATTTTCTGCTGTTCAGGCTACTAAAATGATTAAAATCTAGGCTGAAGAAGATACATATGACATGACTTCTGACACTGACAGTGAAAGCTCTCATTCAGAAGAAGAAGGGGATGTTAAAAATACATCATTGTACAGTGCTAACAGGGATAGTTCGAGTGAGCAAGAGGAGGAGTCTCTCATCCATAGTAGAGGAAAGGGTAAAGGTCCTATCCCTAAGAGAGGACGAGGAGCAAAGTCAAGATCTGTACTTGATAGGAATCCTGGTCCTAGGCCTAGTACTAGTACCAGCAGTACAGTAGATCCATCTACAGTGTCTCCTGTCCCAATGGCAACTACTAGGGCAGACGCTCAGGTTAGTGATGAAGGGCAATGGAGGGAGGTATTTGAGGGCAGCACAGACAATACCTTTCGGTTTATTCCACCTCAGCCAAGAATCCCTGGTGTCAATCCTGACATTATTCCAGAGAATGCATCAACCTTATTTTACAGCTTTATTCACTGATGCCATTATGGAAGACCTTGTCAGGTCAGTAAATGATTATGCGGCCCAACGGTGACTGACAATGAAATAAACAACTGCGGTACGGTCAGTTTTTCTAACATGGTCACCAGTGATTGTGCCTGAGCTACATAAATTCTTTGCTGTCATTATTGTTATCGGCTTTTTAAAGAAGCTTAAAATTAGTGACTACTGGGCACATGATGAGACTACAGAAACACCTTGGTTCAGGAAGGTATTCACGAGGGAAAGGTTCAAAGCTTTGTATCATACACTGTTTCCCGTAAGCGATCCTGATTCACAGGACCAATCCAAAATTGAGCCATTTGTGCAGAGCTTGCTACTTCAATTTCAAAAATGATATTACCCATTCAAGGAACTTTCTGTAGATGAAATGGTCATTGGATGGAAGGGAAGGTGGGCCTATAAGATGTTCAATGCATCAAAGACAAAAAAAATCCCACGTCAAAACCTTCAGCCTCTGTGACAGCAGCACTGCTTATATTGTCAACATATTGATATATTTTGGTAGCAATACATCTTACAATCCAGACCTAGATCCAAGCAGTCAACAAGCCGTCAACGTATTTGACAAGCTTTTAGAACCTTGTGGGAAAGGCCATCACATTGATGCTGACCGTTACTACACCAGCTATTCGCTGCTGCAGTACCTTACCAGTAATGGCCATTATTACACCGGTACGGTCAACATAAACCGCAGAGATTTTCCACAAGCTTTCAAGACAACAAAAGTGGTTTCTCCATATAGAAAGAACATTCCTCTGCGTGATGTTCAGAGACAAGAAGGCTAAAAAACCCTGCTTGCTTGTCTCTAGTGAAGCCTCGATGACCACCAAACGTTTAACAAGTCGTTCTGGTGTAGTGAAGGATAAACCATCAATGATTGATGACTACAACTACCGCATGAATGGGTGTGATAAGGTTGACCAGAATGTCGCAACATATGGTACCTTCACTAGAAGAACAAGGAAATGGGGGAAGAAAATTTTATTTTGGATTTGTGAAGTAGCTCAGCTGAATTCATTTATTTTGCATCCCCTGACCAGATCTGCAAACACAAAAAAGCAGCCCTATCTAGAATTTAAAAGGCAATTAGTTACTGAGCTTCGCCTTTTTGCAGCTACAGAGACGCCTAGCATGCAGGTGGAACCTTACATCAGCAGCCATGTAAACAGATACAGTGGAAAAAGATACATTATCAAAATGTCTACACAGGCACCACAACCGCTCTCTGCCAATCTCAGGTACGATTTTTTCTAGCCACGCCTCGTTAAATATCTGAATTAACCACTGGCGGACTTCAACGGCGTCTGCCGGTATATTGTTCACTCCTGGGGCCTTGTTGTTAGGGCTTCGTCTAAGTGATTCTGATCTCTTGTCCCAGTATTATCCTGTCATGTTGGGAGGTTTGGATCAGGTTTGGTACTATTGTTTTTTTGTTTTTTTTTGCGTTCGCTTTATTTCTCTAATCCACAAGGCGGTGTGCGTTGCACTGTAGTTTTTATTTTGCGCCAGTCGGCCCAGCGCATCCGACTTCAGCATGCATTTTATGAGTCTGCTTCCTCCTGCATTTTCTAAGGGTTTGCTTTACCAGGGTAGCGGCTGGTGCTGTGATGTGGATCGAACCCAGCACCATTGAGTTGTGAGCCGTGTCAGTTAACCACTAGCCTACGCCGTCCCCATTTAGTAGTTTAGGTGGGCTGCCAACTTTGGTGAATACTTTGAAGAGACCATCTTCATTTAACAAGGTCAAAATCCCTGGTGAGGTCGATGAAGGCAAAAACACAAAGTTTGTGTTGTTTTCTGCATTTTCCTAGCAGTTGTCCCAGAGAGAAGACCATATTAACAGTGAACCGTATTGCGAGAAAACCACACGGAGACTCGGATACCCTCTATCAGCTAGCACCAGATGCCTGCTCATGATGATATGAACATACACTTTGCCTACAGTGTTTAGGAGAGATATTCCCCTGTATTTGTTGCAATCTCCTACATTGTCTTTTTTGTAGAGGGTGAATAGGTTGGCCTCTCTCATGTGTTGTGATGTTTTATTAAATTAACTCCTTATTTATCGTATAACTGAGTAGCGACTGGTGACACTTAATAAAGTGTCTATTAATATAGACAATGACATCATAACAGCAGTAATGACAAAACAAGCTATTTACATATACATATTAGTCCCACTATCTCAAGGTAAAATACGACTATGCATTAATAACAAGGTTTCTATTTTCGTATCATATCTCACCATTGTGGTAACAACGAACAGGTAAGTTAATTATTCAGTCCTTGCATTTCAACCTGTTTGATAACAAAATATTGAACTTGGAAGATAAGAAAGGACGTATGTGTGGGTTGGACCATTAATATTCATCACATTTAGATACACAAGATAGAGTTCCTATATAACATTGATGGAGCACAGGTAATGAGAACACTTGCACGTGAGATCTTTCGTCGATAGATCCGTTTTGATAACACGTGGAATGATGTTTACGATGATATTCGCTGTGACGACCATGATATGCTGTGTGTTGTTTCATGGAGGCAGATCTGAAGGTGAGAACTTGCGTTAATGAATGAATGTATGGATAGATTAATGGACAAATGAGTGATGCATATAACATTGATAGATTAATGGACAAATGAGTGATGCATATAACATTGATAGATTAATGGACAAATGAGTGATGCATAAAACATTGATAGATTAATGGACAAATGAGTGATGCAAATAACATTGATAGATTAATGGACAAATGAGTGATGCATATAACATTGATAGATTAATGGACAAATGAGTGATGCATATAACATTGATAGATTAATGGACAAATGAGTGATGCAAATAACATTGATAGATTAATGGACAAATGAGTGATGCATATAACATTGATAGATTAATGGACAAATGAGTGATGCATATAACATTGATAGATTAATGGACAAATGAGTGATGCAAATAACATTGATAGATTAATGGACAAATGAGTGATGCATATAACATTGATAGATTAATGGACAAATGAGTGATGCATATAACATTGATAGATTAATGGACAAATGAGTGATGCATATAACATTGATAGATTAATGGACAAATGAGTGATGCAAATAACATTGATAGATTAATGGACAAATGAGTGATGCAAATAACATTGATAGATTAATGGACAAATGAGTGATGCATATAACATTGATAGATTAATGGACAAATGAGTGATGCAAATAACATTGATAGATTAATGGACAAATGAGTGATGCATATAACATTGATAGATTAATGGACAAATGAGTGATGCATATAACATTGATAGATTAACGGACAAATGAGTGATGCATATAACATTGATAGATTAATGGACAAATGAGTGATGCAAATAACATTGATAGATTAATGGACAAATGAGTGATGCATATAACATTGATAGATTAATGGACAAATGAGTGATGCATATAACATTGATAGAT
Source organism: Ariolimax columbianus (assembly GCA_036924085.1). Lineage (NCBI taxonomy): Eukaryota > Metazoa > Mollusca > Gastropoda > Stylommatophora > Arionidae > Ariolimax > Ariolimax columbianus. The sequence continues at coordinate 8,095,747 of JAVGWX010000020.1, read as the reverse complement.
TAATGGACAAATGAGTGATGCATATAACATTGATAGATTAATGGACAAATGAGTGATGCATATAACATTGATAGATTAATGGACAAATGAGTGATGCATATAACATTGATAGATTAATGGACAAATGAGTGATGCAAATAACATTGATAGATTAATGGACAAATGAGTGATGCAAATAACATTGATAGATTAATGGACAAATGAGTGATGCATATAACATTGATAGATTAATGGACAAATGAGTGATGCAAATAACATTGATAGATTAATGGACAAATGAGTGATGCATATAACATTGATAGATTAATGGACAAATGAGTGATGCAAATAACATTGATAGATTAATGGACAAATGAGTGATGCATATAACATTGATAGATTAATGGACAAATGAGTGATGCATATAACATTGATAGATTAATGGACAAATGAGTGATGCATATAACATTGATAGATTAATGGACAAATGAGTGATGCATATAACATTGATAGATTAATGGACAAATGATTGATGCAAATAACATTGATAGATTAATGGACAAATGAGTGATGCATATAACATTGATAGATTAATGGACAAATGAGTGATGCATATAACATTGATAGATTAATGGACAAATGAGTGATGCATATAACATTGATAGATTAATGGACAAATGAGTGATGCAAATAACATTGATAGATTAATGGACAAATGAGTGATGCATATAACATTGATAGATTAATGGACAAATGAGTGATGCAAATAACATTGATAGATTAATGGACAAATGAGTGATGCATATAACATTGATAGATTAATGGACAAATGAGTGATGCATATAACATTGATAGATTAATGGACAAATGAGTGATGCATATAACATTGATAGATTAATGGACAAATGAGTGATGCAAATAACATTGATAGATTAATGGACAAATGAGTGATGCATATAACATTGATAGATTAATGGACAAATAGATTGAATGTTTACTGAATGTGTGGATAAATGTATAAGTCAATTGCAGAGAGCATATTTTGGATGGATTATTAAAAATAAGGACATGTAGACAGATCGATAGACTGCTGAATAAGCGCGTGGTTGGATTCATGTATGTTTGATTAAATTGTTGGATGTCCAGACAAAAGACTACTTTAACCAGGACCTGGCCGGTGCCTCAGCAACAGTTCCTCCTCATAATCAATTCATCTGCTGGGTGATTTCAATGCGGTTTCAGGGTCAAAGTGTAGTGGTTATTTATCGGTCATTGGCTCGTTTGGCAGTGGAAATGCAAAGGAAATCTCAGGCAGGATCCTGTCATTCTGTGCCACCTTCAGTCTGAAGATTACTGGCTCATGGTACAGCCGCCTTCAGTCTGAAGATTACCGGCTCATGGTACAGCCGCCTAGACATCCACCACCTTCAGTCTGAAGATTACCGGCTCATGGTACAGCCGCCTAGACATCCACCACCTTCAGTCTGAAGATTACCGGCTCATGGTACAGCCGCCTTCAGTCTGAAGATTACCGGCTCATGGTACGCCGCTTAGACATCCACCACCTCCAGGCTGAAGATTACCGGCTCATGGTACAGCCGCCTTCAGTCTGAAGATTACCAGCTCATGGTACAGCCGCCTAGACATCCACCCCACACCTGGATCTCTAACGACCGAAGGACTAGGAAGGAACTCGACCACATCCTTGTGAGAAGTTTTGACCGGGTAACTTCATGTCGTGTCTTCCACTGTGCGGAGGCCCCTGCCAACACTGACCATCGCTTATTGATGATCACATATTCCATTAGCGCATATGCCGCTCCAAAACCTATGCCAACCCCAAGGTACAATATCCAGGTACGCAAGGCTAACCCAAGCGTTGCCTAAAAATACGTCGAAGGTGTCAGGGAAAATCTAGCTGCAGCGGACGCCCTTCCGGATGACCCGTAGGCAGCATGTGCAGTCATACAGAACGCCGCATGTGAGGTCGAAAAGCTAATCACCCGCTCAAGGACCCCAAAGCGTCAGCAATGGCTCTCCGATACCTCGTATGACATTATACTCCAGAAGATTTTGGCCAAGTTTCTCAATGACCACGCAGAACATCAACGGCTGAAAGGCCAATTCCGCGCCGCGGCCAGGGCAGACAAGAAACGCTTTCTTAACGAAATTGTTGACGAAGTCCAAGCTGGTCTCAGATCTCATGACCTCAGACCCGCCTTTCAGGCTATCAGGATTCTCCGCTTTTGAGGCAAGCAGGACGGGAATAAAAGTTCATCAATAAGTCCGACGGCTACACGTG